>OY282559.1:230085972-230685972 GCA_958295665.1 Tipula vernalis | reverse complement strand
AGTTTTATTCGAAATTTTTCAACTTTAGTATTGAATTATTAGACGTTATTTTTTTTTGGGATTACTCTAGAATATCCGAGATTTAGCGAAATTCGAGATTTTTCATGAGTTTATGGTTTTCCAAAACATTTTGGCGATGTTAATATCACAAACCAAAGAAACAAAGTGATAGATTATTCGACATTATTCTTTGGTTTTAGGTGATGGCTATTTTCCAGGATACTCTCGAATTCTCAACAAAAAAAAAAAAAATCCCGACAGACACAATCAGATGACCCCATTAGATTTTTATTAAATACGACAAATGTTAAGCGGCTTTGAGGAGTGCTCTATTTTAGTATGTACAATTTTAATAAATCGCGAGTGTAACTTGAACCCACTGTATATGGAACATCCAGATGTAGTTCTACTTAAATAGGTAAGTAAAGCTAAGCTTCAGATTTTTCCCTCTTACCAGAAAATTAAAGTATCTGATGTAGCTAATATACATATGTCCATTATTTCCGACGTGGTATGGTTTAGCTAATACAGTTAAGAAACTATAAGATTTAAAATCTTTTTTATGTCAAATTTTTTAAAAGTGCAATAATCCAAATACATATTAAGACAGAGTGTAATGGAAGCAGACATTTTTTGAAATCGATTGATAAGGGCAGAGGCATCTAGTTTTATTTGAAGTTTTTAGCTTCAGTGATTCAGAAGTTACTGATATTCTACACCTTTGTTTTTGTCGTGTTTTTGAAACATTATGATAACTCATGCCATAACGAATTAGAATAGGGCAACGGACAAGAATGTATTTCTGATAGGGAATTAAATGACCTTGAATCATGTTTTTATTTTATGACACGGTACTAAACGCGGGATTAAGCAAACACAATTAAGGCTGAATTAGCGGGTCAGTTAGAAATCAACTTAACCAGTTTCGATAAAATGACTTGTCGCTTTATCCCACGTTAACAAAGCGAATGTAATGTCAAACTATACCCAGCAACATACGATATTTTTTTGCAATATGGAAGAGAGTAAATTAAATATAGGTAAATATATTTTGGATGTCTAATCAGTGTAGTATTGAGTGAAGATACATGCATATGGGGCAGCGAGCACACGGAAACTTGAGTACAACAAATATGGTTCTTGTATTTCCTAAAATTTCTTTGAAATTCTTACTGACTCGCATAATTCAAAATTAATCACAATTGAACAAAATCGTATAAAAAAATTCAATTCACATTTAAATTTAAGAGTTGAGTTGAAATTGTGAATATGTAGCTACTGTTCCCTGGTTTCAAAATTTAACGCATTCAAAAAATACAGTTTAAATTAAAAACTGAATCAATAGGTTTCAAAACAAATAGATACTCCGAATACCACCAAAGAGAATTTGAGAAGGTCTTTCCATACGAACTTGTTTTCGCGAAAATAAAACGGTAAAAATTGAATAAAGATTTTTATGAACCGTTAATTTTTATTATTTTTGGTACATTGCCAATTAAAACAAAATAATCTGTAAACGCCTAAGAATTATTATCAAGCGCAAATACAAATGTTTCAGTTGTACCAAAGAAATTTTGGTGAAAATTCTGAAAATTTTTAAATTGTTAGTTAAAACTAATTATCTGAAAAGTAACTTTCTCGTTCTAGAAAATTCTGAAATAATAAACTTATAAAAGTTTAAGAGATTAGTGTTCTAGATATTCTGGAGGATCTAAATGTTGAAGAAATTGCAAATATCGAACTGCCTAGGCTCTTAAAATCATTGTTTGAAAAACTCCTTTCGCATATTGCGATTCTGAGAATTCCGTAAATTGGAGAACTTCCAAATCTATTCCTAAAGTTATAAATAATAAAAATTCTGAATTTTCGGAACCTGAAAAGTTTTTAAATTAAATATTAGAATTACAATTAGTAGGGGTTACATTTTCACTTTCAAAATTACAACTCTAGATTTCGATTTGACTAGGTACTATACTAAAACATTATTAAAAACTTTTAAACTCATAAAAGTACAGTTTGCATTATACAAGTTTTTACATTTACACAAGAATATCTTAGTTTTTTGAGAATCAGAATGCTATTCACAAGTAAAAAAAATACGTTTCTTGAGTTTGTTTATATTGACCAAAACACGATTTAAAATTACCAAAGTGTTAATAGTTTTGCCAAGAGAAGGCAGTAATTTAAATCAAATGATTTGAATGCATAATTATTTGGACATCAATCAAACTGTACCCCACCTCACAACAATAATTTGAAACATTTTGAAACCAAAATGACAACTTCTCCACATTATAAGATTAGTTCAATATTTATTATCAACTTTACTGAGGTATACCAATTTAACTTAAACTAATTAATTAAAAATCATTTAAACAAACGCTGATTAAAACTGTCCATCCAAAAATGAATTTATCATGTAACATATGCATAAAGACGCTTAACTTATTCGCTGATGTATTTTCGACACCTTGTGGTCATTTATTTCACAAGCTATGCTTAGATCACTGGCTGCAACGGTAAATATAATTAATTTTCTTAACAGGAATAGTTTATTTATATCATTATATTATATTCTTCACAATTATTTTTGTTTAGGTCACAAACTTGCCCACAATGTCGGTTTTCTTTTGCTAAAGAGAGTGTTCATAAAGTTTTTTTTAATGTTGATCAATGCAACGAAATTTGTGAACTTCATTATGGCAACGAACGAGAAGAATTAGAAGCTAAAGCAAATGCTACACAAAACGAAAAATATAAAGATGCACAGGATAAAATTCGTTCTTACCAATCAGCTGTTGATGCGCAACGGGAAAAACTTAGTCTACTAAAAATCGAAATAAAACACCTTGCCAGAACATGCGATTTTACGGTAGAGTTAATCAACGGTGTAATGAATGTTCAGGCCGAGTTAAGTAGCATTTCTGAACATGCACTAGCGATATGCCAAAAGATTATAAAAATGCAAAAAAAACACACGGAATTATTAGAAAAAAGGAATGAACAATTAATGGCCGAAATTGATCAGATAAAAAATATTCAGAATGAGAACAATAACGTTGTACCCCCAGCGAAAACTAAAATACCTCGCAAACGTTTTTATTCCGATTTTTCTTATTGATGAAACCACATCAATCAAATAAATAGTGATCATTTATGTTAATTTTAACCAAATAATTTTAAATAATTGGAATGATTAATTTATGTTTAATTTGTATACTGAAAATAAATATTTTAAATTCCCTTTTAATTTACTAATTTTTTAAATAAAATAAAATTTTGTTTTATTAATTCTGGAAAAACTTTGTCTAAACACATTAGCTTTGGGTATTGCTAAAGATCCTTATAGAGAAAAGAACCGTAATGACGTTTTTAGTGGGATAACTCTCCACCACGCCCCCCTTAGGGATACAACTAGTAAAAAATGGGTTTTTTGGCTTCAAGTTTTTCAATGAAAAACACAAATCTTATAGAAATTTTATATAAAAGTTTTCGATCTATGTGTATGTATGGATGTACAAGATACTAGAATTAAATTATGTCTAAAATATATTTTTCGAAGTTTCATTGTAAAAATTATATCAAAGTGACGAAGGTATAAAATTAGGTATGGTCAAACCTCTTTTATCCGGACACCGATTATCCGGGCCATCTATTATCCGGACAAATTATTCATAAATTTTTCGTTTTCTATTAACCGGAAATTTCCAGTTATCCGTAATAATTTCATTTCATATTTTCAATTTTGTTTTACTTCCCAAGTATAACAAAACTGAAAACTTGAACCGGTTATCAATTTTTGTCCGGTGAATGATGAAATTTGGTTTCCAAATTTCGACACATGTAGCGTTGGAGTAGAATTGTATTTTTGTTTTCTGTAGACACCATTACGATTGCGTTATACGTAAATAGAATATCGCTGGTGGTTGATACTGTGATTGTTTATTAAAAAAAACGAAATCGGCTGAAAATTTTACAGTAAAATGTTAGCGAAAAGGTACGTGTGTTGAGTGTACCGATATTTCGGTATCGGCTGATATAAATAATAAATTTAATAATTACTTAAAAGATAATACTTATGAAATAGGAATAAATTTATCATTAAAAGTGTTACAAGTTATATTTAATTAAAGCTAGATTTAAATTCAAAAGTGAAATTTTGCCGCCAACATTTATATTATAAGCCCTGCCCACAAATTTGTCGTACCATAACCTAACTTTTTTGTCCGCATTTTCCGATATTTTTGGCAGACTTTCATAGTAAATCTTACAATATTTCGGACATTAATTCGGTAAAGAATCGGAGATGAAATCAGCGAAATGTCAGAAAAATACAAAAATTTTCGGATATAAAAATACTTGGGTTGTTACGCAAAAAATTTACCAAATTAACAAAAAACAACTGATATAACGGGATTTTCAAAAAATATTGCCTGTATGTATGTGTGGTTATATTTTGATAGTTTAATTGGAGCGATTCTGATTAATTTGTGCCGTTTTATTTTACATAATAAAAAATTAAACATGAGATAAAAGAAAGTTAGCATTATTATAGATATGGAGAAAGGTAAAAGCGTGAGCTTGATCCAAGAAAAATACAAGATAGGAAAATCAACAATTTATGATCTAGTTTAAAATAAAAATGCTATTTTAACGCGTTTTAATGAGAGTGATTCCACAATTGGTATGGCGCAAAGAAAAACTTTACGAACGGCAGATAATCCTCAGGTAGATAAAGCCCTACATATGTGATTCAAACAACAGAGAAGCCGAGGTTTACCAATTTCCGGTACAATGTTGATAGAAAATGCTAAACAATTTCATACGGAAATGCAAATAAAAACACACTGTTGTTATTCCAATGGATGGCTCCAAAAATTTAAAAGTCGATACGGAATCCGACAGCTAAAAGTATCTGGTGAAAAACTGTCTGCAGATGAAGTAGGTGCCGTTTTGTTTGTCGATGAGCTGTCTTCTCTTATTGCGGAGAAAAATTTAACACCCGAACAAATTTATAACGCAGACGAGACCGGAATATTTTGGAAATGTTTGCCGCGTACTACTTTGGCCGGCCCTGATGAATCAGTAGCCAGTGGGTCGAAAGAAAGCAAAGAGCGTCTTACAGTCTTAGTTTGTTCAAATGCAGCTGGTACTCATAAATGTAAATTATTAGTGATCGGAAAAAGCCAAAAACCACGAGCTCTTAAAGGAATGAAAGAATATCCAGTAATTTAAAAATCTAACAAATGGAGCTGGGTCACCCAATCTTTGTTTATTGACTGGTTCAAAAATAATATCCTTAAAGAAGCACACCTTCATTGTAATCAAGTAGGTCTTCCTCTCAACTGTGAAATATTTTTGCTTTTGGATAACTGTCCAGAACATCCAGATGCAAGTTTACTGAATTATAATAATGTTTCCGCATTGTATTTACCACCGAATTGCACATCTCTAATTCAACCGATGGACCAAGGGGTAATCCGTAGCTTGAAGTGTCATTATCGAAAGGAGATGATGGAAAAACAATTACATTTCGAAGACCAAATTGAACTTTTTCAAAAAAATTTACGATGAAGGATTTCATGTGGTGTATTTATCGAGCTTGGGAATCTATTTCACCTGACGTTCTAAAAAACACCTGGCATAATATTTGGCCTCCAGATGATGATGAAACTGTTAAAAATGAACCAAAATCATCAGGACGCAATTACAAACGAGATAGTCAATTACGCTGCTGAATTAAATTTGCCTCTTAACCTGATAAATTTGTCTGAATGGATCGAATGTGATAACGAAGCTCCAGTATTCGGTATGTTGACGGATGCTGAAATAATATCAGAAGTTTTAAATTCTAATACCTCAGAAGAAAATTTAGAAGATGGCACTGAAACCGAAGATAGCGAGGGCGATGTGTGTCATCAAGTACACATGTCCACGAATGAAGCAATGCAAGCTTGTAGTGATCTGCTAAGTTTTCTGGAAAATCAACCTTACATATTACCGCAGGAAATAATGCAAATTTGTGCAATACAAGCCAAACTAAATGCAAATAAACCGAAGTTAACTCAAACTGTGTTGCAAAATTACTTCAAAAAGACCTAATCGTTTTAATGATTTATTTGATTGAGCAAGTATTTTTATTTTGTTTTGTACATAAATAGGTATATATGTACATCATGTATTAAAAATGAATTATTTAAATAAATATGAGGACATTATGTACAAACATACGAGTACATCCTTTTGTATATGAATAAATTTGTGTATTCATTTGTTCAAGAATATTTAAAAAAAAATCTATTATCCGGAAAATCGTTTTTCTGGAATTCTTTTAGTCCCGAGCTGTCGGGATAAAAGAGGTTTGACTGACTTGCTAAAATTATCTTTAGTTTTACTAGCGTACGTACGTCGGATGTCACTTAAAAATTCGTAAAAAATTATTTAGTCAAAAAACGTTCACACATTCTTTCAATTTTGTGAATTTGTTTTGCTTTATTACAATTTTTAAACTTGAAATTTTTCCAGGGGTGCTTTTCTGTTCTTCACATCGATAAAGTATCGCAAACAATGATTTGGGTGATAAAGAATGATGAATGGATGTAGGTGCAGAATGTTATTTTATTCAAGCAAGTTGAGATAGCAGCGAACAAAGCCTAATTGAAAATCGAAATAAAGAACAATTTCATTCTTGAAACAAGAGAGATAGATAATTTTATTCTTGAAACTTTACCTTCAACTATCTCTTGAAAATCGAAAGAAACTGATGTTACAACATACCATCCCATGTATTGTAAGAAAAGTGATTTCCCATATATTTTATATCGAAAGTTAGACCTTTCCCTCGTTTCTAATTCCTTTATAATGGCGCCTACTTCAAAACGGTTGACCACGAAATAAATCGCAGAAATTAAACTCGTAAAAAAATTGGATTAAAGTCGCAAAATTTGTAAGGATACAAAATTCACAGAACAAGTCGAAGTCTAATTAAAGTCGCAAAATATGGTATTAATAAAAAAATTGAATTAAACTCAACTCTAAAATTTTTCCGAGTTTAGTTCCATTTTTTGCGTAACAAACTCGGAAACATGTAATGTTCCGGTGATATAAATTTTTATGTTCGGGTGAAATTCTGAAAAATGGGAAATTTAATTTTGAATAAAAAACAATAAATGGCAGAATTAACCGCGAAACCTAAAAATCCGATCGCGGAACCTCATTATTCGAATTTCCGAGTTTAATTCCAATTATTTTCCTGACTTTAATTCCACATTTTTCCGATTCAAATTCCATTTTTTATGATATTAATTCCTGCGACCTTATTTTGTTGCTCCTGTCGACAGTAGTTATTTTGACCGGTGTGAAGTTTTTGGACACTTCTTTGGACAAAAATTTATGCGAGTATACATTGTGAATTTTATGGACAAAATAAAAAAATAGTTTTTGGACAAATGTTTATGCGAGTGTACATACTTCTTTTAACAATGTATTAACCAAAAATAAAAGTATTCAAATAATACAAGCCTCAAATAATTTCTAACACTCATTTCCAAAATGCTTTTCAACAAATCAGTCCAGCACCATTTTCATATTTTGATATGAGTTGTAGGGCTCTTGGAAAAAAATTTAGAAAATTAACCAATATCGTTTGGAATAAGGACGTTGTTCTCTATTATAACAAATAGCATAAATCTCAGAGATTGGCTCATATAGTGACTATATAGGTTATAAAGGGCATACATTGCGGAATTGAAATCACTCAGTGCCATTTTGATATGAGCCGTATGGCTCTTGCAAAAAAATTTTGAAGTTGTTAAATCAACGAATTTCGTTTGGAATAAGGACGTTGTTCTCTATTATACCAAATAGCAAAAATCTCAGAGATTGGCTCATATAGTGACTATATAGGTTGTAAAGGGCATACATTGCGGAATTGAAATCACTCAGTGCCATTTTGATATGAGCCGTAGGGCTCTTGCAAAAAAAATTTGAAAGTTAATAAATCGCCGTTAATAAATATCAAAATGGCACTGAGTGATATCATTTCCGCAATGTATGCCTTTTACAACCTATATAGTCACTATATGAGCCAATCTCTGAGATTTTTGCTATTTGGTATAATAGAGAACAACGTCCTTGTTCCAAACGAAATTCGGCGATATTAACTTTCAAAATTTTTTTGCAAGAGCCCTACGGCTCATATCAAAATGGCACTGAGTGATTTCAATTCCGCAATGTATGCCCTTTACATTCTATATAGTCACTATATGAGCTAATCTCTGAGATTTTTGCTATTTGGTACAATAGAGAACAACGTCCTTATTCCAAACGGAATTCGTCGATTTATTAAATTCAAAATTTTTTTGCAAGAGCCCTACGGCTCATATCAAAATGACCCTGAGTGATTTCAATTCCGCAATGTATGCCCTTTACAACCTATATAGTCACTATATGAGCCAATCTCTGAGATTTTTGCTATTTGGTATAATAGAGAACAACGTCCTTATTCCAAACGAAATTCGTCGATTTATTAACAACTTTCAAAATTTTTTTGCAAAGGCCCTATGGGGCTTAATTCGTTGAATTGTTGAAAAGAAAATTAGAAATGATTGTTAGAAATTATTTGAGGCCTATTTTATTTGAATAACGTTATTTTTGTTAAATACACTGTTAAAGGATGTACACCCGTATAAATATATGTCCAAAAACTTAATTTTTCTAAAATCCTTATTTTGTCCAAAAACTTCACAGTACACTCGCCTAAATTTTTGTCCCAAAAAAAAAGTGTCCAAAAACTTCACACCGGTGTTATTTTGGTAATTTTGCAACAGAAGAACTTGATAGAATTAAATTTCCCCCTCATTTTTCAAAAATTACTATACAATATTTTGCCTGCAAAATTTAAAAAAAAAAAACGTAAATGTTGACAGTTTCGAAGTAGGTGCCATAAAAGCTTTGTTTTTCACTGTGATCATTGAGGAAGTACTTTAAATAGAGTGAAATTTTGTTTGACTAATAGTTTTATTTATTTATTTAGTTATTTATACTTTAAAATTTACAGATATATTGGAATACTCCATTTTGAGCTTAGCTCATTCACAACAGATCATCCAAATTGACATTCTTTTTGATAGAATGCCTTAATAATAATAATAATAAAACGTTTTGAAAATTATGGTGGTCAGGATAGCAGCCCAACCGTTCAAGTTGGCAATATCTTCATATTTATATTTGCTTGAGGCATTGGCAGGAGATACCGTTTTCTTATAAACTTTAAATTTTCTTTCTGGTTCCTTTTTTTTATTTCGCCTCACGGTTAGCTATTTTATACCATTCACAATTTGGTAATTATTAATTGCAGAAATCAAATCAAAGTTTAGAAAAAAATATTTTTTAGTGAAAAATAGACTTTCAACCGACGTGAAAGGCAAAGCCCTTTCTATAATATGCATATAGAAATAATTTTTGTTTCGTTTTAAAATTTTATTTGTGAAGTTGTGAAAAGAATATTTAAATTTGAATTGTCTCTTTCTCTACGTAATAGGACTAGTTCGTCTGTAAAGTACAAGCAAAAACAAGATTTTTTATTTCGTTTATTCCTTTATTCGTTTCGTATTTTTTATTTCGTATTTGTTGTGTATTTTGAATTAAAATTTGTCAACGCCCTTCTGTCTAATCTATTTAAATGCGTATATAGGATAAAAAGGGATATTAGAAATTTACGTTGTTTATGCTATCGTATCATAACATGATCTGAACGGTTTAGATAAAGATGCAAAATTTTATTTCATGTCACTTTTCTTCCCTACAAAATCCATCTTTATGCTATGGGCATTTTCTTTTATTCATTCCACAGAAGGAATAGAATATTGATCACGTCACGTCAGAATATTCCATACGCAATGTAATAAAAGAACGGATTGGGATAAATGGAATACATTTTCCATAGCACGAATTTTTTTTATTTTTAAAATTAGGGAACAAGTTAAATTTATTAAAAAAAAATAATTTCATTATAATTAATTGAAGTTGGAAATAATTTGTACGTTTGAAATATTAATATTAATTTTAATTGTATATCTTAAAAAATATAACCTGGGATTTGCAAAACTATTATCGTGTCATAAAACTAAAAATATTTTCAAAAATTTTAATAGTTAACAGCTTAAATAATTAATTTTTTCATAAATATTAATTTCATTTTCCATAATATGTACGATTTAATTCAATTTAATCATTTTTTAAATTGTAAGCATCGCACATAGTTGCAAAACGTCAAACGGAATATTCTTTTTATTCCACCTTCCGATGTAGTACACAAAGAATACATTCTGAATATTTCAAATAATTAAAAGAATGGACTAAAAAAGGAATAGAAGGGATGGAATGGAATGAATAAAAGAACGGTTTACGTCACTTTCGGAATGTCCGGAATATTCCGAATGAATAAAAGAAAACACCCTGTGACTTTGCAAAATCAATGTTGCTTTGATTGCTGTTGCTATATTTGTTTTTTTTTCTTTTTCAGGAACCCATAAAACAAAAGAACATTTAGTAGTTTCAAAATGTAAGGTGTAGAATTATTGAGACTTTCATTACAATGATGATTATTGGAATGATTTTTGGATAAATAAATAAATTGTGGCATGGCTACGGACCTAGTGGACCTAGTCCTAGTGGATCGCCATCTTAACCTAACCTAACCTAACCTTCATTACAATGACATTTTTTTTTGTCTGAGATGTTGGGAGGAACCTTTAACTATAAAATTAAAATAAACAGCCATAGTGACAGTTACCTAGACTTATCAAATAAGAAGTATATCCAACATATGCAGCGCCTACGGATTTCCGTGTGAAATAATCGAACTAAAGTACGTTTCGTATTTTTAGTATTTTGAATTTTTATACATATGAACAACATAACAACATAAACCAAATTTTATGGAAAAAACGTTGTTTATTGCTTTTTCATAAAATTTGGTTTATTTTGCTTTCATGTTTATTTTAGTGTGCCATAAAATATATTTTGTTAATTTTTCTCTCCTACTCTCTGTACGTTCGTTTAATATAAACTATTTAAATAAATGAATAAATTTCTGCGTACATTTCTACCTTTAATTAATTTTATAATTAAATACTTAATAATTAAATACAACTTTTTCATTTTGTGGTTTATCCAATACGATTGTTGTTGCAATTTTTTTTTTTTTTTTTTGACGAACACAATACAACTAATGTTTACACTCAAGCTGTGTTTAGATTTTCTTTTGAGGTTCTTAAAATGTTTGAGGTTAAGATTAGAAAATAGGATTGAATTCCAAAATGTTTATAATGTAATAATTTTAAGTATGTACAATGGAAAATATTTTAATGTGATATTCTGATCATTTGATCTTCATTTAATGAAATGTTTTATTTTTCAAAATCATAAGTATTTAATTATAAAATTAATTATAGGTAGAAATGTATGCAGAAATTCATTCATTTAAGTAAACAATTTACATTGAAAGAATATAAAAATTATTTAAAACAAAAATTAACATTATATAATCATTTTATGGCACAATAAAAATATTAAAAATTCACAATAAAAACAAAATTAACCAAATTTTTTACGAAGTGCGAGAAATTATCAAGAATTTCGCCAGTTCATTCGATCTGAATGAGAGTTACGAAAAACTTAATTTTTCCATGTTCCATAGTGAATATATTATATAGGAAGCAACCATGTAGTTGAAGTATTAGCGAATTATACACAACACAAATTAAACTCTTAATAATTTCAATTCTATTTTATTTAACGCATAAATCCGATTTCTGTTTGAAATATAAGGATAACGTTCTGTTTGAAACAGAAATCGCATTTATGTGTTAAATAAAATAGAATTGAAATTATTAATAGTTTAATTTATGTTGTAATTAGCAATTCAGTTCCTATAGCCTGATGAGATTGACTGAAAAATTAAGTTTTTCGTAATTCTCATTCAGATCGAAACTGAACTTGTACAATTCTTGATAATTTCTCGCCTTTTGTAAAAACAAATAATTATCTGGTTATGTGTATGTGCCTCAAATCTTACGGAAAAAGAACGAAACACAACGCCTTTTTTCTTAAAATTTGGTTTATTTTGTTTCACACGGAATCACGTAGGCGAGCAGACATTGGGCTCATGCATAAAGTAATCAACTGCTGGTCCATTCTAATTCTATATTCGGAGGAACAGCTTATTGAATTTCTTTGATTTAAATAAATTACAACCTTAACGGCTGTCTCTACCAATTCGTCGGTGACGCACGCTCAACATGACGGATTTAAAAATTGATGGTCTCGAAATTTAAAAGCAAGCGTACCAATTTTCTCAAATTAAATAATTATAACTATTAAAATAAGAAAAATATATCTTATTATTTTCTTTCTTGACAGCGTTACAAAATTAAAAAAAAACATCGCAAGAGAGAGAGAAAGGCGATTTGTTTGTATCCGACCATACTCAAGCTAAATTTATGATTCTATCTACATAAAAGACCTAAAAACATAATTTGATGATGATTGACGAATGGAAAAGTTTAAAAAGCGCCTTAAGCGGACAAAAGTAAAATATCATAGATAGACTGCAACAAAAATTTGCTATATGAAGTTATATAGAAATAGTGTCTATTTAAATTACATTTTCATTTGTAAAAATGGTAATGATTGGAAAATTGAAGTAATCCAATATGTAGTTTGAAGTGTGATTTTTGTATATCTGATTCATTTGGGACATTCTTTTCATTTTAAATATTAAAAACGTGTACTTAAATATAGCAGAAATTTCAAAATAAGCCAGTGTAACTAAAAACATAAATGTGGCAACTGTGGTCTAATAAAGCTCCAAAATCGTTTAGTGACCCACAAGTATTATATATTTATAGTGAGTTTAACAATAAATTTCTGCAATTTTTAAGCACAATTTTCTGATATTTAAAATGATAAAAATGTTCAAAATGAATCAGACATACAAAAATCACATTTCAAACTACATATTGAATTAATTCAATTGTGCAATCATTACTATTTTCATAAATAAAAATATAATTTAAATAGACACTATTTCCATATAACTTCATGTAGCAAATTTTTGTTATAGCCTATCACATATTTCACTATTGTCCGCTAGAGCACACCGTTCCATTCGTCAATTCCCTTTTAGATTTCGAAATCATGAATTTTTAAACCTCACCGACAAATTTCATGAGATAGTCATAATACTTACTCGACGTGTTCATTCCTGCCAAAAAAAAATCACAATATTTTACATCAAACTCATTTCCACTCTCAATACATCATCTCGTTAAATATTATGCTAAACCAGGGGTGGGATCATGAAATCCGGTCGGAAATGCCGGTCGTTTATGAAATGTCACCGTTAGCAAAACCGTCCGGAAAAAATTTCGTATCATGAAATCCAGTGGATAAACATATTGATTTGATTGATTGATTGATTGGGAGTGCACGACCAAGCATTATAGCAGGATCTACCGGACTCCCGGGCACATGCCGTACACCCGTACACATATAACAAAACCGAAGGATAGGATAGGATTATTAGTTGGGACAGACTCAACCCGGTTGCAGACACCAATGCGTGGCACTTAAAAATTTATTAATGTTGTAATTTCCACCTGTCCGCCTTTCATTAATTTACCTGATAAAATATTTAAGAACAATTTAAAATTACTAAGCTAAGATTACAAAAACTGCGCTTATTTCATTTTTCATGGTCCTTCTATATCTAATTAATTAATTATTACATCCTGCAACAAGAATTAAAATAAACGTTAAAAACCATTTTAAACATAAAATTTTACTTAAAACTAATCATAAATTTCCTACCGATCAAGAAAAGAAGATAAATAATTAGAAATTCAATTATTTTATAAAATTTATAATAAATAATTTAAAAATGATAATGTTACAGCCTAAACTCATCAATAATTCAGTTAGGTACTATAAGTACATCAAGATTCAACAAATAAAATTAATATACCAATTCCCAGGCAACTCTAAAAACTAATTTTAATTAATAAATCACCATAATACTAAACTAAAATTTAAGTCTGAAATTCAGGATTAATTTTAATCCCCACAATAGATTGATTCTGGAACAATGTTATATTCTGAAAATTGAATTATTTATTAGCAAATTAAGGAAGAGAAACCTTTAAATATTTTTAAACTAAATTAATTAATATATATTAATGAGCAAAACACAATATATAGTATTCCATACAAGTATTACAAAAATTAACATTTTATGAAATTGCCTATGTAAACTCTCCCACTTCTAAGCTAAAATTCTAAAAGAATGTTTAAAAATTTTAAATTGTTAAGTTATAATTTAAATTCACAGCACTTGTTCCATTAGTTACCGTTCTCCTGTAAATAGTTAATTAATTGTTTACATACTGCAACTAGATTTAAAATTAAAAAGTTGAAAATATACATTTAACCATACTAATAATTTTAAACTAATCGGCAATTTCCTACAGATCTAGAAAAAAGGAAATTAATAATGTTGAAATTAATTATTTATTTATAAAAGTAAATAATATAATTTAAACGTTGATCATAATACTACGCAAAAAGTCTGGAATATCAATAATTTAGTTAAGTACTACATGTACCTATAAATGATAATTACTAATAAAACTCCAATAGTTTTTCCCAGGTATCACTGAAAACTAAATTGCTTTACTACTTAATTAATAGAAATTAACTTATATAAATTAGTTAGTGATAAATAAAACAAAATAGATATCATAAGAACAATACACCTTCCACGCTACACAACCGCTGGATGCTTGGAGTTTCTTGATGTTGAGCGAGAATTCACCAATATTTCTGTAGCTTGGAGACGATCTAACAATTATATATAATTACCCGTGCGATTCTGACAGTCAGAAAAGACCCCCTCTAGTAATAGAGGTCTTAACTAAGAGATTTCTATTAGTTAAGAGATTTCTCTTACTTAAGACTATTTTGCGATTCTGTACGATCTCTTAGTTATGAGATTCTCTTAAAAAATCTCTTAGCTAAGACATACGAAATAGGTGGTCATGAGCATCACAAGTTTGCCGTTTCTGCTAAAGTGTCGTTGTATAGCGAAATATTTTTGAAAAATAAATAAATAATTTAATAATTGTTTATCGGAATAAATAAATAATCCGGTAAGTTCCACTATTTTACAATAATATTTAATTAATAAATTACGTACATATTTACTTATTTATATAATATAAAATAAAACATTTTGTTGTTTATAATTTTCTTTCTAAAATTTGATTTTTTGTTTGCAAAATATTTTATTTTTAAGATAAATCAAATTACAATATGTATGATTGCTTTAAATAAATATATAACGCTACCTAGTTGATAACAATATATGTATTTTGAATTTCTACTGAATTTTTTACATATGGATTTGTTGTTACAACTATTAACGCTTTTACTAAGCGAGGAAGAGAGGTGAGTTTGTATTTGTTTAGCTTGTTTATCAACAAGCATTTATTACTAAACAATGCATATTAATTTTCAGGGAAAGTCGAAGACAACATCTCCGTTATTTACGGGATTCAACAAATCCTTTTGATGTTGACGAAAATATTTTGAAAGAATTTTTCCGACTTCCAAAGGCATTAGCAGTCGGATTAATCGACGAATTGGAGCAGCATAACACAGAGCTTTCAGATATTCCATTTGCGTTGCGGGTTAGTATTATTTCCGATATATTAAATCCGCAGAATAACGTATTCATAATTTCATGTTTTAGGTGTTGTCAACTTTACATTTCCTGTGGCATGGTTCCTACCAAAGAAGTATCGCTTCGAATTACCTCCTTCCGATGAGTCAGCCGAGTATTTCCCGGAATATAATTATATATGTCAACTAATGGTGTCAAAGATGTCAACACGAGTTAAATTTTGCGTGGACCAGGAAGAAAAAATGCTAAAGAAGGGTAAAATAATTTATAATAAAATGTACATATAATTTATCTATAGCATTATCATGTTATTATTACAGATTTTACACCAAGTTCGGCATTAAAGGTGTGATTGGTGCTATTGATTGCACGCACATCGGTATTGTAGCCCCGCCGATACATGATCCTATTCAACCAGCTAGACTCTACATGAGCAAAAAAGGGTACTATAGCATCAATGTGGAATATCCCGGCAGCGTCTATGATTCAGCAATTTGGCAAACAACACCGGCAAGAATCCATCTAATAAGACAACACAATAGCCGCAGATACAATTGGTTGATTGGAGATAGTGGTTATCCTTTGGAGCCCTGGCTGCTAACACCATTCTCTCAACCAGCCAGCAGACAAGAAGAAAAATTTAATGCTATCCAAATTAAGGCAAGAAACACAGCTGAACGAGCATTCGGTGTTGTCAAAAATAGATTTAGGTGCATGAACAAATGTCGAACACTACATTACTCACCGGAAAAAGCCGCATCAATAATTTATAGTTGTATTATTTTACATAACATGCTTCTTGATTACGGTGCAATGAAGAGTTCGAAGATGAAATAATTTATGAAGAGGAAGATGGTGAAGTCGAACATAGTTCAGGTAACAATTATCTGTCAGAGGGTCGAAGAATGCGAAGCGAATACACCAACACATTATAATTTATATAATTTTTGTTAATAAAAAAGTAATTATAATTTATAACAAAATATTTATTATCTTTTATTATATTAATTCATTATTATCACATTATTTTATAAATTCATTATTCACAAAAAACAGCTAAATTCAATTTATTTCAGTCCTATTTTATGAGTGCGTATTTTGTTCATTCCTATTTTTTTTTCAATTTGTTTGGCCAGGATATACATGGCATCCGCGTTTTGTTTGTCTATTGCCAGACGTCGTTCCGCCATTAATGTATTTATTTATTTATTTATTAAATTTTAGCTATTAACACAAACTATTTTGAGCAAGATCTCATTTATAATAGGTTGTGTTAGAACTCAGAAGTAGTCGAAAACAAAATAATAAAAAAAAACTGCGCCAAGATCACAGAACCGGTATTGAAATCAATCTTATATCCTGGCTCTTCATTCCTCCAAAACTGCATTTTCATCAGGATCCTTGCATTCTCATTTTCCGAACCTCATTTTCCGACTATTGTATATTTGTTGAACGGCGGTTGGAACTAGTTTTTCACATCCATCCAAAATAATGTCACTAAGGTTCGGCAATTTTGCTGTTCTGCACAAAGTTTTTTTTTAAAAATTAGAATTTAAATTGGTTGAAGAAAAAATGAAATAATGTATCCTCCCTAGCACGATTTTCCGCCAGTTTTCCAATTTTGTCAATACAATCGGAAATGGCGGATGAAAACGTGTTGGAATACTGCCGTTTTCGGGATGTAGGTGCAGCGGTCTGGGGTGTTACGTTGGAAGATGGTCCTGGCATCGGGATGACCACTGCTGATTTTATCGAGGGGTTGTCCACAGATACGCCAGATTCGACCACATAATTTGTCTCACTCGTTGGATTTGTGCTCTAAAAGAAATCCTGATAAATCCTTAATTAATATTAAAACTATTGCCGTCTTACTTTGAGAATTTTACAACAACAATGCCGGGTATTTTCATTCTGGAATGCATAGTTTCAAACCAAGCTTTTGTTGGTATAGAATTATAACAATAACTATTCCAGTGACCAAGTAAGACGGCATTTATGTGTTACTTCAAAGCCAATAATAGGTATCGCGTCATCTCCCCGAACTGAGACTATACCAAACAAATTTAGAGCTCTTTCTTCAAAAGCTGACAGGGAAGTCTTTGTTGTTTCACCGCGCTCTATTACTAAAATCTCTTCCGTTATTTTGTGAGCCCGTGATTTTAGTTGGTATTTCCAGTGAGTAAGCGACTAAAAAACAGTAAAATATGTCAAATACACATTTTTTAACAAAATAGCTTACCGTTTTCCAATCTTTCCCATTTTTTAGTGGCCTATTTAGTAGATTTAATTTGGTAGCCAACTCTTCCCATTTTTGATCTAAGTAAAGGGTATTTTCTGGAGTATTTTTCCCCGCTTTAAATCGTGGGTTTTCCTCCAGAAAAAATAAATATGCTTCCAGTTGCTCCATCGTTGTTCGTTGACATCATATTTGCCGTATTTTTCCCATCTAAATTACAAATATAATTATCAAAAAAATTTTAATACAAATTAATTCAAATTACTTACTTTCGAAATAAAAATCACAACTTTATCAAGGAATCTCTTACCAAATATTTGGAGAGTTTTTAAGAGATATTTTAAGAGACCAACCAACAGAATACCAATTAAGACTCTCTTAAAAAAAATCTCTTACCAAATTTTCTCTTAGCTGTGATACTCTTAATAGTCTTAACGTCAGAATCGCACGGTAAATATACTTAATATCAAGTAGACCATCAGACAAAAATACCCGAACAAACTATGACACTTTGATATAATTAAATTAAGTTAAACTGACAAAAAATGGTGAAACATTTTCATGAATACCTAAAATATTTTTGCAATGCAGTGTAGTTAATAATATCATATAAAAGGGAATTTCCCTTATCCTGGATAACGTACGATGCTATTCATTTAATTAGTATAATATTTCAATCTATATACATAGATATTTAAACGAAACAGCAACAATAATATAAATTACAATTTAATACCAATAAAGTGATTGATTTTAGCAGAAGATATTTTTGATATTTTAGACCAACAATTTTAACTATGTATTCAAAAATTTAATTTAGGGATTGAAAAATGAGCCTCTCCAAAGAAATAGATGAAAGCGTTAAAAAATTGATAATAAAAGCATTGTAACGACAAGAAACTTATCAAAATAAATCCCTACAATATGTAATATCAAACGGTAGCATCAGTTTCATAAAAAGCAATTTATTTAAACCAGATCAACAAAAATAAGCATCGTTGTGGGCGCCCACGACTTTTAACTAAGCCGACTGAGCGGAAATTTGCACGGGTAGCAAAATCAGCTCCAGTGATTAATCCCGGACGTAGTTCAAATATTTATGTCTGATAGTGTACATATTCAATGATTTCCTTCACCTTAGTCATTTTCGCAACTCAAAAATAAAACTTATAAAATATTAGACTACCTAAATAATAATCCAATTAGCATCATTCACCTATTGAAGAGATCTCCGCCACCAAAAATCTGCACCTAATAAATAATTCAGGAATTTGATCTCTTTATTAATAAATAAATATAAATATATCCAAAATTTTAACTCAGTTCACGGACCTCATCAGAGCCTTCTAGAGTATAGAGCCATAATCAAAATAACGTATTTTTTTGAAGCTTTTTTAGTGGTATAACTTTTCACTGATTTCCATAGGAATCCATAGTAAATGTGGTGTGTTTTAGCTTCAAGTTTTTCAATGAAAAAAGCAAAAATATTATAAAATGTTTATATAAAAGTTTTCTACATATCTTTAAGAAAAATATACAAGAAGGCCATATTGGTATAAAGTAAATATTAATTGCAAAAATATTAAAATTAAATTATTTCTAAAATATATTTTTCAAACTTTCATTTTGAAAAATACATCAAAGTTGGCTCTGATGAATTAAAATAATACTTGCTAAATTTATCTTTAGTTTTACTAGTGAACGTAAGATGTCTAAAATGGTAAAAGAAAAATACGAAAAAAAATTATTTAATCGCAAAATTATCACACGTTCTTATATTTTGTGAATTTGTTTTGCTTTTCCTACAATTTTTGAACTTGAAATTTCCCCAGGTGGTAATTTTTGGCACGATTTTTCCAAATTTGTACGGCCATCACTGCCATCTATGTAATGTATATTGACTTAAATGACCAAACGAATCGTAGTAAGCTTTTATTTCAATTTGACCAGAATGCTGTTGTTATGAATTTTTTTTATTATTTTGGTTTAAATAAATCAATTATTACAAGAAAATGAAAACGATTTACTTAAACAATATTCATATATGTTGAAATTTAAACATTTTTGAAAGTGTTTCAGAAATCATAATTAAGAATTTGTAACGTTTTCATTTAAAATTGTGTCTTAGAAAAAAAATGATTTCCCATATGTTTTGTGTGTTTTACTATGAAAAGTTTCGTTTTTTCCTCGTTTCTAATTCCCTTATAAAAGCTCAAATTTTTTGATTATGGCTCTATAAAATACAGGGTGCTCTGACCTCATTCGCTGCCAAATCAAGCATGCAAAGTAAATAAAGCAATAAATAAATGCAATGAAACTGAAACCTTACTTTCTTAAAAATTTATCGATGTGTCATATCAGAGCACCCTGTATTTTATAGAGCCATAATCAAAAAATCTGAGGTTTTATAAGGGAATTAGAAACGAGGAAAAAACCAAACTTTTCATAGTAAAACACATAAAACATATGGCAAATCACTTTTTTTTCTAAGACAAATTTTTAAATGAAAACGTTACAAATTCTTAATTATAATTTCGGAAATACTTTCATAAATGTTTAAATTTCAACACATATGAATGTCGTTTAAGTAAATCGGTTTCATTTTCTTGTAATAATTGATTTATTTAAACCAAAATTTAATAAAAATTTCTTAACAACAACATTCTGGTCAAATTGAAATAAAAGCTTACTACAATTCGTTTTGTAATTAAGTCAATATACATTACATAGATGGCAGTGATGGCCGTAAAAACTTGATAAAATTGTACCAAAACTTACCACCTGGGGAAACTTCAAGTTCAAAAATTTTAGGAAAACCAAAAACCAATTCACAAAATATAGGAACGTGTGATAATTTTGTGATTAAATAGCTTTTTTTCGTATTTTTCTGTTAACATTTTAGACATCTTACGTACACTAGTAAAACTACAGATACATTTAGCAAGTATTACTTTAATTCGACAGAGCCAACTTTGATGTATTTTTCAAAATGAAAGTTCGAAAAATATATTTTAGAAATAAATTACTTTTATTATTTCTGCAATTAATATTTATTTAATAACAATATAACCTTCTTATATATTGTTGGTAGAGATATGTAGAAAACTTTTATATAAACGTTTTATAGTATTTTTGCTTTTTTCATTGAAAAACTTGAAGATAAAAAACACCATTTTTACTATGGATTCCTATGTTAATCAGTGAAAAGTTATACCACTAAAAAAGCTTCTAAAAAATACGTCATTTTGATTATGCCTCTATACTCTAGAAGGCTCTGGTCATATACGTAATTATGACGATTGTGTGTGCATCCCACCATCTAAATTTCAATAAATCCATTAAGACAACCATGAAACTCAAAAACATTTAGCCTTCCAAAATGATTTAACATAATTCCACTTTGTTCACATAAATGAACTCATCATTTTGTGTTAAAAATTAAATCTTAACTTAACTCAAACCAACATTTCTAAATTCGCATTTTATTTATCTATTTATTTATTTATTTAGTCAATTTATAATATTAATTAAATTAATTAGAAAACAATTTGATTCAGCATGTAATACCCTGTAAAAAATGTATTAATCCTACCTAAATAAACCGTTCAAATGAATTGTATAAGACAGCTCCCAATTCCAATTCGACTCAAACTAATTCGATTATACAAAGTATAAAAATCCTATTTGAGTCGAATATACAAAATCTCATTATGTTCACATAATGCATGATTTCAATAATATCATAGTTGTTTCGTGAATACCCAGAAACACATAGAGATTAACAACACCAGCATACAAATAACAGAATTTTATATACTAAAACCACCAACACACATTGACGGTAAATATTTTCTACTATCTTTCATGTGCGTAGCAGTAGGGCCTTATAGTACATATAAACACACCTAAACTATGTTCCAAGATAATACAGTAAAATATTGTGACAACTGTATCAACACCAACGAAAAAAAAATTTTTTTGTTGTTTGTGCATTATAATACAAAAACCAACAAAATATACTACATTTCCTTAACAGAATCCGTGTAAAAAGCGAACGAGACATCTGTACAACCATATTGTTGATCCTGCCATATATAAATCAAGTTGTATGCATGTATTAGTGCCCATTATACACAATAGTAAAATATTTGTGACAGCTGTATCAAAATCAACGCAAAGATTCTCTTTCTCGTTGTTGTTTGTACTTTATAATACAAAAACCAACAAAACCGCGCACACTTCCTTCACAGAAACCGTGCAAAGAGTAAACGAGACAGCTACACAAACATATTGATGGCGCTTTTTTTTACCAAATTATAAGTATGTATTAGTGTCGATTGTACAATGTACACAAAACCAACATAAGAATACAAATAAGTGTGTGTAAAAATAAAATATATTACAAAATTTACTGCGGCTTATTTTATATAATTTATTTCAATACTATCTAAATATTAGACTTTAGTAATTAAAAATTGAACTTTGATTTTATGTACAATCCACAAAATATCAAATCATGCACTTCTAATTTTTCTATCTACAAAAATAAAAACATTGCCTAACAAATGCATCCCGGTGGATTGCATTTTCCAAAAATACACTTTAATTATTTTCACTATACTTTGATTATTATTACACTAAAATTAATTTAATTTAAAATTTAAAATTAATCTGTATATACCTATGTACGAGTATATAAAGTATCCACATATTACTATATAAATAAAACACAAAAATAAAATAAAACAAAAAAAAATTAATTTTTGAAGAGGATAGAAAAAACACGACTATCCTCTTCGAAGAACTCTCGCCAACCACCATGATGAAATCCAGTCGGTAAAAATATTGAACAAATTTTCGTTTAGTGTACATTTTTCTAAGTTGCTATATATTTTGCTATGGAGTTGTCAAAATAATAAATAAAAATAACAAACTGGTGTTTCTTTACGATTGACTTTGGTTATTTTTTTTAAATTTTTGTTAAAATGGACCTTAATCGGGACTATAGTGGTGGCAAAAGTTACGTAGTCAAGAGTACATCTACTCTGTGTGTGTTGGCGATTTTTCCATTATTTCCTCTCGGCTGCTGAAACGCGTTCCCCGTAATTGGTTTTTAACTCGATTGAACAGAAAGAAGTCACAGGGAGCCAAATCAGGTGAATTCGGTGGCTGTTGGATGGTATTTGTTGCATTTTTCGTCAAAAAATTACGAATAATTATGGCACTGTGCGACGGTGCGTTATCATGGTGCAAAATCCACGAGTTTTCTGCCCACAATTCTGGTCTCTTTCGGCGAATTGCTTCACGCAAACGTCTCATAACGCCCAAATAATACTCTTTGTTTACGGTCTGGCCTTCTGGCAAAAATTCATGATGCACTACACCGTTGTAATCCATGAAAACCGTGAGCATTGCCTTCTTTTTTGACTGAAAACGACGTGGTTTTTTTTTTGGTGAACGCCATTCACTTGCCTGATGTCTGGATTGCGTGTCGTACTCATAAACCCACGTATCGTCTCCAGTAATGATCCTTTTGATGAATGTGGGATCGGATTCAGCCTCGCAAATCATGTCTAAAATTGTAAATAATCGCCAACACACACAGAGATAGATGTACTCTTGACTACGTAACTTTTGCCAAGCTATGACGCTAAGATTTAGAGGGAATATCAACAACAGATGTACCAACTTAACAAAAAAACAGAACTCAAATCGGAACGATGGGAGCGCCACACGGTGGTTATTCCGAGAACTTGTTGATCAAGGTAGTATTCCCCTAAATTCACAATTTTTTATTATAGATCGTGATAATTGTTCTTTTTAGTAAAAAGAACAATTAACGCTGCTGTCGCTTGTCACTTTTGTCTATTTCCTAACCTAACAAATATGACCATATAGATTACATACAAATTTAAATAGCTGTAATAAATTGTGGAAACTATTTCAAAATTGACCAAAATATTGGAAAGTTCAGACATAATTTAAAAAACAACATTTTGTTTTTATTGTTATAGACTAATAGGATATCAAAACTTAAATTTATATTACAGAAAATTACATTATAAAATTGCAATAAGATAAATATTTTGAAATCAATCATAGAGTGAATAAGGAAAATGACGTTGGTAAGTTTCATCAAAAATTTTTAAATGTATTATCAATAAAATTTGTAGATGAATTAATAACGTTACAAAATGGTACACAGGAAACCTTTAGGGAAAATTAAAATTCAAGGGATCTAAAACAAGCAGTAGCAAAAAAGTTTTAAATGAAAGGTTCTAGCTATATTAAATTAAGCTTTATACCAATTATTTATTTGAATGTAATTCATTTTAGAATACAACTGTGGGAAACTTTTAATCTGGACAGGAAATTGTTTGTGATTAAAAACATACCAGCTTCTTCATATACTTCGTTACGGGAATTCAATAGCACTGAGTGTGCAACATTACGTCAGTTGAATCACAAAACTTTGGCCTTTTTGCACATCAATGAAATTGATGTGTGGTTTAATGAAAGAATGGCAAAAGCCAGTAAAATTCGTGATCGCAATATGGCGCTTAACAATTTTTTTAAAGAAATTTATTTTATAAAAATAAATCTAAATTTCTTCATAAAAGGAAATTGTAGACCGGAGACGAAGAAAAGTGTCGTTTACCTGATAAAATTGCACTTAAATAACACCTCAGGTATTGTAAAACAGGCTACATGTAACTGCCCCACAGAAACCGGATTTTTGCGGCATCATTTTTGCTTTTTATAGTTGAGCAATGTGGTGTAACAAGTAACGCATATATTTATAAAAATGATTCTTCAGTTTTCAAAACTAATTGTTTTAGGTATGATGGCATCATCCTAGCAATTAACAAGCCTATACTGGAAAACATACATTTCGAGAGATCTTAAATCAAAATCCTTTGGAAAAAGTGGAAATTTCAAAATCCAAAACGGAAAACCTTACGAACTTGTTTATAAATTTAAATATAACAACCAAACTGACCCGTGACAGGAACATAAACCCTACACTTATATGTACATCACTTATATGTTGATAACTATGCTGTATACGAGTACAATATATGATATATTTCAATTGAAAAGAATATCAGTTAAAATCACAATTATCGATGAAACATAGGAAATCTCGGATTACTCATTCAAACATTGGCGATATAGTCTCAACCGTCAAATCTGAAAAAATGTCAGCGAAAATAGCACGTGGCATAATTGAAAGTAAATCAATCAATACACCTTATACCCCACCCTACTTTAATATCAAAGTTTGGCGGCAACCCCCGATGGAATAATTAATAAGCCGATAGTATTAGAAATTAAGTGGCCGTTCACAGACGATTTACAAGGTGTATCATACCATATATTTCAAAAGACGGTAAACTGATGGAGAGCCATAAATAATATTTCCAAGTTCAATTTCAGATGTACATAAGTAACGAGTTTGGAAACTTGCCACCTTTTTGTGTATACTTCAAAAGAAATTATTTACGATAATGTATTTTGTGATAATTGCAAACTACTTCTCGATAAATAAATTATACGAAGGTTTTTGCAAACGAATATTTCTTACTGAACTGTGATGAATAATGTAATGTTAAAAATAATGTGTAATTTTTTTAAAATGTATTTTGTTAATCTAATTTCTAAGATTTTTCATTATTACCTGTTTGTTTTTTATTTTTAAGTTTTAATGTGATCTCGACTTACTTACTTGAATTTTTGTGATATCTATTGTGTTAAATAAAAAAGAACTGAATTAAATAAACGATTTATATTCAATAATTTAAGAAACGACACTGGTTTTAAAATTACTTAGCATATTAACACTAAACACTATGTAATCAGCTAAAGGCCATAAGTGTGTGTAGAAAAAGTATCTCTTAATATGGTAAATTTCTTCGTAAGGCCAATTACTCATTCCACGTGAATTCGTCTGTTGGCCAAAATACGTGTTTCCATAAACTCGTCTTCGGAAAGTTGATTTTCAACTCTCATAAATGGTGGTATATTGAGTGTCACCCCCCTTCTTCTCTAATATAACGGATATTTCAAAATCTCGATAAGCAAGAATGATATCATTAATCTTTAGGTGATTTAAAAATCCACTTGAGAACAAAAAATAACTAGCCCCTTCACATCAATAGCAACAAGATGTATCTTGATTTATTTAAAGGTTGCTGCATTTTCCGGTTTTGGATGGTATGATGGTATTGTAAGAACTCCTGTGGGTGTATCGTTTACTCCAAAAGGTAATTGACTTTAAATATTTATACAATATTTTAATTACATATTCAAATATTTTTGATACAGTTAGTCTACTTAATCGATACAGGAAATCAATTAAAATATAATAATAAATTGAACAGGTTTAATTCAGATACAGTTAAATATTTGATATTATTTTCATCGAGCTTATCAAAGAAGATTGATAAAAGATTTCACCCTCTTATGGTGGATTGTATTCCACGAGACACGAGTTGTGTTTCTCTTTGCGATTCCTAATTTGCGAACCAATTTAATCAATAGGTTTGATTCAAATCACCGTTAGTTATTATCCATTGATTGCTTAGTTTCAATGAGACTCTTGCTGGTAAACTTGTTAATCGAGATTTTGAAGATTTTTTTGCTGGTTTTGGTATGTTATCGTGCTTCCTGATTGGTAAACAAAAACTGGAGGTATCTCCTTTATTTAAATTTGAAATTCGACCTGAATGGTTAGAAATACGATTTACAAATATGATGATATACAATGTATAATAAATAATAAACAAAATCACCTGTGGATGTAACTTTATAGTCCGTTGGCAAAAAATGGTCACTACAAACAATACAATTTAAAATTTCTCTTGGGGTTTTATTCATTCTGAGAATCGCCAACCAAGATTTACTTTCTTTAATTTTTAAAGGAAGCCCACCATTCCTTATAAATGTATTTTTGCACTGTGGCACACAACAATACCTACCCATTAAATTTAATAAAATGTAGAATAATTTTAATGAACACTTTTATAATTGTATGTAATTCTCTGAGAACTGAACTGACTTCTAATACCGTCTCAATTACTCAAAGAATAGTTTGTGTCACCCAAGATAAACTTATTTTAACAAACTTTTGTAGGCTTAAGATTTGTCTCTCTTGTTCACAAAAAATCCGCTTATTATTTGTTACTTAAACATTGTTACAACAACGCAATTATTATTTGTTACTTAAACACGTAAAAACTCGATGGAATTGATGTATTATTGTGGATTCAAATAATTCAACGGCCTCCGTTTCTGCCGAAATCGGCAGATATTCCAGCAATTTTTTATTTTTTGAAATAGAGCAAAAGATTAAATGTAAATCAGATATTATGTAGTTATTTTACTCATTAGTTAACTCATTAAAAAAAATAATAAATCAAAAATAATTTGTGAGGCTGTGTTTTTGGGAAAAAATAATTCCAAAATAAATCCGAAATAAACCCTATTCCATTTTCAAGTAAAAACGACTAATAAAATTTTATGCCGAAAATGACGTTATCGACAGTTTGAATGTGTTTCTCGAAATCGCGTTATGTCGCAATTGCGCCATTCTGAGTTTTGAGTATGCGAAACTCGTAATAGGAGACGTACATATAATCACACCGCTATAGTTGTCATACGTAGAACGTAATTAATTAATATTGAAATAAGAATAAGAAATTTCCATGAAACTTTTTTAAAATTCTGAAAAACTTTACAGTTTCAACCAAAATTTTGAGCCCTTAGCCTTACCCGAAGCTTGGAAATATCTAGTTTTAAGAAAATAGTGGAAATTATTTAGCAAGACATCAACAAAAGATATTCAGTTATCCCAGCATTAATTTACTTCCATCTGATATTTTTTCTCTGGGCTTCCAGAATAAATAAATCAAATCCATTTAAAATATTTATTTTCGTTACATTGTATTTGGTTAAAACTTAACTAATTGGATCACTAGTTTCTTGCTTGTGAAATTCTCACTCCGGCATTCGGGTCCATAGTCCGGCGTTTGAATCTGCCAAAATTATAACGAATAACGATGTTTACGAGTTATTTGAGTTTGATATCATCTCATTGATATTGTTCCCATTATGTGATGCTTGTCACTGATCAATTTCGGTCGTTAACCGTTTATTAATATTTTGCAACTTTTCGACATATTTTTTCTGCATTTGTACCATATCGTCTTTCTCTATGTATTCCACCTTTATATTTTCAAGGTAGCAACTTATTGCTTTGCGTTTTGTTTCACTTTAGAAGAGTGCTCTCTTCAATGCTATAACGAGTATATCGATAGTTTTTGCATTCGTTTCTCGGTTAAGAATATCCTCGACATCAAAGGCAGCCGTCAATAACATTTTGAACTAACATTATCGTTTCAAGTTTAGCTTGGGATTTATTTAATTTTGCCAGAACACCATTGAATTTTTTTCTACCGTTTTGCAGACCGCTCTAATTTAACGACAAGTGATTCGGACTTTCGAATACTATACTTTATACTTTTTCTCAAAGTTTTTATCACGCCTTGCTTTAGTCTCTAAATGTGTGATGCTTACTTTGTTTGGTTTGACTTCCAACTTCTTCCAACTCGTTATTTTGTTTAAGCTCATCGAGTTGGCTAAATGTTATATCCAATTGGCTAATATTAAAATAAACTTTATGAATACCGTCTAAAGCAAAACAAAACTGACATACCGGGTAAATTAATTTTTAAAATCTACATAAAGTGGAACAAAATGTAATCGAAAGTAAAAACCAAAAGCAACATTTACTTAACGATCTAGCCATAGATTCATGCACAGCTTGTGGAATATATAGTATACATACATAAGTGATTTTTTGTGGACGCTCGACGCCATTTTTGTTTTATTGTTAACAAAAACAAATCTTTGTTGGCAGTTGTGAATAATTGAAATTTATTTAGTTCAAAGCAACTTTTTTTTTAAATCATTTACATTTAATTACTTAATTTATTATTAAATATATTTTTATATATATATTCAACAAATTTAAAAATGTCCAAAAGGAGCAGACAACGAAAAATAAAATTAGAGTTAGAACGGAAATTACCTCAATATTCCAAATCGAGTTCGAATTTTCAGTCTAAATCTACAACTGAACCAGTTCAATCTTATTCTACAATCAACGACATTTGCCAAATAGAAGCTAACGAAACGAATTTACTGTTTTCCCACGAGAACAACACTCCTATAGAAACTGAACATCGTTTTCGTTCCCCGTCGCTTGTTCGTCTCACTGTGATAAAGATATTTATAAATTGAAGGATGATTTACAACGAATTTCAATTGATACTACCATATGTGGGGCAACGATGAACAAAATTTTGTTGGTTTTACATGAATATATATTTTCCGTGGCCTCCAACTAATGTTAGGTTGTTGTTGTGATATTGAAAGGAAAACACGAGTTGTTGTTTCAACGTTATAAAACAGAATGAGAAAACTTTATTTAGTACAATATGGCGTTTGACATATCTTAGTGGATGCGTTCTTTTATTTCAAATTCTACTCCAACACCCCCACTAGAATTGTCAATTACTGCATCACCAACCCCATCCCGTGTAAACATAATAAATGTTTACAGCTGAAAAGAGGTTTAGTTAATCCATCCGCAATCATCTGGTCAGTGCTGACTGATGTCAACTGAATCTCCTTATCTTGAATCCGCTGACGTATGAAGTGATGTCGAATATCAATATGCTTTGTCCTAGCATGAAAAGCACCAGTTGAAGCTAAACTTACAGCACTCTTATTGTCACAACAAATGGTAGTAGCATCCAGATTTGAGCTCAACTTTAACTCATCTTCAAAATTTCGCAGCCATAAAGCTTCTTGAGCTGCGGCTGAGATTGCCATGTACTCTGCCTCCGTCGTGGAAAGAGCCACCGTAGGCTGTCTTTTGCTGTTCCACGAAATAGCTCCTCCTTGAAGCTTAAAAATGTAGCCAGTGACTGATCGTCGATCATCTATATCATTTGCCCAATACGAATCAGAATAGCCAATTATCTCTGAATTACCGGTTTTTGAAAACTCTAATTTGGCTGATACAGTACCACGAAGATATCTCAGGATTCTCTTAACCGCGTTCCAGTGCGGCTGACCAGGATTACTGTTGAATTTGCTAACGGTGCTGATAGCATAGCAAATATCCGGACGAGTAACCTGAGCAGCGAACATGATACTCCCAACTACTTCCTGATAAGGAACATTTTCCATTTGTATGACATCATCATCAGATTTAGGTGTTATATCTTTTGTTAACTTTTGATTTGCATCAAATGGTGTCAATACTGAATTACAATCAGCCATACCATATTTTTTTAATATTTTTTCGATATATAGTTGTTGATCAATCCAGATTTTTCCAACTTCACGATCCCGAGTGAATCGCATTCCTAGACATTGTTGAATTGCACCCAAGTCCTTCATGTTAAATGTGCTCGATAATTTTCGTTTCAACGAATCTTTTAACATTTTGTCATTCGAGAATAGCATCAGATCGTCAACATACACAGCTACCAACAAAATCTGTTCATTCTCAATTTTGTGGTATATACAAGGATCCACTGACGAAGATTTCATGCCGAAATCTTTAAGGACACTGTCCAATTTGCTATTCCAAGTACGACTCGCCTGTTTTAAGCCGTACAATGCTTTCTTAAGACGACAAACTTTCGACGAACCATTATTATAACCTTCCGGTTGACACATATATATTTCTTCCTGCAATTCACCTTGCAAGAACGCCGAAACTGCATCCATATTATCAATGTCCAGATCAAACTTCACTGCAAGACCAATTAAGTATCGAATGGACGAGTAACGAACAACTGGTGAATATGTCTCTTCATAGTCGATACCTTCGCGTTGTGAACAGCCTTTAACAACAACCCGAGCTTTATAACGGTTTATATTTCCACTGCCGTCGCACTTTGTTTTATAGATTCACTTGCATTTGATTGCTTTCCTATCCGATGGAATATCCACTAAGGTCCAGGTTCCATTTTCAATAAGAGAATCATACTCCTCTTGCATCGCCTTTTTCCACAAAACAAATTCAGAGCTACTCATGGCTTCCTCATATGTCAAGGGTTCCAAACACACCTCAGACACTTTTGCATTGTAATTGAGATCGTAATCCTTCAATTTTGCTGGCAGTCTCCTGACACGCTTGTTGGTTTCTTCTTCTTTAACCTCATTATTGTTCTCTTCGACATTGGAACATAATTCTTCAGCAGCTGCTGCAGCTTCCATGAACTTCGATGTTTCCCCCACTTCATCTATATTCCAATCTAGAGTCGTGCTTGATGATTCCTCCACTTCATGATCATCGTTTGTACTTACTGGTATAGATGATTCAATGAAAATTACATCGCGACTTTTTAATATTTCACCCTTTTGTTCACTGTATAATCGATAAGCCTTTGAATTCTCGAAATAACCCAGAAAAATACATTCCTCAGATTTTAAATCCCACTTTTTACGTTTTTGTTTTGGAATGTGTGCTAGAGCCTTTGCCCTAAAAACTCTTAAGTGACGCAGATCCGGTTTCACTCCAGTCCAAATCTCTTCGGGCGTCTTATCAAGGCCTTTCTTCGGTGAACGATTTACGAGGTAAACAGCTGTAGCAATTGCTTCCGACCAGTATATTTTTGATAACTTTGCATCGGACAACATGCATCGCGCCTTCTCTACTAATGTGTGATTCATTCGCTCTGCCGTTCCATTTTGTTCAGGAGAGTACGCAGTTGTTGTCTGATGTCGTATTCCTTCCTGCCGCATAAAATTAATCATGGATTTATTAATATACTCCGATCCATTATCGGAACGTAGAGTTTTCAGCTTCTGTCCAGTTTGCCTTTCCGCATACGATTTGAAATGTTTGAACGAACCAACCACTTCGTCCTTAGCTTCCAAAAAATAAACGAAAACCTTCTTCGAATAGTCGTCCAAAAATGTCAAAAAATATCTATTACCGCCAAGAGATTTTGTTTCCATTGGACCACATAAATCCGAATGCACAAGTTCCAGGAAATTCTGTGCCCTTTTTTCGGAATTTCCAAATGGTTGCCGATGCTGTTTGCCTTTCGTACAGTTTATGCAAATCTCGTTTGAAGAATTTTTAAAATTAACGCCATCATTTCTTTCCAAAAAAGGCTGATTGATGATCTGCGTGATTTCCTGTGGATATGGGTAATTTAACATCCTGTAACAACTTTGTTTTGACATAATCCCCAGTGATTATCGTCCCTGAACTCTCAATTCCCATCAGCATTGGTCCATATTCGTCCGGTAGACCCGCAAGCAGCAATGCACCAATCCATTCTTCATTTACCTTAAACCCAATTCCGTTTAATTTATGAGCAGTTGTCATTATTGTGTTCACATACGCTTCCACTGATGTACTATCTTCTAGTCGCGTTGTTATTATTGTTCTTAATAAACCCACCTTTCTCGTAAGGCCGGTATCTTCAAAAACAGCTTTCAAACACTCCCAGACATCTTTGGCTGTATCTGCGGATTGAATGTGAACATAGTTCACCGGTTCAATTGACAAAATTAATCTTGCCTTAGCCTTAACATCCTTTTTCTTCGCATCCACATTTGCTTCGACTTTAAAATCACCAGATACGCATTCCCACAAATCTTCTAATTGAAGTGACGCTTGCATCGCAAACTTCCAATCATTGTAGTGTTCCAATCATACTTACAGCGTTTCCAGAAGCCATTTTTAAAAAAAAATAAGGTTAAAACATAAACGTGGTTATATAAAAAAAAAAAAATCTATTTTTATTTTTAAACAAACTGAATTAATCTATAGTTTTATAAATTGAATTTTAAACAACACTATTATCCTCCATATGATCGATCTTTCAATTCTGAGGCGTAAGCCTGGGCCCATAACCTGTTGTGATATTGAAAGGAAAACACGAGTTGTTGTTTCAACGTTATAAAACAGAATGAGAAAACTTTATTTAGTACAATATGGCGTTTGACATATCTTAGTGGATGCGTTCTTTTATTTCAAATTCTACTCCAACAGTTGTTGAGAAATACTCCACGTACTGCTGAAGTAGTAGATTTCGGTTTAGGCATATCATACTTTTATTTAGGTTTATCAAGGGCAATTGATTATTTTCTTAGAAAATATAATTGTTTTAATTTTGATAGTATAGTAATCGATTTAGGCATTGACGGATTGCCTATTTCAAAAAGTTCTAATAGTCAGATTTGGCCCTTAGCGGCAAATGTTGTTGGCTTTTCAGATGTTTACGTTGTGTCTTCTTGCCATGGTAGAAGTAAACATATAGATTTCAGAAAGTTTCTTAAAGATTTTATTGAGGAAATTGAAATAATAGAGGCACTTGGGTTTAACCATGGCAGTATAAATGTTAAAATTAAATTGAGAGCGCTTATATGTGATTCTGATGCTAGGTGTAAGGTCTTGTGTGTAAAATCTCACTCAGGATACTTCTCATGCACAAAATGTACATTAAAAGGTGCAAAATTAATAAAGGCCATGTAGTTTTTCCTTACTCGCAAATAGTGGAATCTGTGCCCAGAACAGATACCACTTTTAAAAACAGAGATGATTTAGAACATCACAAAGAAATTGAACAGATTCCACTTGAAAAGATTAATTTTGGTTGTATTTCTCAAGTGCCAGTCGATTATATGCACTGCGTTCTTTTAGGCGTAAATAAGCAATTAATAACTCACTGGGTAAGAAAAGGTAAATGTGAATTTTCCTTATCTCAGGGTAGAATCAAAATCATATCGGATAATTTACAACAAATAAAACTACCTAGTGAGTTCAATAGATAGCCTAGAAGTTTAGAAGAATATGAACGTTGGACCAGTTGTTTTGAAAGGAAAACTAAATGCAGAGTGTTATGCCCATTTTCTAGCTTTGTCTTGTGGAATATCTATACTTCTGAACGAAAGATTCTGTCAAAGCCAAAATTCATCAGCAGTCACACTACTAGAAAGTTTTTGTAAGAAACAAGAAGAACTATATGGCGAATCCAGTGCTACTTTCAACGCCCACAATCTAATGCATTTACTAAATGACTGTCTTCGATTTAACTCAACACATGATTTTAGTGCTTTTAAGTTTGAAAACTTTTTATCATCAGTATAATTGCAAATTAAAACTGGATATCTACCACTAGAACAATTTTACAATCGACTTTCTGAAGCTTATCTATTAGATCCCCGATATATAAAAAAAAAATTCCATTTTTAAATATCATCTTGGAAATAAACATTACAAAAGTGTTATACCATATTTCAAAATTATCTATCGACTTTCCTAACAACTATTGTCTTGTTAAAATTGAAATTTTCAAAATAATTTCTATTATTGAACAAGATGGCGTAATTCATTTCGAAGGCTGCAAAATTCTTTATTTATCCGACTTTTTTGATACTCCTGTAAAATCGTCTTTACTGAATATTTATTCTACAAATTTCGAATCCATTTCCTCGGAATCAACAGTATTCACCAGTTCAGAAATAATATCTAAAATTATTAAAATTCGCACCGAAAACTATGTAGTTTATTTTCCTTTAATACATACTACGGTCGTTCCAGATAACCTAATATAGAATTCTCGAAAATGGAGCAAACAACTAAGTATACAGTAAATTCCGAAGAACATATGGCTACAAATTCTATAATTTTTTTATTTATGTAAAATAAATACCCGCGGTTCATAAATATTGTTTTCCTTTTATACAGCTCAATAGGATTCCCAATTTGAATATGCAGATTTCTGCGAACTTCGTTTTGGTAGGATTAGCTAGTTAGATATCAAAGTATTATACATATTATATACCTCGACACAGAACGCTGCTAAACAACGACGACGCCCAGAGTATAATATACCCAGTGAGAGTGAAGCTGAAAATGAAAATTTCACTGACATAGATAGTATGTTTTAAATTTAAGTATAGTGTAGATTTTACTCTATATAAGCACAATGTTTTATTTTTCGTTATAGTATTAGACGAACTTGAGATAACAAAACATATTCAGAAAGAAGAACCATTGAAATCGAAGTCTATTGCAGTGCAAACCGAATCGGATGTGCCAATTGAAAATATGTAATCATTTCCAATATTTGTTGAAATCAATCCAAAATTTGGAAAAAGGACAACAAGCATTAATGCGAGAATTCATTAAATTAAGGGACAACCGATTAAATATCCGATATTTAGTTGATTGCCAGAACGCTAAATTCACCCTACCGTTTAATGATGTTACAAGTTTCATTCATTTTGACACTACCCTTAAAGAAGATGATGAATCAAAAAAACAACTGGTACTTAATAGTAAACGAACTAAATATTTTAAAATTATAACGTGTTTTTTATTCCCAGAAATCCGTATTTATGAAAGAAGAGGGGCATGAGTTAAAAAAATTTATAAGAACGAACATAAAAAATATTTTTACCACAGAATTGGCTACGAAATTCTCATACAACGGGCGACAAGGAAATTTTACTGCCAAAAAGTTCAATGTGATTAAAATTTTGAAAGGTAAGTTATAAATAAATATAAAATTATTCATATAATATAAAATCAAACAATTAATTTTTTTTTTTTTCGTTTTAACAATTTTAGATTGTACTCTGGAAAAGTTTGAAAATTCATCGCAGTCAGAATTTAATACTATAGCAACAAATTATTTTTATTATATAAAAAACAGAAGAGGAAAGCTTAAATAAAAAATCTAACGAATCTACCAGCTTCCCTACAAATTAATATGTTTATAAATTTTTAATCAATAAGAAAACAAATTTAAGATTTTTTATAATATTTTACACAATGAAATTTTTGAATTATTTTTAACAACTATACATTTTAAAATTTGCGATCAATAATTAAATTACTGTTAGTTGCGAGATACGAAATCTTGTGTTCTGTTTAATAAGATTATTGAATTATTAGTTCTTAGATTTCATTGATAATAATTTCTATGAAATTTGTTTGAGTATCAAAATAAAACCGGAGGCACTACTGATTAAAACCGGAAAGGATCAAACTTATGCACAAGTGCTGGGTACGATAAGGGATAAGGTTAACCCGGAGGCTTCGGATACAGAAATCAAATCTGTACGCCGTACCAGGATGGGCGATGTCCTCTTGGAATTTGGCGCAAATACGGGAAATAAGGGAACCTTTTGCGAGGCCTTGCGAGGTGCCCTGGGAGAGACGGCAACAGTGCGAAGCCTGGAAGAGGGATCTTAAAGATTTCTCTGGGGAGCTGAAGGTGCCAGTTACAAAGACAAACTCGAGGGAACAATGGATGGCCTTCGTGGAGATCAATGCACGAGAAGCACATGAGCTTCTTAAGATAGGCCGTATGAAAATAGGATGGCTGTACTGCAGGATAGTGCGCAAAACTGTAGTTATAAGGTGTTATGCTTGCTTTGGCTTTGGTCATCACCAGGCGATCTGCAAAGGACCCAACAGGAAGGAGCAGGGCATATGTATCCAATGTGGGGAGAAAGGCCATATCAAGAATAACTGTCAGTCAGACCCAAAGTGTTTTCTCTGCGCCGAGCATCCAATTGGGCCCGAAAAACTAAAACACGTACTCGGGTCAGGGGCTTGCAAAATCTTTAGACAGGCCCTTGATAAAGCAAGAAACAGAAGCTTGACGTGAAAAGGTTCTTCAGGGTAACCTTCGTAGAAGTAAGACAGCGGATGCCTTGCTGGATCAACTGAGGCTAGACATAGGTGCAGACCTGCTGATTGTTAGTGAGCAATATCGTAATAGAGCGGAACCCGAATGGTACGCTGATAACCTTGGTACAGCTGCCATCTGGACCCCGTACCCGATCACAGTCGACGATCATGGAGCCAAGGATGGTTTCGTGTGGGTTAAAATCCAATCCGTTATATACGTGAGTTGCTATTTTACCCCAAACGAGCCGATGGACGATTTCCGAGCTAAAATTGATGTATTAGAGGATAAAGCACGTGAACTGAATGGTGAGCTCGTTATAGCCGGAGACTTCAATGCAAGAGAATTGGATTGGGGCATGAACACTACGAACCCAAGAGGACGGTATATTCTGGATATGGCGGCTAGGGTAGGACTCACAGTGATGAACGAAGGTGGCGTATCGACGTTCAGAAGGCCGGGCTATGCTGAAACGATTCCCGATATCACTCTGGTATCTGACATGATGGCACAAAACGTCACGGGATGAAGGGTAATAGAGGATTACACTGGTAGCGACCACCAATATATCGTCTATAATGTACGGGGCGGATTGCGACAATCCGTTAGTCGCAATGGCCGAGCGATAGGATGGAATGTGTCAAAACTGTGCGAAGAAAATCTCTTGGCAACCATCGAACCCGGAAAAGTAGCAATATTGCGGAAAAACGGATCTCCCGAAAAAATTGCGAGGACCACCATGAAGCTAATAAATCAAGCGTGTGATGCGTCTATGCCAAAAAGACGAGGCACAAGGGGGAAAAAGACCGCGGTTTATTGGTGGTCTGCCGAGATAGCGAATCTCAGAAAGCACTGCCTACGTCTTAAACGCCTAGTCACTAGAGCAAGAAGAAGATACCGATTCGCGGCAGAACAGGAACATGAGGATTATCGAATGGAATGGCGAGAAGAGCGTTTAAATTCGAAATAAATAGAAGCAAGCGCCTGAAATGGGAGAGCCTGAAACGGGACGTGGACAAGGACCCCTAGGGCTTGGGTTACAAAATTGTGATGCGCAAACTTGGATCTCAGGCGCCCAGCCTTGTAATGGAGACACCACAAATGTGGCATATTGTAAACTCCATTTTCCCGAGTCACACAAACGACGATCGGCCACATTGCCCCGATAAACCAGAGGAAATACCAGCGTTCACAGTGGAAGAGATTCAGCAAGCCGCCGCCTCTCTCCGCAATAAGAAAGCGTCGGGCCCAGACGGGGTCCCCATGGAAGTACTGAAGGTAATCGCTCGATCAGAACCTGAGATACTTTTAAACATGCAAACCACTGTCTTGAGGAAGGGGTTTTCCCTAAGGCATGGAAAATCCAGCGGTTGGTGCTCATTAGCAAAAGGAAAGGCAACCCTAACTCCCCATCAGCATATAGACCCTTGTGCATGCTTGATACAGCAGGAAAATTATTGGAACGCTTACTTAAGTCGCGGATCTCAGCAGCAATTCAAGCTGCAGGAGAGATCTCTGATAAACAGTATGGCTTCAGGAAGGGTCGGTCAACTATTGGCGCTGTAAAGGAAGTGGTGAGAGCTTTCCATATGGCGCAACAAGGGAATCACCATTCGAGGAAAATAGTGTTGCTTGCCACGTTGGATGTGAAGAATGCGTTTAACTCCGCGAGATGGGCGGACATGTTGTCGGCGTTAACAAGCGACTTTCATATGCCAGACTACCTTCTGCTAATAATGCATAGCTACCTTCAAGATAGAAGGCTTATGTTTGAAACCATGGAGGGGAAATGTAGCAAAGAGATCACGGGAGGTGCTGCTCAAGGGTCCATTCTAGGTCCCGATTTGTGGAACGCATCTTACGACGGCATATTGCGTATGGAAATGCCAGATGACACCTTCATGGTGGGGTATGCAGGTGATATAGCGGCAGTAATGATCGCTCGAAACATAGAGGATGTACAGCGTAAGCTTAACCAGGTTATACGCAGAGCAAACTCGTGGTTAAGCAGCCGTGGTTTAGCCCTAGCAACGGAAAAAACAAAGCTTGTGCTGCTTACGAGACGACACATGGCGACCGATGTACTGTTCGAGGTGGAAAACCAGCAGTTACGGTCTAACACAGCAATTAAGTACCTGGGGGTCTACCTGGACACAAAAGTAAATTTTTGAGAACAAATCAGGCATTCTGCAGAGAAAGCAAACAAAGTCTCTTTTGCTCTGAGTAGGCTGACGACGAATGTCGGAGGTCCAACGGCAGCGAAACGGAAACTACTGATGTCGGTCATAAATTCTATACTTTTATACGGGTGTGAAATATGGGCGGACACACTAAAGACGGATAAATATAGGAAAGTAATGGCCACTGTACATCGTCGTGGGGCACTCAGAATCTGTAGTTCCTACAGAACGGTATCGGAACCGGCTGTTATGGTCATTATGGTTGTTATCCCTATCGACCTAATGGCTGAAGAAAGGAAAAAGATCTATGATATCAAGGGCAACCTTGACAGTGAAGAAGCAAGAAGTGTGGCCAGAGATTATACCATGCTGTGCTGGCAAGAGAGGTGGCAAACAGAGGACCGTGGAAGATGGATTGCAAGGCTGATAAGAAACCTGGCCGAGTGGATAGAGAGGAAACATGGTGAAACAAATTATTTCCTCACCCAATTCCTCACAGGCCTTGGGTATTTCTGCAAATATTTGTTCACGATGGGGAAGGTGGAAAACCCGTCATGCATTTATGGGGATGCAGGCCTTGATGACGTCCAACACACATTCTTTACATGCGAGAAGTGGAAACGGGAGAGAGAAGAACTTGAAAGGAAAATCGGCAACGCAACGCTTGATAATATCATTAACATGATGCTCAGAACGGAGTCGAATTGGAATCTAGTGGCCCAGTATGTGGAACTGATCCTACGGCGAAAGAAAACAGCAATGGATAACCACCAGCGAAGATAGAAGTGAAATTAGTCAAATTATAAAAATTATAAATATGGGAGGCCTATGAGGGCAAAATACGAGACACCATCCCGACGTAATACGAAAAGTAGTTCCAGGATGGATTTGTGTCTGAAATAGAGGAGGTTTTTAGTGGGTGCACACACAGCGTGCATAATGCATTTTCCTCCTCTACATAAAAAAAAAAACATTTAAATCATGAATTTAATTAATAAACAAACTATGATATAAGTACAAAATAATAATCTTCAAATTGACCGTGATTACAAATTGTGCCACAATTTTCATGTTACATATACAGTGTGCTGGTAAAAAAAAATTGGGCAAACAAATTTATTGCAAATTGGAGTCTTTTATTGCTAAAATTACAAAACTTTTGAAAGCAATTGGTTTATTGTTTCATTTTAAATACATGTATGACGTAATTTTTTGAAGAAAAAAAATTGACCTGCAATTTAGGGGCAAAACACCGAAAAATGCCAAAATATTCAAAATACGTTTGTTTGGAGTTAAAGTAATGTAATAAATTAAACACGTATTTTTTATTTTTTGTTTGTTTTTTATTGATTTATAGAAGTTCAATCTTTAATATTAATATTTTGTTGGACCGCCTTTTGCTTTTATTACACCGGTACAACCCCGCAACTGATGTGCAAAAAAATTGGGCAAGCAATTATTTTTTTTTACGCCTACCGTTCTTGGCCATCATTAGGGTGCAGATGTTTTATTGCCTGTAATTTATTTTTTGAGTATAAATAGTGCATATTTTGTAAGATTAAGTTATTCTGTAAGTGATCCTAGACAAATAAAGAATAAAGTGCAATTTTAGTTAAAAAAATGGGAAAAGTTAGTGACCAGTGTAAAAGCAATATGTTGATTTTGGCGCGAGAAAATTTAACCACGCGTGAAATAGGTGAAAGATTAAACATTCCTAAAAGTACTGTCGCATAGAATATTAAAAAAAATCGAGAGATGGGCGGTACACAAAGAAAGAAAGCATCTGGAAGGCCCAAAAAGACAACGCCAGTGGAAGATCGTTTTATACTATTACAAAGTCGTCGGAACCGTTTTAAAACTTCATCGGACATAAGACAGGATCTTGAGCGAGCAATGGGAAAAAAAATTTCAGCCGGCTTAGTGAGAAAAAGACTTGTTAAAGCTGGTTTGAGAGCACTTAAACCAGTCCAGAAGCCTGAGTTCACATTACTAGTGAAAAAAAAACGTTTGCTATGGGCCCAGGAGCATGTTAATTGGACTCCAGAGATGTGGAATGATGTGATTTTCTCCGATGAATCAAAATTCAAGCTGCATGTTGGAGATGGAAGAATTCTCGTAAGGAGAAAACCTGGCGAGAGACTTAGCAACGAATGTCTTTTAAGACTTCCACCGAAGAAAGAAGGAGTTATGGTCTGGGGATGCTTTTCTGGAAATGAAACCGGTCGATTGTGCTTCCTTAGTTCCAGCGTTACAGCAGCTGTTTATCTGCAGGTCCTTCAGAACGAATTTGAGCCTTCTGCGTTACAGCTTTTTGGCGAGACTTGCAAATTTATTTTTCAACAGGACAACGCTCCATGCCATACCGCCAAAATTGTGAGTTATTAATTTTGAATTGTAGATAGACAAATTGGCTTTCAGATAAACATAAATAATTTGTTAAAAACTTGTTTTTTTTTCTTATGTCTTCATTTAAAGGCAAAAAAGTACTTTGAAGAAAAAAGGATCGATGTGTTGAGCTGGCCCCCGTATAGTCCAGACTTAAATCCAATTGAAAATATTTGGTCTATAATGAGGCTAGATGTAGCAAGGAAGCGCCCAGAATCGATTGAAGCTTTAAAAGTTTGTTGATGATGGGAATCCATATCTCCTGCGACTTTGAAAAATTTATCAAATTCAATGAATCGGAGGTGTACCGCTGTATAAAAGCAAAAGGCGGTCCAACAAAATATTAATATTAAAGATTGAACTTCTATAAATCAATAAAAAACAAACAAAAAATAAAAAATACGTGCTTAATTTATTACATTACTTTAACTCCAAACAAACGTATTTTGAATATTTTGGCATTTTTCGGTGTTTTGCCCCTAAATTGTAGGTAAATTTTTTTTTTCAAAAAATTACGTCATACATGTATTTAAAATGAAACAATAAACCAATTGCTTTCAAAAGTTTTGTAATTTTAGCAAAAAAAGACTCCAATTTGCAATAAATTTGTTTGCCCAATTTTTTTTTACCAGCACTGTATATGTATTTTTATTTTTAAATAAAATTGATGAATTCCGAACATAAAAATTAAAATTATGTTTCATTAATAAAACATTTAAATTACCCGCCAAATTTCGTTGACGTTTGTTTACACATACACGTACTCAAAATGATTGCCGCCATTTTTATTTTTACATTTATACATGCACACACAAGCAATTCATTTTTTTAAGCTTCGTTCAGTTTCGACTTTTCGCGACAAACTCAATATGGTTTCTTAGCATAAGTCGAAGGTTAAACATAGTAAAAGTCGAAACTAAGTTTAGTGTTATACTATGAATTGTAAAGAAATAGTCGAAAGTAAAAATACTTGTTCTTTTTTTTTTAAATTACTGCCTTCTCTTTGCAAAATACTTTGCATAATACTTTGGTGAATTTACAAGATTAGATTCTGTTTCATTAGAGCAGTATAATACATATACACCTTGCAATAGAGCAACTAATATTTACCGTGCGATTCTGACGTTAAGACTGTTAAGAGTATCACAGCTAAGAGAAATTTTTGGTAAGAGATTTTTTTAAGAGAATCTCTTACCGTACGATTCTGACGTACAGTCACAGAGGTCTTAACTAAGAGATTTCTCTTAGTTAAGAGATTTCTCTTACCTAAGACTATTTTGCGATGCTGTACGTTTTCTTAGTTATGAGATTCACTTAAAAAATCTCTTAGCTAAGACATACGAAATAGGTGGTCATAAGCATCACAACTTTGACGTTTCTCATAGTCGTATTAAACAATAACAATTTTTTCGTAGTAAGTTTCAAAATAATATTTAATGTTGTACTCGAAAAATAAAATATTTTATTTATTGTTTGTTTTAAAAATAAACATAACCTAAAATTTGATAAAAACAAATATGAAATATTTTATTCTTATAAATTATTAATTTTTATAACATTTAGTTATAACTCTAAGATAAATTTTCTTTATTTTCCAGTGATTTTTTTTTTTTTATTAGAAGTGGTGTGTTGTTCAACGCTTGTCCTAGAGCCCTTGTAATTTAAATTATTTAAATAAAAAAAATTTAAATAAAAATTAATAAAATTTGTTTTATTTATTTATCAACCACCAAAAATATATGTTTGTTTCTTGATTTATTTTTTACCGTCCTACCTTACGCCTGGAGTAGCCAAATCGAGGACGGGCGGCTACAGATCCGTCTTTGAAAACCACCTGCACATTGCATTGCTTCATGCCAACCCGTAGTGCTGACATGAAAGGTGGGTCGGCCCATGGATTCTGCACTCTCAACAGGGGGTCATAGATGTGTTCATCTTCATCACCGATCGCAATCAGATGATGAAAAATCCCTTTTGCATCCCGCCCCTATAGGGATTCGAACCCGGTACCTCCCGATCCAACCGCCGCAGCTTTAACCACTGCGCCGTTTGCTCGGTCACCAAAAATATATGTAAAAATTCAAATTGACAAGTCTCCAAATATTTTCTAATATATTTGGAGAGTTTTTAAGAGATATTTTAAGAGTACTACCAACAGAATACCAATTAAGAGATTCTTCTAAAAAAACCTCTTACCAAAATTTCTCTTAGCTGGGATACTCTTAACAGTCTTAACGTCAGAACCGCACGGTTCATTGGTATTCTGTTGGTAGTACTCTGAAAATATCTCTTAAATAATTTAAATTACAAGGGCCCTAGGACAAGCATTAAACAACACGCCACTTCTAATAAAAAAAAAAATTCAAAGGAAAATAAAAAAAAATTATCTTAGGTTTATAACTAAATTTTATAAAAATTAATAATTTATAAGAATAAAATATTTCAAATTTTTTTTTTTTTTTTTATCAAATTTTAGGTTATGTTTATTTTTAAAACTAACAATAAATAAAATATTTTATTTTTCGAGTACAACATTAAATATTATTTTGAAAACTTACTACAATAAAATTAGTTTTTGTTTAATACGACTATGAGAAACGTCAAAGTTGTGATGCTTATGACCACCTATTTTGTATGTCTTAGCTAAAAGATTTTTTAAGAAGAGAACGTACAGAATCGCAAGATAGTCTTAAGTAAGAGAAATCTCTTAGTTAAGACCTCTGTGACTGTGCGTCAGAATCGCACGGTTAATTTACAGTTTTAATTTTTGATTTACTGACCGAAAATATGTGAGCGGCACATGTTACGGTGCGCGGCTTGTTTACAGAAAAATATTTGGTTAGGAGACTTTAACTTTAATTTAAAGTAGCTTTGAAGAAAGGCGAATAATCCTCCGACTGACAGAAAAGTTTTAAAAATATTTTCAATGATCTTGGCCTGCACAATCAGTTCAGATAACAAGTTCAGATAAAATTCTAAGAGAACGCAGAACTGGTGTTTCAAAAATTTCAAGCTGCGTTGAGCAACAATTTGATAAATTAATACAAATGGCCTAAACATTTTTATAGAGGATTGGGATATTTTCAGAATATAAAATGGTATTTTGCATTTAATTTTTATGGTATTTTTGAAAAGTTTAATTTCATTTTTAAAATAGTAACTGAAAATATCAAAAATTTAATTGAAAAAACGACCCATAGAACTGACGAATTTTTGGAAAAGATTTAATTTTTCATAAATCTGAAAAATGGAAATTTGCATTCTATGTAAATTTAAACTATTCTGAAAAATGGAGATTAACATTCTAATTTTAAAATTGAATCTCTGGAAAGTGGGTGAAAAATCTCTGAAAAGATTCAGCACTAGTTGTAGTCCAAGAACCATACGGTCGCTGGAGATGACTCGGGATGATAGGACTTGAACCCAGTACTTTACCAGAGTAGTGCCTCAAGGCATTTATTTTGGCACTTCTTATTTCATACTTGTATGTTCTGAGGACTACTTTATAGCAGTCCCGCAGCAGTTCTCGTTTTCTTGTCTTTTCTAAAAAGCCTTTTGCATTTTGGACGAGAGCTTTGGAGCTGTTTTGACCACCAAGGTGGCCTTTGTAAACCCAAAGCTCTACTTAGAGGAGATGCTCCCAACGTAGCTATATGAAAAGCATCTGATAGCTTATCTACTAAGTCATCCAGCTCCTGTGTAGATTCAAGAGTTTGAGGAACCGTTACTCTCAATGAATTACCTATAATGGTTCTGAAGGGATCCCAGTCCGTTTTCCTCCTGTTTCTAAGCATAGCACTATTTGTGGGTTCTGTAACCTGTTCATATCGAAGATAGCAGTGATCAGAAATGGAATGGTTATCAGACACTTTCCAATTCACCAAACTATCCTTAATAAAATCTGAGACAAGCGTGGTATCTAGTACCTCTTGTCCGTTTCTATGTCTGGTGTCCCTTCTGGTATGTCATCCCCTACCAATCTCAATTCCAGCCTTACATTTGAGTTGCCGTAATTAAACAGCACAAACAAGTTTAAATTAGTTCTAGTGAGAATGCACGAACAAATCTTACCTTCCTTCTTGGCAAATATCACTTTACAATTTGGTGACCTGAGTCCCATAATCCGGTCTCCAATGACCCGTGGCTCCAGGATCAGGACAACATCAACTCCATCAGCTTCTATAGCTCTAATAAAGCTCAAAAATATTACAAAAGCAACCCTTTAGCAATAAATTTGTATCCCTGCTTGTGCAAAACTGGAAAAATATTTATGACCCCAAAAACTCAGGAAACCACCATAAAAACTACTTGTTTTAGGCTAATTTCGCTATTTAAAGGTTACATCTGATAATCATAATCGCAATCAACACTCAACAATAGAACAACTTACTTTTAGTTCTTTCACAAAATACAAGAACTTAACAGGCCCGATTCTACCTTCCACAACTATATTATTACTGTTGAATTAACTTCGTTTTATGACGTTTAATCTGATTCTGATAAAACTTATGAAATGATACTGAAATAGATTCAAGTTAGCTTTGTTGGAATTATCCCTTCCGAAATAACAAATTAGAATACTTCACATAACACATCTAGCCACCGCGTTTCTAACCGCGGAATTAGCCAAACTTCATTAAGGCTGGACTAGCGGGTCAGTTATAACTTAGCGTAACAGTATGCTACCCAGACCACAATGTCGATAAAATGACTTGTCGCTTTATTCCAAGTTATCATAGCAAGTGTAATGTCAAAATATCTAGCAACATAGCATATTTTTTCCAATATAGAAGATAGCAAATTAAATATAGGTAAATAGTGTAGGTAATGTAGAGTGAACACACATCTATATGGGACAACGAGCATGCATTCTTTAAGTTGTATTATTAAACTAGAACACAATAAAAATGGTTCTTGTATTTCCTAAAAATCTTGTAATTTTAAATTAATTTTAAACTTGTGCGTCGCTACATATGTACAAAATTATCTATTTGCCTTGTTATTATTTGCCAACTGGTCTTATAGATTGGCTAATCGACATGTCAGATTTGAGGTAAAAAAATAAAAAATTCATTCAAATCCATAAGGTTTCTTACAGACTCGCTAGTCCTTAATTCAAAATTAATCAAAATTAAACAAAATCGTAGAAAAAATTAGATTTAAAATCAAATTTAAGGTTTCAAAATTTAACGTATTTGCAAAATAGTGTTTCAATTAAAAATTCAATAAATAGATTTCAAAACAAATACTTAAATGCTCCTAATACCACCATAGAGAAATTGAAATGGTCGTTCCATACGTAATACAATGCTTTCGCAAATATAAAACGGCAAAAATTGAATAAACATTTTTATGAACCGTTAAATTTTATTCATTTTGGTACACTGCCAATTAAACAAAATAATCTGTACACGCATAAGAATTATTATTAAGCGCAAATACAAATGTTTCCATTTACTTGTATACCAAAGAAATTTTGGTGAAAATTCTGAAACTTTTTAAATTAACTGTTCTCAAAGGATTGTTAGATAAAACTAACTAGAAAATTAGAAAGCTCGAGAAAATTTTGAAATTTGAAAATAACGAAAGGGTCTAAATATTGAACTGCCCAGGCCCGTAAAATCACATATCGCATATTGCCGTTCTAAGAATTCCATAAATTATAGAGAAACTTCAAGTTCATTCCTAAAGTTATAAATTTTGAAAATACTGAATTTTCGCAACCTGAAAAATTCTTAATTAAATATTAGAATTTTAATTAGTAGGGGTTAAATTTTCACCTTCAAAATTGCAACTCTACCTTTCGATTTGACTAGGTACTACTAAAACATTATCGAAAAATTGCAAACTCCCGAAAGTATACTTTGAATTTTAAAACTTTTTACGTTTACAGTCTATCTAAGGTAAACACGATTAAAATTACTAAAGTGTTGATAATTTTGCCAAGAGAAGGCAGTAATTTTAATCAAATGATTTGAATGCGTAATTATTTGGATAACTACCTACCCCGTACCCCACCTCACAACAATCATTTAAAATATTTCGAGATCAAAATGACAACTTCACCACATTATAAGATTAGTTCAATATTTATATTCAACTTTACTGAGGTATACCAATTTAACTTAACTAATTAATTAAAAATCATTGAAATAAAGGCTGATTAGAGACTGCTCATCCAAAAATGGATTTATCATGTTGCAAATGCATAAAGGCGCTTAACCTATTCGATGATATATTTTCGACACCTTGTGGTCATTTATTTCACAAACTATGCTTAGATCACTGGCTGCAACGGTAAATATAATTAATTTTCTTAACAGTAACAGTTTGTATCGTTATATTATATTATCTCAATTATGTTTGTTTAGGTCACAAACTTGCCCACAATGTCGGTTTGCATTTGCTAAAGAGAGTGTTCATAAAGTTTTTTTTAATTTTAAACAATGCAGCACACGGGTCAACGAAATTGGTGGACTTCGCGGTGAACTTCATTACAGCAACGAACGATTAAAGTCGAAAATAAAAACTGAAACCGTAATTATTAAAGAATCAAAAGCCAAAGAAAATGCTACATTGAAACAAATAGAAAATAATTATAAAGAAGCACAGGATAAATTGCGTACTTGCCGATTACAGGTTGATTCGCTATTGGAAAAATTGAAACTACGCAAAATTGAAACAAAAAAATTTGATAGAATGAAGGATGAATTAGATTTAATTGATTTTAAACTTCGTTTATTCGAGATAACGCACGGGGTAAGGGATGCTACGGTCGAAATAACAGAGAATACTGTAAACCGGGAGACAAATGCAAAATCACTCGCTTTGTTACTAAAACAAGCATCTCATAAACGTATTTATTCCGATTCTTCGGATTGATGAAACCACATCAATCAAATAACTAGTGATCATTTATATTAATTTTAATGAAATATTTTTAAATAATTGGGATGATTAATTTGTGTTTAATTTGTATAATGAAAATAAATATTTTAAATTCTTTTTTAATTTACTAAATTTTTAAATAAAATGAAATTTTGTTTTATTAATTCCGGAAAGACTTGCACCAAAACTTTAAATAATAACTTTTTGTATTGCTTTATAGAGCAGATAATAGATAATAGAGCCGTAATGATTCATGGCATAATTTTTTAGAAGCTTTTTTTATTGGTACAACTTTTCACTGTGCCCTATAGGAATCCATGCTTCAAATTTTTCAATGGAAAACACAAATCTTATAAAAATTGTATATAAAAGTTTTCGACATATGTGGATGTACATTGTACAAGATACTAGAATTAAATTATGTCTAAAGTATATTTTTCGTAAAGTTAACTGTGAAAAAGTAAAATAGTATTTGCTAAATTTATCTTTAGTTTCACTAGTCTACCTTAGATGTCACATACAAATTCGAAAAAAAGCATTTTTTTTTACTTTTGGCTACCGATAGCGCTCCGTATAAATAGGTAGAGCCAAATATTTTGTATATCAAGTTTTCGCTAAACAGTTGAATTAAAAATGATAGTTTGATGTTAAATAAATTTAGTTTACCAATAAATAGTGCTTCAAATTTTAAATTAGGGGTAGAAAAATGACGGCTCTCGATAGCAACTATCCGGAGCGAATAAAAAAACACAGCAATAGTCTGTTGTTTCAAGATGTATTAAAATTATAATCTGTTTCGCTTTCTAATTACGCTTTTTCTATTGCGATCTCAGCTTGTTGTATATTTTTCCTTTTCTTCATAACGATAAAGTATCGAAAACAAAAATTTGGGTGATAAATAAAGAGAGACGAATATAAGTACAAATAGAATGTTGTTTTATTCGAGCAAACAAAAAATCAGAATGCTCCGGAAATTACAGTTAAAAACATTTCAGTCAAAAACAGAAAATTATTTCAATCAAAAATTAAAAAGCAACTCAGTCAAAATAGTTTTAGACTGAAATGCCTTTTCAGAATGTATTTCAATCAAAAAACTGGAAAAAATTTGTGAAATTTGTGTTAGAAAAAATAGTAATTTCCAAAACATGTCTGTAACGTATGCGTGCCAGCGACAAGAGCGAAGTTTTGACCGTGACACTCAACGTTAAACAGATCATGTGCCAGACATTTGACGAGGGCATAGCAGCCGGCTAGACTTCAACGTTAGACATGGCCAAAGCTTGAGTAAACCAAAAAATGTCAACTTGGGGAACCTACATACGGCCTTTGTGTCGTTACAAACGTGGAGACAGCCGTGCCTGAGATAGTCTGATAAAGCAGGGCCTTAGCAAGCTCACTAATTGATAAGACTAACTTAAGCGGCCAGAAAAGTTTCTGTGTGCCTTTCACTTCTAGTGTTCAGGTTAAGCACAACACAGCAAAGGAAATTATAACATATACAAAATTAAACAATATCAAATCAAATAGATAATGACGTGGCTTGATTAGAACGAACAATGTAAAATAAAATTAGACCTGCAACTTAAGTATTTATTCGATCTTGGTAGATTAAGACCATATCGATTCGAACATTTTGATTCAAGTGTCACCGAACTTATCCGGTAACCAAATAAATATGCAAAAAAATTGTTCCGACAATCATTGCAATAAGGCGACTGCCGAGTGGAGGGTAGCCATAGGACAGATGAATCACAGCAAAAAAGTATATTAATAATAATAATACGCATCAATCGTATCATCGCAAGTTCTGAAAAGCTGTTAGGGACCCTTAATGCTTTAAATTATTATTATTTTTTCACTATTTTTTCCACTGATGGTTATGGAGGCGGGATACTTTGGACCGAGCATGGTTCTCTGGAATGATTCTGGAAATCAAACGCTAAATGGGGAAACCGCTATAGGTTATTATGTCAAAATTTAAACAGAATTTGGAAAATGTAACTAAAGTTGAAGTAGTTGAAGCAAGAAACCCATCTGAATTCAAACAGTAAAATATGAGCGTGAAATATCTTGACATCATAACTGAGGGTTGATGGAATTCCAAAGAAACGTGTCCAAAGAAACCTTCACTCTGTGCATAGCTTACTATCACGTTGTCTGTGTATAGGGGTCATTTTGACCCCACGGATATCTTCATATATTTCATAGGGAAAGTAAACAAAAACTACCAAATTACTAAATTTACAAGTAATTTGGGCCCTCTTTTCATTGTATTGGTTGTGTAAGATATTAGGCATATAAATGGCATGCGCCATTTAAATAATAAGAAGCGTATTTTTTTAATTTTAAAATCGATTAGGGTCAATTTGACTCCAATACATAGGGAGAAGGCTAAAAACACACAAACGTAATAAAAAACACAAACCAAAAAACGATTTGGGTGCCATTGCAACATATACGTTCCAGCGACAAGACCGTATTCTTGACCGTGATAGTCACAGTTAAACAGATCACAAGCCAGAGGTCTGAAGCGCTTTTAGTAGCCCCTGCCGTGGGATGAACCCTGTAACGAAACCATTGGTTCCAATATTTGATCCCTAAGGGAAGAGACTTTGAACGCGACGCACTTAGTTGCCTAGGCTCGTGCTATATTCGTTGATTTCCAAAGTAAATCCTGTCGATCAGCTAAACATGGAAAAAGATATATTTATATTTTTTTTTAATTTGGAACTACGATATCCACTAACCAAAATGAATTTTTTGTAAAAGTATATTTATTTGTAAAAATGACTGCCTTAAAGTATTAGAGGAAATAGGGGGATTTAAAGAGAGGTCGTGCGTTGTGTTAAGATTTATTTTTCAATAATAGGTAAACGGCCGTTAACAAAACTTAGGTTGTTACGCGCGGTGCGATGACCTCTTTATAAATACTTTCAGCCTGTGAAAATCGCTGCCGATAAAGTGGGGGAAAATGTTAAAAATAACTAGATTTTCTCGTTCTAGAGAAAAGCCTTTTAGATGTGGCTTGACGGTATCTTTATAAAAGTGTTTTTTTAGTGAAAATTCCTGCCGTTAAGTAAAGAAGAAAAAAAACAAGAGTTGCCGGGCGTTGTGTTATTATTTATATATCGATAATTGCTAAACGGCCCCTAAAGAGCCCGACAGCAAACAATACATTAAACTGCATTATCAGTTGTCTCATTAAAATTCGCTCATCGATTGTCGAGATACAACTAAAAACCAACCAAGGCGACCAAAGTCGGTCAATCTCTCTCTGGTGGTTCTCTCCTGTTCAAATTTAAGGCGAAGGTCAATAAAATTCAAAGTAGTTTTCTCATTCCCAATTAGTTCCGGTATACGCTAAATAAAATACTGTTTGTTTAATTTTGTTTGATCACCGTTTTAGTCACTATAAATTGTTTTCGCAGAAGCTTTAGTTCGCTGTATTTAGCGCATCTTGTTTTCTAGTTATGTGGGCAAATAAAAAGTGCTTTCATTGTGAATGCTCTGCAATTTAGAAAGTTTTTACTATATTTTGTTACACATTTATTTGTATAGAAATAAAACTGTTATAGAAATAGATTTAATTGTTAAACAACGTTAACCCCTTAAGTGAAATGACATGTCTCGCCCGCACACATTCTGTGCCAAACTTGACCATCAATGACGCCCGCCGCATATTTAAATATTTAAAAACTAATTTGTTAAAAAAATAACTGTAATATTATGACTAGGTAGCCACCCCCCTTTTCGCCATGCTCACCAACACCCGGCAACCCCTACTCGAAGCAAAAGTGAGGCTTCTAATATTAGTGCAGGCTACCGGAATTAGAAAAATCATTTTAGAATCTTATTCCCACAGTTCATCCTAATGAGTCATATTCCAGTACTTCGTCCAAAAATTAATTTTAGAATTCCAATTCCACCTATAACATTTCACCAAAATCTGTTAAGAAAAAGCCAAGTTTGTGCTCGTACAGGGTTGCGTTAAAACTAAATGAGTTTCTTTGAAAATAAATCGTAAGGCAAGGGGTTAATGTTATCTATCATTTCACTAAATTAATCGCTTTAATTCAGTTGGTACTTTTACTATAATTACAATATGCACATTGATAATTAATTTTGATTATAAATGTTGATACCTGATCATAATAAATAAAAATAATAAATAAGTGTCAAAATCGTAAAAATGAAATTTAAGAGGAACAAAACGATTGATGGTTTTAAATAATGCCGTGCATTTGTAATGCGATTAGCCGATGGTTTCAGATAAGACAGACATTTTGTATTTGTGATCGATGATTCTTTGTGGCTAAGCATGTATTTAGTATTCACAGAATTGAAAAAAGCAGCTCCAAATTTTGAGCTCTCAGTACAGTAGGTCAGACAGCACAGATGTACGAATATACTGTCAAACCTTTACATTTTAGTATTTATTTCAAATTAAGTTGAACCATTGCTATGTAATTTCTAAAATTAATTTTATTAGTTTGTTTTCTGTATAAAGTGAAATGTTCATCATGAAATGTTTATAAAATATGTGATTATATTGTAATCAAATGTTTTGTTTTAAATAACTCCCACAAAAATGTTTATTATTTAACATAGACAATCATCTGCAGCGACTCAATAGGATATCAATACACAATATATAAACTTATTTCCATGTGTGTATATTGAAAACCGAAAAGATAATATAAATAAATAAAAATTATATCATTATTGTTATTGCTGCTTAGCTGTAGGCTACATAATATATGTATAGCTAAATTAGTTTTTTGTGATTGACGATTCGAATAATAATGTTCGCTGAATTACAGAATATTTGCAGGAGATTGTTGAAAACCAAAATTTGCCAACCAAATTCGTAATACACTTACCGTAGTAGTAGTAAATATTTACAAGCAAATTTTGAGAAAAATATAATTAGACTTTATCTCCAAACCAAATATGTACGTGTAGAAACCAGCTGAAGCTAAAAAATTACCAAACAATTACCAACAAAAGTTAGACGAATTTCCGTCGTCATTGAATTGTATTATATTAGGTATTGCCTTCTCTATCCACATTCAGGCGTATATTTGTATTCCACTAGATATAAATACATATACTTATACGAGGCATTCGGAATTTCATTTAAGTATATCCATTGTTTTGGGATACCGTTAGCCATGATACCATTTGATAATCATATCAGAAAAAATATATGGTAAATAGTTAAAGAAAATTAAATTAAAAGATTAAAAATTTAGAGTCGAACTTAAAATTATGTTGGTGAATGTTTTTTTTTATTAAGTGAATAAAATAAAATAAAAACTTTTGCTTCATAATCAAAGACCCCCAGACACTGTGGTCTGTCAGCTGGAGTTAGTATTGTATTGTTGCGGCGTCAAGTGATTGGCGCAAATTCCGCCAATATATCTAAATCAATAGCTGTATTTTTTGAGTCTTCGACTAATCTTAACATTCCATCCCGCTTAAAATCAATAAAAGATTTAACACTTAGAGTATGTTGCACAACCATGTTCATTTACTTGTCCTTTGTTGTTGTAGAAGACAGATTAATAGATCCAAGAAATTTTTCCTCAATACTAATAGTTTGTTTGTAAATATCACTGACTAATATTTGGCGTTTTTTAATTCCGTTATGACTAAATTTTACTGTATTTGCAAGCCGATTAACAACTTCATTTTGAATTTGGGGTGACATACACGATTTTATTCTGAGTGTTTTACTTTAAAAAATATTCTTAGTTAAATTGCTCAATTCTGGTACAAAGTCGCTAAGAAGCGAAACTAAACTAATCCAAGGAAATTCCCATTTCCAGGTTGATTTAATTTTTCATTGTCGCTACGTAACGGTGAATTATAGATCTAAATCTTTTTTGTTTTTGATATTGTATCGTAGTGTCCGCCAATTAAATCCTGCATCGCAATGTCCCTTCGACCGTTCGTGCTCCTCTAAGCGTTTTGGAATGTGCCCTTAATCGGAAAACCCAACCATTAACGATGAAATTTTACTCGAAAATAGTTTACAGCAGAAACATTATACGCAATGTTGAGAATCTGAATAAATAAACTAACCTCTGTTAAATGTTTCGCCATTTTTTAAAACTCACGTGCAGAAATCGTCGTTAAATTTTCGTCCATTTCTATCTTATTTTATATACTGTTCCTTTTTGTTGGTGCGGCCCTTTTCTTACCAATCTTGTAGTGCGTTCGTTTGTGGTGAATTAACTGAAGTTATTTGTCCGTTCGTTTGGTATACTTCACTTCAGTCAAAAATATTGAGCTACTGATTTATCTGAATAATAATTTTGCTTGGATACGTAATTCAGATAATTGTTTTTGAGGTTTTTTGACGTTATTTTGTTTTACGCATCGAAGAAGCCAGGATAGTTTAGAGAATTTTGTAATGTGACACACAAAAATAATTGATCCAAGAAAATGGTCGATTAACTTTAAATTTTAATTATTTTATAAAACAAGCCAATTACTTTTTAACAATTTAACATCTATCTGACGAACGACCAATTCACTTCAGTAGCTTAATTATCTGAATATTAACTCAATTATAGGAATAGTAACTCAATATCAATTCAGTTAATTCACCACAAACGAACGTGCTTTTGATCTAACATAATTTTCAGCAGGCCATGTTGCTCAATATATTAGGAATTTCAATTAATTCGGGTGACTAAGCAATTTGCGTAGATTTTGGATCTAGCTCAAGCTCATCCGCTTGAACATAATTCGTTATTGATTGATTTGGTATTAACACATCTTTCATTTCTAATGGTATTTCATTAACTGTGTATTTTATTACATCTGACAAAATATCGGCAATCACTTGTAGAGAAAGGAATCGATCTAAAAACCCGGCATATTTTGTTTGCCCTTTATTTTTACATCTATATGAAATAAAGTTTACGAACTTAATAAAAATTACATATTTTAAAAATTGTTTGGGAACGACAAATTTTTTTCGAGACATAACTAAATTTTTTTATATAAACATAAGCAAACAGGTTTGTTTTTAGTTCTGTGTTGTTTTCTTCGAGATCGCGGAATTATCGAATTTAGTTAATTTAAAATCAATTACCTGATTGATCCCATCGAACAATTTTGAATTCAAAAATGCGCCTAATGTCTGTAAAATCGTAGTAAAGAAATACCTATGTACAAATATGGACGATTTACCTAACCTGTGGATATTCTATTATAGCTAAATAATAATTTAAAAAATCATGATTTTTTACCCTGTAGAAGTTAGTCGAAATTAACATTCCTACACAAAATAAAAATTTTTTATGGTTATTAGCCGAAAGTAAAGAGGATACATGGTTTGCAATAAAAACTTTTGTAAATAGCCTTACGTGGAAACTTTTGTTCCACCCATAGAGTGAAACCGGAACCGAGCCGTAAACCGAAAACCGAAAAAAACCTAAAGTTTTTATGAACCGAAAACCGGAACCGAACTGAAATAAATAAAAAATGATTAACCGGAACAATATTTCCATTCGGTTTATTTCGTTCTTTTTCGGTTCGGTTCTAGTATTTTTGCTCGAAAATTTTCTTAACTTAAAAAATATCATTTTAAGCGGTAAACTCAGTAAAAAACAAAAAAAATCAGCAATTCGTTTTTTCGGAATAATTCCCGACCAGTTGCATTATTTTATATAAAACTTTTTGAAACCTTGTCCTACGCATAATACTATTTCAATTTTTAATTTTTTCTGAATTAAAAGTTTTTTCTGACCGAAAAATTAAAATTCAATGTTCTGATCCAATTAAAACATTTCTGAACTGTTTAAATTAAAATAGCACTGCTCACGATTAAAGACTGATTTACATTCAAAAAATTTCGCAGATGCAGATGTCAAATCAAAAATTCATTTTCTTTACACATAAAAGGTAAATTTAAGCAAAAAATGTCATAAACCAATGCAAATGATTGGTTTCTTATTTATGTAACCTTATTATAGTTAATTATTCTCGCATCGCTAATTGACAGAAAAAAGATGAAACTCGACATCTGCAAAAAAAAAGCAGACGAGGTTTTTTGGGTTTGTTTCTCGGGTTTCAATTGACTTTTTTAAGCAGATGATTATTTTTTCTCTTTTTGTCTTTGTACTGTTTCCGTTGTGCTTCAATTTTTTTGCAGACGTCGATTGTCGTTGAATGTAAATCAGTCTTAAGTTGCGAAAGGGTTAAGAAAAAATTATCCAGTTTTCCGTGGGTTTATCACTTAAAAATTCACTGTTATTTCCGATAATTTGCTTGTTAATAAATTTAGCAATTACAATAAATTCCCTCTCTGTTACTTTTAATTAATAATTTTTACATAAATTAAAACTAGAAAAACAATCATTTTTTATCTTGTACTTTTTCTGTTAAACCGATTTACCGGTTTTGAACCCGAAACGAAACCAAACCAGACAAAATATGGAAAAACTTGAACCGAAACGGAACGAAAAAATAAATTTGGGAACGTTCCCAAAACCGGGACGGAAAACATTTCGGTTTCACTCTCTGGTCCTACCTATTCGTGGAAAATATCGGGAAATCAGAAGAATCCAAAAAATTGGAATAAAATCAGACTCTTTTCGTGGGCAATCTGAGAAAATTCGATTTTCCAAAAATCATTAGAAAATTTATTACAATTCAAACAAAATTGCAAAATTAATCACAATATACATAAATGTGTACAAAAACCACAAAACGATTCAAAATAACTGTCAGACACACGCCAAAAATTTTAAAGTTACAGTGTTGCTAACTTAAAACTGAATGGAAATTGTCAGAATTAAGCGTGTTTCATTGGCGGGAGCAAACTACTCACAAGAAGTTGTATCTACTCACAACTACTCATGTTCAAATGAAGGTGTAGTTGTTAGAAGCAGTTACGCATAAAATTAACGGCAAAGGGATTTTAGTTTAAAATATTCCAGTAGATGGCTCTTTACCAATTTTGGTTATGACAAATGTCATTTTTTATAAACAAATAATTTTTTTTTGTCAATAACAAAACTACACTGAGCGACCGAGCAGACCTCTCATGAAAATAAAAGAACAATTTCCACTAAAGTTGTTAAATGTAATTTCATTTATTAATGATGACACAAAGGAAAAGACTACCATAAGAAATTGTTCTCTAAACATTTTAAAGCGCTTTGTCCATTGGAAAACGAAAAACATAAATAACGAAAAATTTGACAATTTTTAGCATCTTTTCGTTTTGCCTTGCCCATTACCAAACCGAAAAGCTATTTTCGTTTGAAACTTAAGTGTCAAAACTTTTATGTTTGTATCGAAGATTTTGAGAACATTAAACAGTAAACGTGAGTTTAATTTTTTTTAAAATTTACTTAAAAAGAAAACGGAATTCTCAGGATGGTACTAAAAAAAGAAAATGATTTTGTGCTTAGTGTATATCATTCATTTTTTAAGCCGACACACAGTGCGGCCAAATCGAAAAAGGCTGGCCAAAAGTCCTAAAAAAAAGTTTATATATGGGTTCTTTTTTCCATTGGGTTGGCTAAGTACATGCCTAACGTTCAGGAATCGCACTCATAGAAGATTAGATTTCCTTCTACCTGTTCTGGAATATTAGTCGCAATGCTACCTTTATTCAATTAGTATTAACATTGTTATGGAATTGGTAAACTACGCGCTTGTTGAAAGTAATACAGAAAATCGAAAGCACAACTAATTCTTATCGGACAAAATACAATCAGCTTCTGAAATTAAGTAAAACATGAAAATAAATTGTAATGTACTAATTTTGAAAGTATCAAATATCAAAAAAGCATTAATTATAGTCGATTTTTATCAATGTCAATCTTTAAAATACGATATGTTATTAAAAGTTGCGTTGTTCTATAGTGTGCGATTGAACAACTCATAAAATGTTGTAGGTGAAATGATTACCTTCCAAGTAAAAAAAAAATTTCGGAGCTGCTTTTTCGGATTGTATTGAAGTTTTTGAAAAATAGGTTGAGCAAATTTTTGTCATTTTTTGATTAAATTTTTCTTTCTTCAAAATGAGTTTTATTAAAGAACATTTTAACCGTTATTACGACCTTTTGCCATTTTTCGAGAAGTTTCGTAATTCCATCGAGATAGAACTTGTAGCGGCTCACTCATTCGTTCTCCGCTACAATGTGTCAACTACAAACATTGGCATTTGAGCTTACCCAATCACCACTACAACGTTCTCACGCCGCTCAACGTTGTCATCGTTTCACATACGCTACATAATAAATAAGTAGCTCTGGTACATTGACATACGAAAAACTTGGCCAAGTGATTTTCACAGTCCATTTTTGAAGCCATCTTTAAACAGACCATTAAGGAAGTTTTGCAGAGATCGAAACAAATGGTAGTCATTACCAGCCAAATTCTCTTAATTTTTGGCGGGTCGTCAAAGACGTGTTTGATCTGGTGTTGTTTTGATGGAAGACAACAAGCTTTCTATTGATCAATTCTGGTCGGTTGTTTTTAATTGCTTGCTGCAAAGCGGTTAATTGCTGAAAATAGAAATCAATCGTTTGACCAGGTTGGAGAACCTCATAATGCACGACTCCCTTCTAATCCCACAATACACATAGCACAACCCTATGGGGGTCAATCCTGGATTTGAAGGCGTATGTGGCGGTTCGCCTTTCTTTGACCAAGATCGTTGACCACGATCTTTTTCTTAAATGGTTTAAAACTGTTTTGTGATCGATAGTTAATTTCTTAACGAAGTCATAGCTGCTTACGTGATGGTCTTCTTTGATTTTTCATCGATTAAGATTTCATCGACTTTTTCAGTGATTGGTCGACCAGAGCGAGGTACACCTTTGACATGGAAATTGCCAGAACGGAAGCGAACAAACCATCTATATACTGTTGCATTCGATAAAGCATCTTACCGTAAAGACCATAAGTTTTTTCTCAGGCTTGGGCAGCGTTTTTGCCTTCTTCTTAGTAAAATTGCAAAATATAGGTAGCGAACTTTTTCAGAAATTGTACTGATTTTCACACTAATATAACTTTTGACATGATTGACGAAATACAAAAATATCTTCATGAAAATTGTAGACTGAAATGTCACCTTCCCAACGCGCATCACCTTTCATAAGCGGTATTTTGTTGAGAAAATTTAAATAAATGAATTTTGATTTATTTTTCCCCTTTCCTTTATTTTTCCCCTTTCCCCCTTTTTCACCCCTTTTGATTTCATGATTCGTTTTTATTATTTAATTTTCCATCTCTGACTTCAGATTCGTAATGAGCGACCCAAACAACCATGAAAATGAGACGCATCTTGATCGCGATATACAGGCTGTTTTACGAATAGGGGTTGTCAATAGGAGGTTGAAATTTTGCAACTTTGACTTCAGCTTCGTAATCAGTGACCCAAAAAAACCCTGAGTGCAAATTTTGTGATAATTTACTTGAGTTTTTAACTTTTTGCCAGCTTTTTTGGAATCGGCTGCACTGTGTGACAGTACAAAATTATAACCGAATAAAAAATAATAACAGAAAAACAACTCGAAAAATATTTTAGTGTGATTTTTCTGACGAAAAATTGAAAAAAATATTTCAAATTTTCTGAGAGAAATATTTAAAATGTAATTTTCTGGGAATGTTATTCTTAAATTAAAATAGTTTTGAATTGTGTTTACAAAACAAGTTTGAGAATGAGGGGGTTTAAGCTATAATGTACTAAATATTTTGGGGTTATAGGAAAAAAAGTAAAATCGTTTTTCGTTTTCGTTTTCCTATGGGCAAGGCGCTTTATGCGTCTAAAATTGTAAGTTATGCAATTCTAAAATTGCTTCTGTTACTTGTCTGGGCATCCCCTTTGGCATTAAAAAGTGGATTGGAAGAACTTCCCATCGGCTGGTCGAAGCTAACAAAAGGTAAAGAGAAAGTGAATGATGAAATTTAAAATTGTAATTCATTATGGAAATTAAGCATGAATATGGCACTTATTTGCGTGGCATCAGCAATGGCAATTGGAGCGATCACTCACTATTCCATTAAAGTATTTAGTTCTGCACAAAAATCTTTTACAATCTCCTCAGTATTAAAGTAATGATGTAGAAGAACATTTCTACATGAATATAGATTTTGTATAAAGATTGTAAAATTTAATTTTAAACTGTAGCTTAACAGTACATTTTTAAATATGTCGCAGCTAGTTTATGATTCTCACCAACAAAAAAAACTAAGTACAGAGTACACTTTGGTTAATTTTTTTCCATACATATAACCAATAAACAAGACTTATTCTAGAATAGGGGCACAGAGCACCCAAGAGTTGGGGATTATTCTTTTATTTATTTATACTTTTTAGCGGGTTTCTTTTCTCACCGAATGATAACGTGATTTAGAGCAATTATCTGTAATCTTTTAGTTATAAATTTTAATTCACAATGAGCTTAAGGCTGAACACTCAGATCAAAGTACACTAATTGTTTATTGTAGTCAACATTTCAAACAAAATAGGTAAAAATATCAACAAACAGACAAACCAAGCTTTTACAAAAAAAATATCAATTTACGCATTAAATAGAACACATAAACCTCTATATATTATTAATATGAATAACATATGGGTTTTATATACTGATTTTATATACTGATAAAACAAAAAATTAATCAACAACTTTCGATCCATCTTACACAGAAGGATACAAAATAGGAAAAATACAAACCTAAAAGTTTTTTATGTTTATGGGGTGGAGGAGCTAAATTAAAATAAATCGCCTTTGCAGAAAAAGTTTTTTTGCCAAATTTAAGTTTGGTTTCATCTTAAGAAACAAAAATAATAACTTTAAGCTCCAGATTAAAGTCTTGTTTGGTTTTTTAAGATATTTCTGTATTTCTGTCTCTATCTCTCTCTATAAATATATACTAAGCGTTTATCGTTATTGAACCATAAAATGGTTTTCCATGAAACAATGTCGGATGGAAATTTTATTAATTTTCCTTCTAATATACACTAACAAATTTTACGTAAAGAGAGCGATATCCAAATCTACGTTTAATCAAGTTACTATGTTTTCTAGTTCTATAAATAAATTTTGGTATATAGAACTAGAAAATATTCTGAAAAGTTTTAGTAATTAACAATCAGGTTTTTAGGAAAATCATATAATGTTAAACACATTTTCACTTTGTATTTGAGCTATTTCAATATTTAATATAAATAGAAATAGGCTGCAAGAAAAATGAAATTCAAAATTTTAAAAATTCGACCTATAATGCAAAACTAAGATCAAATTTTATCTGTTGTTGCCAACATTCGACTTTATTATACAAGAAAATATATTTTTCACGTCAGTTTTAAAAACGTTATTATGGGAGCCTTAGGAATCCCTTACCCGATCGTAACCCAAATAAAAGGAGCAAAACTCCCCATAATATAAGTAGCATCTAAATCCAAACTTTCATAGACATAGAGAACAAACCGACACGCACACACATACTTAGATACATACAGACATTTTCCAGAAATGTTTCAATTTAGACTCCTCTATACTTAAGATGACCATTTCCGTATACATATTCGAAACATATGGTTGGTATACATATGTAGATGAATAAAATTCTGGATCTTGATTTTTGTATCTTATTTTATGATTTCACAATTAGATAAATAGCATTAATTGTTAGTATGCACAGACATATAAGTAATTGGGATGGTTCATTTAGTCAATATAACTATATATAGATTATGCATATCATACATAGAGTGCGTGACTGTGATTGAAATGAAAATTTACTGGAATCAGTACGTTCTGTTATCGTTACTTAAAAGTTTCAAAACACATAAAACTTGGTTGATTATTACAATAGTAAGACAAACACCTAAAAATCAAATTCTTCGCTAACCATCAAATTCGTGGATTAGATATTTTTGCAGAAACTTTTTTCGTTTTTGACCTACCTCATCAGCAGCTATAAAGAAAATGTATTTTATGGTAAAATCATTTTCTTTATAGATTTAGTGCGTTTTGGTTCCTCCAATGTAAATCATGACCAAACCAACCAATTTATGAAAAAAGCTTAAAATTGGGATGTAGAGAGGACAGATAGATAGGCATATAGACAGACCGACAGACACCAAAACAGATAAATTCCCAAAAATCTCAAGGTTGAAAATGTTCATGATTACTAAACTTTATTTTCCTAACGTAAAGGAAAGATTTTGCTAAAGTTTCCTTTCACGTACTCGTATGTTAGTAAAAAAAAAGTTTAGTAATCATGAAACTTTTCAACCTTGAGGCTTTTGGGGATTTATCCGTTTTTGGGGTCCTCTGAGCCCGAAAAAATGGGTTTAAAAGATTTGGTTCAGAATTTCCTGCTAAATAAGATTCATTGAATTTATTCGAATGGAAATGTGAACCTACATTTAGAAGATCCTGAATTGCTTAGTTCTTCCCCTTGAGCAGGGGAAAAGTTTCTAACATGAACGAAAGGCTATGTACGATCTTTAAAAAATTAATTAACTCTTTTCTAATTTCGTTATTATACAAAAACTTTAATGAAATGAAACTAGACCAGGGCCCTATTGCACCAACTACTTATCACTTATTACTTTTCAACTTATCATAAGTTATTTTTTTTTTTTGATAATGATAAGTGATAAGTGTTTCACCAAAAATAACAAAATCTCACTCACCTAACAATTTGAAATTTTGATAATGATAAGTGATAAGCGTTGCACATTAGATTGTCTATAACTTATCAATTGACGAATTATCAAATTTTTATGATAAGTTGTAATGATATATACAGAAATACTATAAATGTGATAGTGTTTGCAAAATAATATACTTTCCGCACATTTTATATGTTATACAATGATTTTGTACCTATATAGCAAAACAATTAAAAAATTGTTATTCTGTAATTTAATAACCACAACAATTTTGGATGTTTGTAATAATACATGAAGAGAAACCTTTCTCAATTGGGAGTTCTTATTTCAGTGTTTAGAATCAATTGTAAAATTTTTCTTTTATTGCTTTTAAAATAAATTCTCTTTTCTAACTGTAAATAATTTTTCAGCAGTACTTAAACGTAAACAATTTATTTTCATAACAAATGAATTAAGAGAATTCCTATTAACAAATAAATTGAATTTAACTGCATTATACAAAAATTGTAATCGTCATATACAAACCAAAATGATTTTCCACTATTCGTCTCGTCCGCTTATGAGCACGATTAAATCTTTGCTCTATTGCATCATCCGGATTTCTTCGCATTGGTGGGATAAGCCAATCTTTAAGGGAAAGCACTGTCACCCAAAATCACAGCACCGGGGAACGGGCGAAAACAAGATTCAAAATTGCTAAATAGCCTTGTATATGGCAATACTCTGGAGTCATGGACACTACCTGGCCAATTTGAATTTACTGCATAAAAGCTGCGGTCTGTGCCACACACCATCATTGCATTCAGTGAATGTTTTCCATGTCGATTCGCAAAGTGTTCTTCATTGACCGTAGGTGCATCTATATTAATCATTGTTCCATCGAAGCAACCAGCTAAGCTACCTGTAGGTAACCACCCATCTCAAGAAACTTCTATCCTGGATATTGTTAACCAATGCAGTGTTATTAGTAGCTGCTATAGAGGACTCAATGCGCAGTTTCGGTCGCTTCCATGGTGCAAATTTGCTCCGATTTTTAATAATACGTGCTCAATTTGTTCATGTGACAAACGAAAATATTTTATCACTCGCGAGTGCATAGAATATTTGGTTCTGGCTTTCACTACACGATTTCTTCTTTCGTTTTCATCCTCGAATAATCTTTCGAACCGACGCATTTATTTATAATAATTATTTTTTCGTTTAATAAATTTTAGTTTTTATTCACTAAAGTTGATATAATACCTATATTTGATAGTTTTATATTAATTTTAAAATATCGAAAAACAACTGGCTTACCTCTATGATAAATCGAACAGAATGAAATTGTTCTTACTTTGACTTAATATTATAACTCATTAGGACGTGTCCGATTTCTTTGCGAAATAATTTTTTTGTGATAAATTTGACATTAGTCAAATAATTTTCTTTTCCATATTTGAAGTAAGTTCATTTGCTCTCAAAATACTGAAATAATTTTGACATAATAAAATTGAAATTTGGAAATACATACAACAAACGACAAATTGTACGTAGAGAGTTATTTTAAAGTGTATGTAAAAATGATAGAGGCAGAATTTGATCCAAATATGGTATTATTTCTATTACTTTTGGGTTACATGTGTTTAATGAGAAGAACACGGAACTTTACGCGACATTTAATAATGTATTTCCTAAACTACCAGGTATGATACATTTAAACTTACAGGTATGTATGTTAGGTATTGCTCTCTAGTATTTATAAATATCAACAAAATTCATTCTTTGCAGCGACCAATAATGTACACAATTCCCTCAGCAAACAGTATTGTTAATTTAATACTCAGTTATAATGATCCTGTGACGAGAATGCATTTAAAGATATCGTCTAATACTTTCATCGCTATTAGCAAATTATTGCCCAATAAAAACCATGTTTGGGGACCGGAAATGGAACATGAAATTTTTGCTGTGGCTGGCAAGTGGGACTAGTTATATAACTGTAGGTGCAGATATAAACATGTCAAGATCCACAGTTTGTGATATTGTTCACAAAATGTTGGACACTAGAAAATGCTGGAACTTATTATATTATATAAATAAAATTAAATTAAATTATATAAAACTTATTTTGTTTACTTCACCGGCACAGAAACAAGAATTATTACGGATATGTCAAAATTATAACACACCGATGCTGGGACAATTTGGTTGCGTACAGTTTAACATAAATTTATCACAAAAAATTATTTCGCACAGAAATCGGACTCGTCCTTAGAATACAATAAAATAGCGGTATAAATTTTGAAATTAAAGTTATTATACACTTGAAAACACCTTGTTACATGTATTGTCATTATCATTTATAATCATTTGAATAATAAATAATTTTATTGAAAAATGTGTTTGTACTCTTTTAAAATTGAACAAAAGCCTTCTTCTTACAATAACAGCAAAAAAAACGGTTTTAACAGACTTCCGTCATACCACTACAATTTGTAGCTCTTATCAATTTTTTTGAGTAGTGAAATTTTTCTTATTGATATTTTGGATAAGTTATCATTAAAGTAGTCGATTATTGATAAGTTAAAACTTTTGGTGCAACAGAACTACGACAAAATTATCAAAAACCTCAAACTTATCGCTTATCAAAATATTACTTATCATTTATCATTTTGCAAATTGGTGCAATTTAATTTTGATAAGTGAGTGCTTATCACTTATTATAACTCAATAAAATACTTATCAAATTTCAATTTGGTATAACAGAAAATTATCAAAAATTATGATAAGTTGATAAGTAATAAGTGATAAGTAGTTGGTGCAATAGGGCCCTGTTTTAATACGTTTTTCTAATTTTAAATGATCACAATTGCACCGCAAATAACAAAAGTTAAAATTAATTCCGTTATTTTTCATTTTTCTAACTTACTTATAAGCGGGCCTCAGATGATCAATAAGTATTGCCAATATAATATTGTCAATGTTGGAAAAAACTACTGACAAACAGCAATCGTCTCAGACGATCAATACTATTGGCAATACACTTAAATGTCAAACAATAAAAAAAATTATTTTCAGGTTATACTCCACTTTGAACCATAGCAGACAAAGGTAAAGCTTGTGTAGCCATTATTTTGGCGTATGAAAGATTTTTTTTTATCTCTGTTGGTATAATCTTTCGATGTAATATCCCACAAAACTGGAAGTTCTCTATATGTGGTAATAAAGCTAAATAACGCTTCCTGATTATCGGAGGTGTCTAGTATATCGCTGTTGGTTTCCCTGAGGCTTGACTTGTTCCCTCTGTAAATTCCATACCGCGCATGTAGTATATATATATTATATTTTATCAATTTAATTTAATATTTATATTTGCATAAATGCGCTATACATATATACGTAATTGTTTCGTTTTGTTGGTTATGTACACCAAACTCCAAAGTTGACAGCTCCTCACATTGATATTTTGTCAATAAAGTATCTCAGAAGATCAATACTATTGTAAATATTTTATCAATTTTAAAAATATTTTGGTTTTCATCAAACCATCGCCACAATATTTTGTGTATTGACAATCCTTCAATTATTGTCCTCGCATGTTCAATAGTATTGCCAATACTGAAATATTGGCAATACTTATTGATCATCTGAGGCCCGCAATATGCTAATAACTAACCTGTTTTTACACGGTTCTTTTTACACGATTTGTTTTACCCGATTGGGACGTATTTACCTCGTAAAATTACTTTTAGGCATTTGTATACAATAACAATTATGCATTCACACGTTCAGCTAAGAAAAATTGTGTGTTTGAAAAAAATTATGATACAAAATTCTTGTATCATAAAAAAATCAAGAAATGTTTTACTATTACTGATAGTAATGAAATGATATGAACGTCGAGTACATTCGAAAAGTAAAAAAAATAATTTAATTTTCTTATAAATTAGATTATTGTGATTTGGAATTCTTTTCGATGGGGCCGGTACATCCTTCGTTCTGTTCGGTTAAAAATTATGGATGTATTCTCTAATAGTTTTCTGTCTTATATAATTTAACTCGAAAAATTGTAAAGTATAAGCATTATTTAAAATTGTGATTTATTATAATACACTTTCATAAAAAATAAATAAAAATGAAATTATTTTACTAAAATCTAATAGTAGTTCAAATGGTGGTTCCTTAGAATCGAACCACGACTATATACATTAGTTGATATGCAAAAGCAGCTTATCGCTTCGCGAGGATAGAAATATGTTAGAATATTCATTAAATAGTATACTTTTTCGTCTTTAAACGTATTTAGTTTCAGCATGTGTAATAATAACGTTCTTAGTTATAAACTTTTACTCACGGAACATCTGCTAAGGTATTGTAAAACCTAATGCGGGCGGAAAGATTTAAATAAGAGAAATTACACCCACCAACATAAAAATTTGTTATTTTATGTTCTGTGCTGCCAGAGAGATACTTTTGTACTACACTTCTCTATGTGTCAAAGATTTCAAGGGATGGGTTCTCATTCTGGAGGGGGCTATATCTAATTATCTATCGATCATTTATAGCTCAGGGTCATTTGATTTATATTGAGAATATACTTGTTGCAATTGAGCAATCTTTCGTAAATCTTAATTTTTTTGACAGCCAAATTTAATGGCAGACACAAACTAGCTAATCTCGAACTCGAGGTTATGTGTACCATTGTAGCTGATTATTTCTTAATAAGAAATAATTAAAAATAAAATCTAAATATATTATTTTAATTTAAAGAATATTGCCAATAAAAGTAATTCAACTTTTCGCAAAAAGATTCATATTGTTTCTTATAATAAAATGAAACTCAAGTGGAGCTTATTCTGAACTAAGCTTATATTGAGTTCTTGAAGTTCTTGGTAAAATGTTGTAGTTGGTTAAATAGAATTTTACCATGTTTCCATGTACCGAGTTCAAATAGGTTTAGGTTTCGTCGAGTTGAAAGCATGGCGGCGCTAACCCGTACCGTTTCCATGAACAGAGTTAAAATTTAAAAATAAAGCAAAATATTTCGATAGAATAAAAAAATAAAATTGTATGTTGAACAAAAACAAAATTCTAATTCGCTTTTAAAAAATCTTCGACAGATAGAGGGTCGCAAAATTGCGAGAAATGGTATACTCGATATTTTTAGTTAGCAGATTTTTTGCTAATATGCAAAAATAGTGTACTCGAAATGTTTGTCTTGACTCTTGACTAGCAAGCAAACAAATACTTAAAATTTTGCGGGCGATTAAAAGTATCCTCAATTATTATTTAATGTCTACAGTACCTGGCAATTGAATTAGAGCCACCTTCTAATTTTGGTATTTTTCCAAATTTATCAGGAACAACCCTAAACAGTCCTAATAATATAATGGATGTTTTTTATAAGAATAGATACGTATTTATATTCCAATCAAAAAATGTTTTAAATTTTAATTCTAGGGAAAATTATAGTTAATGTAGTTTTTAACAAAATGTTTAGATTTAAACATAAAAAATCAAAATCAAAAACATGCTTTCAAAATTTATCGTAAATCAACCCAAAAGGACCAAACCATTGATATTCGATCTAACCATCCGTGGCAACACAAAATGGCAGCATATCCTCATTTAATTTGTAGATTAAACACCATACCTATGTATGTCTAATGAAAATTATGAAGAAGAGTTCAACACAATTAAATATATTGCCTAAAAAAACGGATACAAAATAACGAAGATTGAATCAATGAAGGAAGCATTTATAAGGAAAATACGGTACAGACATGAAACCACACTCATTTTTAATGATGATGATACCAGCAACCAAAAATTGTGTGGAATACAACCAAAATTCTAGCAAACATTTTAATCAAATTTTTCGGAATTATGGATATAAAATATCGTACAAAACAAATCACAAATTAGGACAATTTTTAAAACCTCCAAATTCAAACAATTTAGAAACTGGTGTTTACAAATTAATTTGTTCGGATTGTCCTTCATTTATATAGGACAAACCGGCAGATCATTCGAAATTCGTTTTAGAGAACATGTTCGGGAAATTGGGAAAATTCATTGTAACTCAAATTTTGCTATGCATGTAAATGGCACTTTACATAATTATGGCAATTTTAATCAAAATTTGGTAGTCTTAAATAAAATGAAGAAAAGTGATAATTTAGACCGAAAGGAGGAATTCTAAATTTATAAAAACAGGAACAACCCAAATTTATTAAACAGCAAAATTAGCACTTCGGCAAATAAAATTTACGACCTTATATTACAAAATTTACAGTAAGCCACACAGTTTCGAATTTATTAGAATATCAACGTAGCCAAATTGTGAAAATGTTTTTCAGGCTATAAAAGCAGAAGAAAATGGATATTTATTTTAGTATTTAAGTTACTGACGATGATACAATTTGTATCGAAATCGATATAATTTTTATAAAAATTATATATTTCACAATAAGGAAATAAATTATTTTCAAAAACATAAAATATTTTAACTTAATAATAAATTATTTCTGCACGAAATTTTGAAAAATTAAAATCAAAACGGTAAATCAATTAAATTAAAATTAGTCACTTAAATTTCGTATGTACTTAGTCAGTTTTTGTTGCGTCTTGGTAACATCTCGCAAGTGGTTCAAAATTTGTAGATAAAATCACCTAGAAACTTATTCCACTCGGTTTACTTGCCATTCTGCTACAAATTTTTCGTCTTATTAGATCGTAAATATCTTCCACTTTAGTTTAAACCTCTGCAAGATTAAATCGATTCCCTGAACTGGCCGAGACCACTAATTATATTTGGGATTTTTCAATAATTTCATAGCAATGACTCTTCTTGTGTATGTGAGCATCATTGTGCTGAACAGCAAATTGAGGGCCGACTAATTTATCATCAACAAGGAATGTTACCTTATTTGATAAACCGAAATTAAACACTGGAATTGAATAGTTGTTGGACAGCCGCACAACCTTACATTACTTGCAGAAGAAAAACTAACGGAAACAGTATCCATAATAATTGATACTCGATATTTATGTAATGATAAAAATATCTTCCATATTATCAAATTAAAACAAAACCGCATTAATTTGGGCATAACACAGTTCTTCAGAGTTCAAGGGGTTATGCTTATTATGCCGTTCACTTCTTGTTTAACGACGGTAAATTATATTCCGTTTGTTTATAAACCTTTTTAATGCAACTGTTCAAGGCCACGGTTCAATTTCAGTTTATTGAATGAGGTAACATTCCTAGTTAACGATAACTTAGTTAGTTGGTCTCCAATTTGCTCTTCAGCGCAATAATTATCCCGTATATAAGAAGAGCCATTTTCATGAAATTATTGAAATATCTTGAATATAATTTATGGTTTCGTCCAGGGCAGCCGTTCGGTTTAAACTTGCGGATGTTTAAATTAAAGTGGAAAATATTCACAATCTAGCAATAACAAAAAATTGTAGCAGAGTGCCAAAAAAATCGAGTGGGTTTCTAGGTGATTTTATCAACAAATTTTTGAACCACTTGCGAGATGTTAGCAAGACGAAACAAAAGCTGACCAACTACATTCAGAACTACATAAGTGACTAAATCACAATTTAATTAACAATAAATAATTTGAAATTTAATTGATTTACCGTTTCGTCTTTAATTTTTCCATATTGTACAAAAAAATTTTCGTGCACAAATAATTTTGTTAAAAACTAAATTAACTGTAATTTTCCCTAGAATAGAAAATCTTTTGATCGGAATATAAATACGTATCTATTCTTATAAAAAACATCCATTATATTATTATGATTGTTTAGGGTTGTTCCTGATAAATTTGAAAAAATACCAAAATTAGAAGGTAACTCTTATTCAATTGCCAGGTACTGTAATTATTGCGTTCGAATCAATTTTATTTCATATTTTGGAAACAATTAATTTAATGTGGAATAAAATAGTAATGAAACCATGATTTTAACCATAATTTTAAATTTTTGTAATTGTACATATACATCACTTTTCAGACATTTTTTCTGCTAATAAAACAAAAAATTGACATTGATTCACGAGGCCGGTTTTTTACCCAGGTATTGATTTTCATGCCAATTAATCACTAAAATAACTACAAAAAATGTAATTTAATAGATTTAGGAGTTTGGAAAAAATTCCCTACGGTAAAAATTCGACCTCATGAATTTTTGAGGATTTTATATCTGCTTAAACACATATTTTTTATTTTTTTCATATAGGGTGTGTATTGCGCACAGGACGGTCCCAAAGTTTTGCAAAAATAGTGAAAAACGCCATTTGGAGTAAATTTCAAAGGCAAATTTATGAACTAAAAAATTAATCGATTTTAAAATTTTTTGTTGCGTTAATTAGAATGAATATCGAAATTATAAATTCTTATAAAATTATAATCAAAATTAAATTTTTTTGATCCGATATGTAACGGTAAAATATTAAATGAGATATTAAACTAAATATACCATGATTTTTTTTAATTTTTTTTTGCTCAAAATAAAGCTTAACTAATTAGCTTTTACATACTCAAATATGGCACTAGCGGTTTTTTTTGTTTTTAAACTACACTAATTCAAACGTAAGGCATTCTTAATAAATACTCAACGTCAGTAAAATATGAATTTCACTTCTTCGCTATTTGCGACCATGTCGGTTAGACGGTTGAATAAGGATAAAAACAATAAAAATGTATGGTTCATTTTATAAATTTAATTTGAAATATAATGTTCACTAACGGTTTGTGAATTTTAAAATGATTTAGCTACAAATTTATTTTTTGCCTTAGGTATAAAACAAGTGAGTAATAAAAAAAATATTAGTTGTGAATATCTGACAAAATTGTTTCTGAATTTTTTATTAAAATTTTAACTTAGAGGAGTGTATTCTTGATAATGTCTTAATATTATCGTTGCTGTAAATCATTTGTTAGTGCAAAGTGCAATAATAAGTTGAGAGCTGTTAGTGAGTACGCTAGAGAAAGGATTGTTTATTTGAATCCAGCTCGAGAATTAAATAATAAATTATACATTTGTAATACGTGTTACATAAACCTAGGAAAAATAAAATAGGATTCAACAAACAGTGCAGATAAAAACGAAGAAATGATCGAATATCCGATTGCTGGAAGCACCTCAGCAGATTTTAATTTAGTAGATTCAGAATTAAAGAAAGTAGAACGGCTTGAATTAATTCAAAGTATCAAGCAACATGTGCAACCTCATATGATGGAGCAGTTCTCACCAATAAAAAGAAAATTATGTGAGAAGGCCGGATATCTTAAACGAGAATCAAGTAAAATTTCGACAGCGATTTATAAGCAGTTAAATTGCGACGAGGAACCAACTTGCTCCGAAAAGGAAAAGAAGATTTCGTATTATGAAGAGATTATGAATAATTTCAAATACCAGTTCGATGAAGGAGATTATGAAGACAAGAAGAAAATATTAATATTACTACCAAAGCAGATGGAACATCACGAAATTCAAGATTATTTTAAAGAAGGTGCTACCCTTTATTTAATTGATCACTGCAAGGATCTTCAAAGACATAATTGTACGTTCTCTTCAATAACTAAAAGCAGCATCCATAAAAATAAGATATCAGATATGCACGGAGCTTAGTAAAATCTTTATCTGAGGATGATGAAATAAGTGGAATGATGCCGGGGAGGCAGGATGTTCTTCAGAATACTCAGAAGAGGGTATTACTATGTTCTCTAAATGAGGCCTACATCGAGTTTAAATCTCGTCACCCTGGAGTTAAAATAGGATTTACAAAGTTCACACAACTACGTCCAAACCACTGTATAAAATTGGGTTCTAGCAGTCAACATAATGTTTGTGTTTGTCTTATGTACCAAAACATGAAGCTGATGATCGAACGCACTATAAAAGCAGTTCACATCCGAGACAATAGATAATTCCCGTTTAAAGATTACAAAGATTTAATTTCATTCGTTATGTGTGGTGATGAACAAATAGAAGAATATTACATTAAAAAGTGTAAAGTGTGCTCTAAAAATTTGGAAGAACTTTAAGAATTGTTGTGTAAATACTTTAAAAATTAAGTATAAACAATGGATTACCGTTCAAAGATGCAGTTTGGTTACATTAGAAGACCAAATGACAAAGTTGATAGACAAATTTATTCATAATTTAACCAAGTTAATAATGTACAATGTGATTTCGCGGAAAATTATGCTTTTATCGTACAAGATTCAGTGCAAGGTTATCACTGGAATAATGCACAAGCGACCATTCATCCGTTCGTTATTTATTACAAGGATCCTGAGAGCAGTTCAGTGAAACATGCTATATACTTTCATTATTATTTCTAATTGTATGGAACACGATAGCATCGCAGTACATCTCTTCAAAACTAAAATGATTCAATTTATAACAAAAGTAATACCATCGAACATCAAAAAGATTTTCTATATGTCTGACGGAGCTATAACACAATATAAAAATAAAAATAATTTAGTTAATCTAAGCCATCATGAAGAAGATTTTAACATCGCAGCTGAGAGGCATTTTCATGCTACCAGTCACGGCAAAGGGGTGTGTGATGGTGTTGGTAGAACATTTAAAAGAGGTACCTGTCACTACAGTTTAACAAAGGGATCAATTCAAACTCCACAACAGCTTTACGAATTGAGTAGATCATGGAAATCAACAATACATTTTGAATATGCAACGAAAGCAGAGTATGATGAAGTCAAATTACACTTGAAAAGTCGTTATCAAAGTGCAATTACTATAAAGGGAACTCACGATTATCATTGTTTTATACCTAATGCAAAAAATAAATTTGTAACTAAATCATTTTCAAATTCACAAATCGTTAGTGAACATTATATTTCAAATTAAATTTATAAATTGAACCATACATTTTTATTGTTTTTATCCTTATTCTATACCGTCTAACCCTTTCGCCAATTTTACTTTGTTTTTGTTCGACATGGTCGCAAATTGCGAAGAAGTGAAATCAAAAACTTCTTGAAACGAGATTCATTCATATTTTACTTACGTTGAGTATTTATTAAGAATGCCTTACGTTTGAATTAGTGTAGTTTAAAAACAAAAAATAACGCTAGTGCCATATTTGAGTATGTAAAGGCTAATTAGTTAAGCTTTATTTTGAGCAAAAAAAAATTAACAAAAATTATGGTATATTTAGTTTAATATCTCATTTAATATTTTACCGTTATATATCCAATCAAAAAAATTTAATTTTGATTATAATTTTATAAGAATTTATAATTTCGATATTCACTCTAATTAACGCAAAAAAAAATTTTAAAATCGATTAGTTTTTTAATTCATAAATTTGCCTTTGAAATATACTCCAAATGGCGTTTTTCACTATTTTTGCAAAATTTTAGGACCATCCTGTGCGCAATACACACTCTATATGAAAAAAATAAAAAATATGTTATTTTTATTTTTTTAAATATTACACGTACACCAAAAGTTAAACAAATCAAAAATCATGAAGTTTAAATTTCCAAAATTTTTGCTGTTTTAAAATGAAATTACACATATATGTATTATAACTACAACTTTAGTTTAAATTTATTGACATTATTTTTACCATAATTGGTTAAAACAAATCAAAAACTTTGAATTATTAACATTTTAAATTTATGATTTTTATTCAACACAATGACACTTGCGGGCTGAGTAAAATAAATATTTTGCATTGCTAAAACGATCGAGTATGGGATTTTATGCAAGTAATTTTGATATAAGCAAATTCGCCATATTTACCGATTTGCAATTTGCGAATTGCTAAATTATCGAGTATCTGTCTCAGAATCTAACTCAAACGAATAAGATTCGTCGAGTTTATTTGGATTTAACGAAACTCTACCCTAATATGAGTTTCGATGCACATAAACCGAGTTGACCCTAGGTCAACTCTATCATGGAAACAAAGTATTTGTACAAAATCGACATCATGAGCACAACCATTGGTTTGAATTTTTGAAAAAATAAAAAGTGGTTCAAGAGCCCACATAATTGTATAGCCACAAAATCAGTAGCTTTACAACAACAATACATCTATATCAGGTAAATTAACATAACTTTATTTTAATAATGATGATAAACCTTTTCGATAATATTCAGTATTGTATTCAGTGCTATCGTTTCGAAAATTTTAAAAGAGTACTATTCACATTTTCTTCGGAATATTTCGAAGCAACAGACCCATTTTCATTCATAAACTTTACATAACACTCAAAGTAAATTCTTTTGTTAGTTGTTTGATTGTTTGGATATGCTTTCCATATTTGTAGATTTATTGAAACATTTTTTTTTGTAATCGAAATGCTGTAAGAAGAAATGAGATAATTAATTTAGGTATGATCATTGATCATACATAGATAGTCTTTTGTTTGAATTACAAACACTTTCCCTGCAAAATTTCTTTATTTTATTTCACCTACATTTTGTTACAGTGAAACTTGTCCGTCTGGTTAAGTATTTACTTGTAAGGCAACTCTAAACTGATTCACTTGAGTGAAACTTGAAAGTAATTTACCAAATGGAATACATTGACGAACCCCACATTACAGCCATATCGTAGCAATGGCAGCCAGATGTGTCGAAGAAAATGACAGCGTAGATTTATTTTCGTTTTTGTCTACTTTTATTAACAATTGGTTTACGATGTAAAATCTATGAATACACTCCAGTATTATTAAATAATGAAAACATACTTCTAGTAAAGACCTACAGCTGCTTGAAGTTGGATTTTAAAATGAAGGAACATTATTTCCCAAGCTCCCTAATCAAGTTTCTAAGTTATTTTTGGAAATTATTTTTCTATAACGTAGCCCAAATTTAACAAGTAACTTTTTTAAAAATTACTCGATTGACAGAAAATTCAACGTTCTCGATTTTCTAGGCCGAATCAAATATTTTAAATTCTGAGATTACATTTTTTGTAAGAATGTTTTTCAATTATTTGTTTGTTTTTATTTAACTTTTAATCTGTCTATTTTTTTTAGATAATTTCAAATCTGCTATAATTAGCAAAATTTATTGTTAATTAATAGTAAGGGCAGTGTAACGAGAGCTCTAGAGGCCGCCGGTATTTGTAGTTTTTAATACACGCGATTTCCCCAAATAGTGATACAAATTGATCATCAACATTATGTGGTTTAACATCATTGGAATACTTTCTTTTGTGTTAGTTCAAGGAACAAGCCTAATAATTATTTTTTAAAGATACACTTACCAGAAGTTATGAGGGTTTGAATTTGAACAGGGCAAAACAATTGGTATTGCGATCGTCGTATTGTTCGGAAATATTTCTTAAAAATATTGTAACATTTTTACTGTAAAATATTATAAAGTTTTTATTTATAAATAAAAATATTATAAACTCCCTACAAAACTTTATGTATTTATTTAAGATTTTAAAAGAGTAAAATTGGGAAATTGTCCATCAAATTTTTGATGTAAATTGAGAGTTTTACATATGAAAATTTGATGTTTTGATATATTCAGCAAAATTTTAAAATTTTGATTTACAATTTTTTAGACAAACTAAAAATTTCCTTAAAATTATAATTCTCGAAATTTTAAATTTCAAAATATGAGTTCAGCTGTGAGAATTGGAAATCGGTTTTAAAATTTGACGTTCTGTAAATTTGAACTAAGAATATTTTGAACTTGAAGATTCTTCGTAAAAATTAGATAACAATTAAATTGTCGAAGGATTTAGTAATACACAGTTTTTTTTTATTTGTACCTTACTAGAATACTAGAAACTGCGTTTGTGTACACCTTTTTGCAAAAATTTTCTATAAGATGAATAATGAGAATTACATTATGGAAAAGTTTTTCCAAAAGTAGCAAAATTGATATCATTCAGAAAAATAGCAATTCTTAATAATTTGACTCTTGACTCATCAACTTTGAATTTAAATGTTCTTGAACCATTATTTATATTAATAAATATTCGGACAAAAAACCAATCCTAAACAGGAGGATAAAATGCTTTGTATTGAAATTTCTAATTTTAACTCGAAACTAATTCAAAAAAAAAACATCAAACTAAATTCTTATTTATATGTAAATTCAAGTTAGGTAAAACTAATTAGAAACAAACTTAGCCACCTTTAAAATTTCTAATTGTTTATGTTCCTTCAATTAAAACACAGATTTGAGTGAAACTCAATTCTGTGGTCACAAGGCATATTTGTTTAAGTCGACTTAAGACAAAAATTATTTTCAATATCCAACGTTTTTCTCTTTTCTAATTTCACTAAATTTATTAAAAAATTATCAAATTTGACTTAAGCTGTTTTCTGACCAAAGAAATATACTTAAAGCTGCTACTTCTATTTTAACCTGATAAACAAAATAATATTGAACAAATTAAGAAATATGGTGCTATGTATTAAATTTTAAAAATAATTAAATCAGAAGTGTTTTCATGTTCTAAAACAGACATCGTGTTAACACCTGGAAAAGGCGATAACCACAAAAAAATCAAGATTCCAATTACAAAATATAATTTTTCATAAATAAATAATATTTACGAGTTCAGAAAACGATATCAAATTTCAACACAAAACGTCGAATCTTAACGAGGCTGAGTAATTAACAAATAATAGATTTCTCAAAATTCAATCATATACGATTACTTCTTAAATAATCCACGAGATAAAAGAATATTATATTGTATCCCTAAAAATTCGCTGAATTGTATTTTTTATCGCACGCTGTAAACACTTTGAATTCTTTTTTCATAAATCGTTTAAACGTAAATAATTTTAGAGCGTTTAGTATAAAACCTGTAAGTTTATACAATAACTATTAGTATGTTACAATATTTAACGAAATTATTTATTTTTATACATATTTTGCAAACCAATTTCCGGACGTATGTGCGGTTAAATCTTAATCAATCTTTTATTTATTTCTTGTATATGCATATATATGTAGATATGTTGAGTCCATATAAATAAGAAATTTCATTTCTAACATACGTGTATACAACGAAATCCAAACACACAAAAAATTAAACATATGAAAATTTATCTTACACAATTCACATAAAACATTCAAATTACCTGATGAATTTATATTTCCAAATTTCAAATATTTTAAACACACCACAAAAAAAAAAAAATCTGTAGAAAACTTCACTTGAATTAAAATAACAAAAACAAAATTTACTAATAATTTTTCTATTTTTTTTTTTTTTTTTTACTTTTTTGTTAAACAAATAATTAAAAATTTAACATTTCAATTTTCTTCAAATTATAACTTTGTAACACGGACACGCACACAGAATTGCTTATCTTACACATATGAAGAAACAAATTAACTTATCAAAATACATATTAACACCTCAATTTTTTTTTTTAAATTCTTTAAATTAAAAACTTTAAATTTCACTCAATTTTATATTTTAAATCACTATTTTTTTAATAATCACTCAAAAGTATTCCCGAAATTAAATTGAAGTTAAAAAATAAAATTTAAATCAAAAAAAAATTATAATTAGTATTTTTCTTTTGCACTTGACCGCGATATTTTCCGCACTGTTTTTAAATCTATATTCTAAATCGGTTGAAAATATATTTTCATGTGTTTCGATTACGAGATAAAACCGTTGACTGACTAAAATATTTTGTGAAAATTACAAAAATAAAAAAAACAAACCAACAAAATGATTGTATAACGCTTTTCTTTTACTTTAGTTTTCATTTTTTGCTTTTTTTTTTTGTTCGTTTTTTTCGGCTTCAACTAAAAAAGTAAAATAAAAAAGAAAATTAATTTCGATATACATGCTTATGTATATTAAGATAAGTCATATAAATTTTTATTTTTTAATGTCATGTTTATCTATTCCACTTTAATTTCATGAATTAAAATAGCACAAAAACCGTCGAAGAATATACGAAAGAAAGCAGCGCGCCAAATAAATTAACGCATGCGAGGAAATGCTTGTTTTGGTTTACGTTTTGCGTGAATCTCATCTGTTTTCCTCGAATTCAATAAATAGATTCATTCAACGAACATTTTTCCGAAAACGCACATGGAAATAATATTTGTAAACAAAATACTATGTCTGTGGTTCTGAAACGTTTTTTCTTGTGACGAGGGAAAACTTACGTACATATAATATTTTCCCCTTAAATTTAATTATTTACAATTTATAGTTAATCTTAACTTGAGTTATGCACATCTAATTGCGAATGTGCTTTAATTGATTTATTTAATAAGTTAATGCTACCTAAGTAGGTAGTTTAATTTTTAATGTTCGTTAAGCTAAAAACAATCAATGACCAGTTCTCCTACTGAACTGTAGATGGCAGGAAAAATGGCATGAAATAATTCAATTGGTATAGCGCCTTTATATCGTAATTTAATTTATCGCAGTTTGATTGATTACGATGATAATTGGTTTAATTACATATGTTCAAAAGAAATTCTGGCCATATTTATAAGATGCCAAATCCTGGTCCGAATAAAGTATATTTCATAAAAATTTGGTACTGTTAAGGGTATTGATTTTACATTTTTCTTTTGAGATTGATGCGTCTTTCTAACCCAACCTTTAGAAATTTTACGTATCTTCACGTTTACACAAACAGTGAAAAATTTCTGATTTTGATAAGAGTACATCTTCCAAGCTATTTATTCGAGAAATTCGAGACTCATGTAATTTTTGAATCTAGCGTGAACTTACCTATTAACCTTCCATGTAGGTGTATTGCGTGCCAACGTCTACAGCCAGTGAGAGAAATGTTAGACTGTATAGGTTAAAGGTTTGTTAAAATCAATTTATTTATACCCCTATTACGGTTCTCACCTCACCGAGAAATACTATGGAAATGTGACTAGATTTGTATGAAATGTTTCGGTGAGGTGAGAACCATAATAGGGATATTATTATTAGCTTCGTGGAATTAGAGTACAGCGGCGGAGTGGAATTTTGCAGTTTGTAATATTAAAATGCATGTATGTGGAGATTAATTATTTAAATTTAAAATAAATAAACCACCACTGTAGCCCTATTCTGGCTATTCGCTGGGAATTTGGAATTGAACTATTTTGACAGTATTCTAGCAGAATTATTTTTTCCAAAAGTGTATTCAGGCGATTGGATAATTTTGTACTGTGGGGAAAACAAATTCCATTTTATGGAAGTTTTCAATCGCAATCGTACGCACAAGCACCATGATTTCATGGTTGTATTGGTAAATATATGTGATTGTTTTATTTTGAGGTATTGTTAACCGTCAGTAAATCTTTAGTTTGATTATGCACAAATGTACAAAGATTTTATTATCACAAAAATTGTTGTTAGTAATACCGATTTTCCATCGTCAATAGTATAATAGCATAATAGTATAATACTATTATACTATTATTCCTTGTCGGTTTTCCATCGCATGCGACGAAGTTAGCACCAATTATAGTTTTTTTTATGTGAACGTAGGTATAATTCATATTTTGAAAATTTTAACGTGTATTCATAATAAAAAAACAATTAAAAATAACCAAGCATACGCATTAGTTGAGTTTTTAAAAAATTAATAAAATGTATGCACTATGCAGATACCACAAAAAAAAAACAACAAAAAATCGAATGAATTTAGTGAATTGTCAAAATAATACACTGTCAGATAAATTTACAATGTTAAAAACACAATTTGCTACCTATTATATTTTTGATAGCTAGTATAACAAAATATTATATTTATACTATTATACTATCAACTTCGGTTTTCCATCGTCGTAGTATAATAGTATAATACTATTATACTATTATACTATGACGATGGAAAATCGGTATAAGTAGTTGTTAGAACACAACTTATTCATTGATAAATAACGAACTCGTAAAAATTCCGGAGTGATTAAAAATGACAAAATGGTCAAAAACTGTCGAAAAGTGTCTAAAACTGTCGAAAAGGGTCAACAATTGTTGAAAAGTGTCAAAAACTGCCGGAAAATGTTAAAATCTGTGCGCGCGATGTTACGAAAAAAGGGAAACAAAATATTCTTATTGTTTTGTCAAGAAGTTTTTGAAATATACTGATAAATTTTGGAACTGTTCAAACTATTAAAACAGTTCTGAACGTAGATGAAGTTAAAATTATACATTTTTCAGTTGTTTTAGCGGCAAAATGTCCTGTCGAAAACACAGGTTTTGAAAGTCTGTCAAGAACTCGTGTCGAAAAGGGTCACAAATTGTTGAAAAGTGTCGAAAAATTGCGTCATATATATGTACTAGTTTTTGACACTACCCATATCAGATTTTTTATAATAATTGACCTTCTCGAAGCGAGATATGTCTCGTCAAAATGTTGGATTTATTTAATTAGTCTCAGGAATTGTTTATTGGAACTGTTGTTTTAAATGTTTTAAGTTGATTCGTAAATTTTGACATGTTTAATCTAGCCATTTTAGCTTTTTACAGATCTACTTTGTAAATTAATTTTGGGTTATGGCTGTACGAGTATGATACTCACTTTTTTCCCCACTTTTTCAGTGACTAGAAAAGACAAACAACTGAGAGGAAAAATATATATACAAAATATTTGTGAGAGTAAGTGTATACACCATAGATTTGAAAAAAATATAGAAACGTCAAAAAAAAAGTGGCAGCTCAACTTTTCGAGCAAATATAGCAAAAAAAGAATTGGATTTGATTCTTTTTTTGACATTAGATACTTTTTTCTGTCTTATAATTACGGGCCTGATATTTCTTATGGCTGTATGATACTCACTTTTTTCCCCACTTTTTCAGTGACTAGGAAAGACAAACGGAGTGAGATAAAAAATATATATACAAAATATTTGTGAGAGTGAGTGTATACAGTGAAAATCCCGAAAGCCGGAAATCACTTATCGCGAAAACTTGTGAGAGGCGTAAAAAAACTTGAAAAATATCCCCGTTAAACTAATTTCATAGAAAATATAACCTTTATAACGAAAACTCCTGAGACGCGGACGTAATTTCGTCACTCAGTACAAATTTAAAGTTTTGGAATCCTCGAACGCGAAAATTTAACAAAAACGAATGTCAAAATTTCCTTTGTTCTTTCATTGTGTCATTGTATTGTACATACTCGTATAGGCATAGCTCTAAACAATACATGAGTTTCTTTCAATTGTAGTCTATTCTAAACGGTGTTACTGACTGTTTTCGCTGATGGAACAACTTTTAAACCACTGGTTATCGGGAAAAGTTTGAAGCCAAGAAGTTTCAAAAACCTTGATGTAAACAAGCTTCCCGTAAAATATTTCGCAAATAAAAAGGCTTGGATGACCAGCAATATTTTCGTGCGTTATCTTGTGGACCTTAATCAAGCCATGGAGAAGCAAAATAGACAAATATTATTGTTTCTGGACAACGCGGCTTGTCATCCAGAAATAATTTTAACAAACGTTAAGCTCGTATACTTGCCACCCAACACGACCGCAATATTACAGCCTCTGGATAATGGGATAATACAGAGCCTGAAGTTAAATTATCGGAAATTAATGCTCGGCAAATTATTATTAAAAATGAATGATTGTGACAAAGTCTCAGACTTAACAAAACAAATCAACGTTTTGGACGCTTTGCTTTTCTTAAGAGAAGCGAATGATGCGATTAAGGCGGACACGATCAAAAAGTGTTTTGCAAATTGTGGATTTTCGGTGCAAAATTTGCAACATAATGAAGAAAATACGAATGTACTAGTAGCAGAAATCGACAATTTAATAATAAATATGTACGGTAATAACATTTGTTCGGCTGAATCATTCATTGTCATGGACGATCAGGTAATCACCGAAATCGATTCTATAGATCTCAACGAAATCCTCGAACTTCTTGATCTGTCGGAGGAGACTGAAGAGGATAACTACGAACCAAGTTGTCCTGCTCCAACGCTTGCAGAGGCTATTACGGCACTTGAAACAGTTAGTCAATACGCTTTGGATACTGGAAATAATGATATTTTCGATTTAACAGAAACAATTAATTTTAAGATGGTAAACTATTGCCAAAAAAAAATTCGTATGAGACAACCCACTTTGGACAAATTTGTTTTATGCTGAAAGGTCTATTCTTCGTGATTTGATGCCAGGCTTATTGAACAATTAATTGGAACAAACGCCTGCGTTTTATTTTTTATTTATTTTTGAAATGTTTTATGTCAAAATGTATAATTTATGATATTTTAAATGTGATGAATATGTTTGTATACATTTTTACAATGTATACATGCATGCCAAATATATGTACATATGTACAAAATATGTATAATAAATGTGATATGTTGCAATAAATTAAATATATATGAAATATGCATTTACATATTAAAAATGTTATGTATTTTTATTTTGTTTATCAAAACCAGGGTTTTTCGTATTAAGGATCATGTTTTATCAATATAGACATTTTTGCTTAAATAAAATGACAAGTCCTTAAAGGTGAAAAACTCCTGAAACCCGGAAAATCTTTTAGTCCCGTCAGTTTCCGGCTTTGAGGATTTTCACTGTACACCATAGATTTGGAAAAAAATAGAAACGTCAAAAAAAAGTGGTAGCTCAACTTTTCTAGCAAATATAGCAAAAAAAGAATTTGATTTAATTCTTTTTGACATTACATACTTTTTTCTGACATTTCCGAAATAATAGAGAAAATATTTGTATTTTGTTTGCCAAAGAGAATTTATTTGTTTAATTTTAAAATAAATTTAATATACAATTTTTCCATTTTCGTTCGCCATTGTTGTTATGATTTTTTTTTTCTTTTTTTGATTTTCCTTTTGGTACTGAAATACAATTTTGGGTTTGCATCGTTAATTGTTTGCCAAAATATTTAAAACGAGCATTTTTTTGTAAATACATATAAAAATTTACTTAACATATAAATTATGTCGTTGCAATTAATTGCGGCAGCTAATGCAAATTTATTATATAATATGGTCCAACACAAAAAAAATTTTGATTCTATTTAAATGGCTGTATGATACTCACTTTTTTCAAGTGCAATAAAGTGCTGCAAAACTAGTAAAGCGAAACAGAGAAGGGTAGTGTAGACAATACTATCGGCAAATATTTTGAAGTTTCGAATAAACAAAATATGTAAATAGAATCAAAATTTTTTTTGTGTTATAACCATATAATATAATAAATTTGCATTAGCTGCCACAATTAATTGCAACGACATAATTTATATGTTAAGTTAACTTTTATATTTACAAAAAAATGCACGTTTTAAATATTTTGGCAAACAATTAACAATGCAAACCCAAAATTGTATTTCAGTACCAAAAGGAAAATCAAAAAAAGAGAAAAAAAAATCATAATAATAATGACGAACAAAAATGGAAAAATTGTATATTAAATTTATTTTAAAAATAAACAAATAAATTCTCTTTGGTACACAAAATACAAATATTTTCTCTATTATTTCGGAAATGTCAGAAAAAAGTATGTAATGTCAAGAAAAAGAATCAAATCCAATTCTTTTTTTGCTATATTTGCTCGATTACCCAAGTATTTTTAAATCCAACTATTTTATAATATTCCACAATATATCCATAACTTAGTTCTGGGTTAACCTTTGTTTGAGTTACAAATTATTATAAGAAAACATATGCACCGTGTCGCAATTATTGGGAACTCACAGAACTCACTATATAAAAATTGTATACATGTGTGTGTGTGAAAATAATATTGGCGGGAATATTTTTTAATGTGTATGTGTGTAAATGTCAAGCTCGAAATTTGGCGGGTAAATCAAATTATTCATTAATGAAACAAAATTTATATTTTTGTATTTTTATTTTGGTAACCAAATACATATATAATACAATATAAAATTACGTCGAGCGTCCGTAAAAATATTTATTAACACAAAAAAAAAATCAATATCACTAAACCACTGCACCGATCAACCTATTATAATAAGACACAAAAACAAACTGATAAACTACGTAAGTAAAAAAAAATTGTTATATAAAATGTATACATATACACACCAATACTATGTTGTATTTTTAATGAATTCGAGTTGTGTGAGTTTCGGATATTTTGTCAAAATCCAAAGGAAAATACAGTAGCTCAATTTTGAGTTCTGTGTTGTTATACTTGGGTAACTGCTAGAAAAATTGAGCTACCACTTTTTTTTGACGTTTCTATGTTTTCCAAATCTATGGTGTATACACTCACTCTCACAAATATTTTGTATATATATTTTTTATCTCACTCCATTTGTCTTTCCTAATCACTGAAAAAGTGGGAAAAAAAGTGAGTATCATACAGCCCTTACAAATTTTGTTTATCCGAAACTTCAAAATATTTGCCTATAGTATTGTCTACACTACCCTTCTCTGTTTCGCTTTACTAAATTTGCAGTACTTTATTGTACTTGAAAAAAAGTGAGTATCATACAGCCATTACGTAAAAAATCAATTTAGAACCGAAAAATAAATATTCTTCAAAATAGCTATTTCATCGCAAAAAAAATGTTGATTCTATTTACATATTTTGTTTATCTGAAACTTCAAAATATTTGCATATAGTGTTGTCTACACTACCCTTCTCTGTTTCGCTTTACTAGTTTACACACTTACAGCACTTTATTGTACTTGAAAAAAAGTGAGTATCATACAGCCATTAGAGATTTTATAATCACTTAAATTGGCGCTCAATGCAATACGCTCATTTATGCAATGCAATACGATCGCAATGAAATATGCTCATTTATCACAAAAAAAAATTCGACAATTTTTTGGTTTTATGTGAAAAAATATTGCTTGTTGTTTATGAAAAAGAAATTTAACCCTTAGAGCGCGAACCGTCGATAAATCGCTTCTCTATTAATGCGTATAAATTGCGGAGCGTCCGAATATCGACTATTGCGCAGTTTGATTTTAGGTATCGATCTGTGCGGACGTCCGCTACGACACGTCCGCACAGATCGATACCTAAAATCAAATTGCGCAATAGTCGATATTCCGATGCTCCGCAATTTATACGCATAAATAGAGAGTCGATTTATCGACGGTTCGCGCTCTAAGGGTTAATTAATAAATTAAGATAATTTTAATTTATTTAATGTATACTGGAAATATTTAAATAGTATAAAATAATATAAAAAATATTATTAATTAATTAATTAACCAATTGTTTGACGTTTAATTTCCGTTTTTGTTTTCATTTTGGTTGTGTTTATTTGTTTGTTTCTATCTATGCATTCTTTTCTGGAGCTCAAGGCATCTCGTTCGCAGTTCGCTTTTTACTTCCTACCTTACGCAGATGATGAAAATGGTCGTGTTATCAAGTTTGACTTAAAATTTAACGGAATGAAGTTAGGGTCATGATAATAATAAAAAAAATTATTTAAAATGATTTAAAGAACTGGATATTTCAAGAGAACGTATTTCAAAACTACCTCACACGAATAAATTCACAAGTTTTCTCGTTATAAAACGTTTTTCAATCATTTACTGAACGCACCTTTATTAACTCGTTATTACGGTGATTTCATTATTTTTTCGAACGCATCCAAACCACACGGTCTTTTGGGAAAATAAAAATAATAAAAACAAATCGAAAGACATAACCTCAAAATGAAATGTGACATTTTTATGTTAAAAATCGCCGTGTTTGCACGTGTTGGAAGTAAACAGAAATTTTAAAGTTATATTAATCAATTAAAAATAAATAAATCTGCAAAGATGACAATAAAAGCTAAAAAACGTAAACTATCTGAGATCGATGAACCGACCACCTCTAAATCAGTGAAAGCAAATCAAAGTGATAGTGGGAATGATGTTGAAAGTGATAGTGATGAAGCTGCGGAAAATATTCTTGAGCTCGACGTCGACACACTAGGCGATATTGATATGAAACAGATTAAAGTTCCTAAAACGAGTATAAATTTTGATAAACCGATAAAATGTATGAAAACATTTCGCACGAATTTAAAGAAACATTTTAGTATTACGGATGTTATCCATTTTGTGAATTTGGCCACCAAAAATCCATCAATCATCGATAAGTACATGAAGCATGGTGGTAAAGTACTAGAGTTGGTGGAATTACTAGAGAAAATAGATAAAACTAATAATGAACAAGTGGCCACGATATTTACTGCCATTCAACTTAATTTGATTCAGGTATTGTCGAACGACACGAGCGCTTTGGATCCATCGATACAGGCTTGCAAATATCTGATGAAAAACTTTAAGAGTTGTTTTGAAAATCTTTTAAATTCGACCTCCATCGATCAGAATAAAATAAGTTTGAAGCTGTTATCGGCACTAGTCACGCTCGACGGTGAGATTGGCAAAGCAATATTCCCGTTACTAGACGTTTTTAACGATAATGACACGTTAAAGAAGTATACAACACACCCAAGAGCCAAAGAAGAAAACGAAATTCTTAGGGATGTTTTAATACAGTTTCTGCTCAGCTTTATGGTCGAAGGAAATACGGTACTCATTCGAAAATTACTCGAAAAGAAGCAACTGATCAATTCGATAACACCAGGACTAGTGTACGATAATTCCAGAATAGTAGTTCTAATTCTGGAGACATTTTCTAAATTCATATTAAAATCACAGGAAATCACCAAAACTGAGAAAATCAATTTGTTCGATTTGAAGCTTATATCCGATTTAATCAAATTGTTTGATTGGCAGGGAGGCAAGGATGCAGAAAATCGGGAAGCAGTACAACAAAATGCTTTAGAATTTTTAAAATTGTTGCTCAGTTCAAGGAAATATGGAATTGTAACGCTTGCGCTAAAAGATGTTGCGCATAAACGAAATTTTACTCAGCGAAAGGTTTTAATGACGCTGAGCGCCCACTGGAAACGACCACATCACGGCGAACTTATTACTGCTGTACTTCAAGCTTGTCCAGAATTAATTGGCTATTTTTACGAGCAAGCTAGTAACTCGTTCAAAGGCAATACAAAATGTATTGAATATGTGCATAATTTGATTGATTCGTTGTCTCCACAACATATCGCTTATGGTAGAATGCATCTTAAAATAAGCGACACGCTGAATTTGTTGCAATCGATAGTGTTTCCGGCAAAAGTACTTAGCCATATACAGGAGTTGATTAGAGATGAAAATTTCAATTTGAGACTATCTTGCGGAAAATTATTACTCAAAATGTTCGAGAAGTATCAAATATTTTTGGAGGCGCTCAGCCAATGGGATGTCTATAAAAGTTACGAAATATCTAAATTGAAATTTGATATTTCGTATCACATTGCAAAACTCTGTCCGTCGATAGATACCATCGTAATATCGGTGTTTCGGACTCTTGAAAATAATGAAAAATCAGAGGAGATGTTAAGCCACTTGGAAGTGACACTAGACTTGCTGCAAATCGTTTATAGTAATTTTCCAAATTTTCTTGAAAGAACAACCTCCATTGTGAATTATATATCGATGCTGAAGCCGATTTTAAATAATACGACCGCGAGGAATTTTAAATTGGAGCTGAAAATGATTAATTTTATCTTGGAAGTGGAACCTGAGTCTATATCGGCGCCAACTGAGTTATTCGACGGTATATTTCTATCTTTTATGAAGATTTATGTATACGGAGAGAAGCAGGAGTCTGAAGAATCGAAATGTTCGTTGAGTAAAATGTTGCGAAATACTGGCCTATTTGAGAACGGGGAGGACGAGATAAATTTGTGGCTTTATTCAATGAAACAACTTGGAGCTATATCATCCGACATCGATGAGGTGCTTGGTTTCATTTTAAACATAGTCAAAAATCTACGAGATTCGACTATGGATGAGGATTTGATGACTGATACTGCAATCTGTTCGGATTTGGTAAATATTCAAGAAATTTTTTTTAATATCGAGAATGGTATTTCGGTCCAGGGCCGTACTGAAATTTTAAATGTTAGTAATATTTTTAGACAATCTTTAAAACACCTTGCATCCACAAAGAAATGTAAATTAATTAAAAAATATTTTGAAAATTTAATTTTTCATTTGTACTACTATATCCCAGATTTTGAAATTATCGAAAATTTATCCCGTAAATATTTTAAATCTGAAATTCCTGATTTAAAGCCATTAACCTTCTTGGATATTGAAAATTCGAAATTACTTAAAATTAACGAATTAAATTTGTCAGACGTAGAACTAATGGTGCACGTCTATTTCCAAATTTTTAATTTACTGAAAAATAGCTATACAGCAAATACCACGCTGCTAGATAATTTAATTAATTCTTTACGTGCTTTAAAGGAGATTAATTCAGCGTATTTTTCAAACTCTTTGAAATATATATTCACAAATCATTATAAATTGCTCAATAATTTTAATTTATTCTCTGTGACTGCCAACAATATTACCATTTTTATAATCCGCCTTTTGAGGGAATTCAATGACGACATAAAATTTAATTTAACATGTAATTATAGGAATAAAATAATTAACGAAATTAAATTAGGGAATTTGGCGGCGATAAATTTTGATGATTTGATTTTGTTTAATTTTGACGCAGCCAACGCTAAAAATATCATTGAGATTTTATTAAATCAAGATAGTTCATCCGAACAAATTGGTTTGATTGTATTCTTCTTAAATCGATTGGTCCAAATTCGAGAGCTGTATATGAATGGAGAGCACATCCCTATATTAGTCGAATTACTAAAATCGAATTTGGGTAATGAAAAATTAGAGGCTGAAGTTTATAATTATTTTGTAGCATTCCCCCACTCGATCGAATTTGTTGATAGAAATTATTTTAATTTTACTTTCGGAAATAATTCGAACGCTGGCAAAATAACGACTAAATTTTGTTGTCTGCTATTAGAACGGAATCGAGAGAATTACGCCAAATCATTCGTAAAATTATCAGAGGTGAGCGACAATATTAAAAAAAAAGAATTGTTTTATCCGATTTTAAATTCGTTTTGTAAATCGGGTAATCTTGGTGAGATCAAAAAATTGAACGAAATTTATAGCGAGTATAAAAATGGTATTAGCAAATCCATCGAGAAACCGTTGAAAACTGGTACAATTTATAAAGAAAATATAAACGCTTCGATTCGTTTGATCGAATTGTGTATGCCACTCGATGAATGTGTATCATTTATTTCGCACAAATCGCTCAAATTAGACTCTTCCGAACTATTTCAGTGCCAATTGATTCGGACCATTCACCAAAAAGTCATTAACAATAAAGTCGAAATAGAAAATTCCTACTTAAATTTCATTAACGTTTGGATTCAAATGATGAATATTCAATTGAAACGTGAAAATTTGGAATATCCAAAAATAATTTCCATGATTGTGATTCTATTCAAATGGATCAAGAGTAATTCGTTCGAGAATGTCGCATACACAAAAATTATATTATCACAGTATTGGAATCAATTTGTAAGGAATTGTCTTAAATTCGGAATGAACGTAGAAAACCAAGACAATTCGATATTACTTCGTATACTGTCGTACCTATGCGATCAATTTTTCTATGATTTCGCATCGACCAACGATGAAATCAATATCATATTCGAAATGGCATTGTCTCATTCGAATTTCCTTGAAATTATGCTCAGTAGTAAAGATCAGCATAATTTGTTCAAATTAAATCTATCCTATTTACTATTCGTATTGGTGAAGAAAAACTCGAATGTGGTAAATGCAAAACATATTCCGATTTATTTGGGTGCCTACAATGCCACACTATCACCCACCGATCAGTATCTTTTGAATTTAATCAAATTATACGAACAATATGAGATCAAACTAAATGAGTACCGACCGTTCATTTGGGGGCAATCGGCGATCTTGCACTATTCGTTGCGGGAGCAGGACTCGGTAGAGACTACCGTGATTAAAGAGCCTCCAATGGACTTGGCTCAATCACTGTTTGATCAAGCAATGTGCGAAAATTCAATCGAGAACTATCCAATTTGGCGTAAACTTGATACTCTGTCACAGCTTCCGGAAATAAATTTCTATGATTACGAGTTTAATTTGGACGACGAAGTAAATCTAAATCAATTTTATAATTCGTTAAATTCCGTCGAAAAAATTTTATATAAAGCCGAGAAATATTTTGATTCGCAAATTTTGAAAACAATTCCACAAAAAACACAATTATATGACTCAGTGTATGATCCTTCATTTTATATACCGCTGATGAGTTTAATATTTTCACCAGAAAGTTATAGTTATCCATCGATAACAGCGCAAAATGGTAGTTTAGGACTACTAATCGCATCCATGTCCTCTTTTGATGTAAATATTCGATTAGCGGCTGGTGATGCCTTATTTCGATACCGTAATTATTTCGAAAGCAATCGAAATTTCTTAGATAAGCGTATATGGATACATTTATTCGATTCAATACAGAATGGACTTGGTGAATTATCAAATAAGCAGGCAGGCACAATACCTCGGCCGCCCTATTCCAGTTGTTTGTTCCTTGCTAAATTGGCAAATATATTATCTTATCCACTAAATTCAATGTACCTACCGTTAACAAATTATCTTCTCATAACCAATTCATTTGATTTCGCTCGAGTCCCAGAATTTATTACTCTTTTCCAGAGTTCAGACGTTAAACACGTGAGCCAACGATATTTCATACTGAACATTTTAAAAAATAGTCTTAAAACCAGTCGAGATTTTGAGGCGCTTCAATCTACATTCGTTCTGAAAGCTATAATGGGATTTTTTGGATCGTCTTATTCCGATAAAACGGTTGATTTACTAATCATCGGTATACTCAACAATTGCGTTCGAATTCCAAAACTTGTAAAATTTCTAATAGGAATGGTTGGAATTCTATCGTGGCTGAGCTGTGCCATCTCCAAAACTGAATCATTTAAATATGACACAATCGATGGACTCGTGACAATTATGTTGAACATTTATAATTCAATCAAGATTCTGAAACTATCGAACCGTTATGATATTCATGTTAAATTGTTATCACTTCACTTGAAATTACTGCCCAAACTGTCAAAAGACAATACAATGAAAACTTTGTCGAAATTTATCAGTACAATAAAATTAATTTTAAAAAATAAATCAGCAGTTTTAAAGAAAACTGACATATTACATTTGATCGGATGCTGTACAAATTATTTTGGTGAAAATTTAATTAATGAAATTAAATATGTTATGGAGGTGGGATGTGAATTTTCGGAAAATTCAAATGAATTTATGTCGTCATTGAAACGGACAAATGAAAATATTGATCAACAACTAGTATTTGCTGTTAGTAATTTAAGAGAAATTATTTTGAACTGGAATAGAGAACAGAAAAATTAGTAAAGATAAGAAAATTGTTACAAATTAAAAAAAAAAATGTATACAAATTTGATCACAATAAAAATGTTAATTTTATATTTAATTAATTTTAGTGATTTGTTTTTAATTTGTTGCCGAAGAAATTTGTTGTTTGTTTTTGCAATTTTTGGTGGTCAGGTGTTTTCCTGCAACAGACCTATTTTTGCTGGTTTCTCCAATTATTGATTACCAGCGGGTGGGTTGCAGCTATGGACTTCAATTATTGTTAAAATCTTTTTTTTTCACTTTAAATTATTATTTACATTTACTTAAATAGTACCCAACACGGATTTTATAAATTCTTTGCTTACGATTAATTCATATGACTTTTCCAGTCTTATTTACCAATACCCATTTATAATTTGATTTTAAATAAAAGAATTTTAGTTTATGTTTTATAAAAAGCAAGAAACCTTAAAATATTTTTTTTTTATTATTATCAAAGAATTTTTTTTTTTTTTTTTTTAATAATATTAGAAGTTAAGAATTTAGGTGATTTTGTATATTAGTTTAGTTAGTGTTATGATTCTTTCCGATAAATTTAATTGTGATCTTAAGCTTATAGATTAGTTATTATATTTACCTCCAGAGTGAGTACCAGTGAACCTGTTAGATATTGCAATCAACCTCTTTTAAAAATTTTGTTAATTGTTTATATTCTTCTGGGATTCGTCTTTGTGTTCGTTGTCCTCTGTTTCATTACAGTTAACGCAGTTTGAGGAGTCTTCTAAACCTACACTAAATCTACCCTTTTTGTTAAAGCTGTGTCCTATCCTGAGTCTACATAATATTTTTATTTCTTTATCATTTAAATTTCTTCTTTTAAACCAGACTTCTTTGGGAACTATAGGGGATATAAGTTGGATACTAGTATCCAATGTATTATAATGTTTTTGTTTTTGTTATGACCAGCTAAGTCTATTATTTGCTTGCCCAAGTTCATCATACACTTTGTGAATCAGTTAAAATAATTATGTTTTATTCTTAATGAGCTGTGCTAGTGTTATTACTATTTTTATTCCTATTGCTTCTGTAGTTTTGATGTCTGTTGCTTAATTTTATAGCGTATGTGTTGTTATTACTTTCATCGTAAATTCCTATACCCTTTCAATTAATGACCCGTTTGTATAGATTTTGCTTAATTCAGTGGAGTTATATCCTTGTTTGTTCGTAATGCCTGTGATAAATGGTTGGATTATCAAATTATTTGGAGAAGTTGTTTTTATATGACTAGTTTTAATTTTCGTAAAGAAGTTATTATTTGTATACAGAGTATTTAATTTAGTGGTTGATGTTAAGTCTTTGATTTCTCTACCAATTTTTGAATTCCTATATAGGTGATTTGTGATGTATTTTAGTGATTTTTTTTTATTGTCCATTTCAACTTTCATTTCTGTTGCTTCTCCTATTACAGCTGGTATCGGAGTAGTTCTAGTCAATCCAAGACAGGTCCTTAAACCAGAATTTTTAATTGTTTGTCATATTCTATAGGCGTTTTTATCATTTAGTTCTGTGATGATGTATGCGAATTCTAATTTTGAGTTTATTGAAGATTTGTATTTGTTTAACATTGTTATTGGATGGGAGCCTCCTTTAGTATGAGATAAAATTGTTAGTAAGTTTAAAGTTTTATGTATGCTTGTTTTTAATTTTCTGCAGTGATTGTTGAGAGAGAGTCTATTTGAAAGAGAAATTCCTAGAATTTAGTTTCTTGTTTTTCTAAAATTTTTATATCGTTCAATTTTATATTCATTTTATATTTATTGTTTCTGTTTGCGAACAATCTTAAATAATGTGATTTGTCTGGGTTAATTGTTAAATTTAGGTTATATAGTTTATGATTAAATTTTATCAAAGTTCTATTCGCAATATATTAGGTGTTGTTCCGCTAATTACTATAGAAATAATGTCATCTGCAAATTGAACAATTTTGCAGTTGTTGTTGCTGAGTTCGTGTAGTGATGATGTATATTTATATTGAAAAGAGTGGGACTCAACCAACTACCCTGAGGGATTCCGACATTCGTTATTTGATTTAACTCTAGTTCTGAATTATGAATTTTAATGTTTCTGTTTGTTAGAAAATGATAAATCCAGTTTATTATATTGTTCGGGAACGACAATTTTCCCATTTGTTTAATTAATGTGTATTTATTTACTTTATCGAAGGCTTTTGTTATGTCTATATTTATTAGGATTTTTTTTTTGGTTATTTAAATAGAGTCTCTTTATGTAGTTAGTTATCTGTACCATGTAATCTGATATACATACTCATATTTCTCCTGAATCCGAAGCTATTATCGTTTAAAATGTTATGTTTATCTAGGTGGTCCAATTCTGTTAAGTATTAGATTGTTAAGTATTTTCGACATGGTAGGTAGTAGACATATTGGCCTGTAATTCTTGGTATCACTATCATTTGGTCATGCTTTCTTTAGTGATATTGTTATTGCCGTTTTCCAGTGTAAAGGGTATATTTGTTTTAATCAGATTTTATTAAAGTGATCAGCTACTAACTGTAGAAATTGTTTATTATTGGCTGTTAAAATTTTTAGGATTTTGTAACTGATTTTGTCCTGCCCAGGAGCTGAGTTTTTAGCTTTCTTGATGATCTTCGAAATTTCCAGAGAACTAAATTCTTTGGGATTTATTTCTTGACTAACCACATGGTACGGAACTATAGGGATTTCCACTGAATTTACGAAGTTGTAGTCCAAAAAGGATTTTGCTGATTGTGTGTTTTCTAAAAATCTAAAATGTGATTGTTCTTTATTTTTTATTTTATTTATTTTGTTACAAATATCTTACAAATATCGTTATTAGAATTATGGTTTATATTGGTAAGAAAATCGTTCCAAGCTTTTTTCTTTTCCCTCCTTATGTTGAGTTTTAACAATTGAATAGTTTTCCTCAATTCTAAGGCTGTATATAATTTTTTTTTTCTGTTCAAAGTCTTTGTAGCAGCTCGTACCAACATCGTTTTGGACTATGTTTAGGGTTAATAGTTATTGACGTCGTATGTTTATTTATTGTGTTATTTAGTACCTCTTCGATGTTGTTGGTGTCTTTATTTATTGTTTTATTTAGGTCCGCAAAAATCTTTTTCCAGTTTGTGATTTGTTTGGTCATTTTTTTTATAGTCTTATATTTTATTACAATAGGGAAATGGTCACTTCCAATATTGTCTACTGTTGATATCCATTGAAGTTTGTCTATTAGGTCTCTTGAACAAAGTGTAATGTCGGCCGCCGAAGAAATATTTCTAAAACTGTCCTGTCGGATTGGAGAACCATAATTCAACATATGATGATTTCTCATATGATTTCTTCCGGTCTTCTGTTGCTGTTGTTGTATAGTTTTGTTAATTTAACAATTATGTTTATATATTGAATACGATTGTAGTCTATTAAATCTTGTGTTTTGATTAAATAAGTTGAATGAAATTTTTTTATGAATTAGAAATCCTACTCCTCCATACCCATTCGGTCGATTTTGTGTAATCAAGTTAAAATTGTTCAAGTCTATGAAGTCTGTAGGTTTCGTCCAGGTTTCAGAGATAATCGCTATATGTATGTTCTTTTGAATTAGATACTGTTCTTTAAGTAATTTATTGCTTTTAAGACTTCTATTATTAATTTGAATTATATTTATAGTTTCCATCTTTTAGTTTATAGATCCCCTTTTCCAGGGGAGTTTGGAATAATTTTTCCAATTTCTATTAATATTCCGTCTGCAATGGCTGGATTGTTATTATTCGATTTATCACTTAGTGTTTTAACAATATTTATTAGAACTGCTTCTCTGGATTTCAGTTGGTCTTTAGCTCATTAATTAATGTATATAAAATTTTTAATTGTTTATCCGCCTGTAATATGTCATTTCATAATTTTGTATTTGTGTTATCTAATTCCTTACTTATTGGGAAGTCGTTAAAGTTGGATGCTCGTTGTCTAGGTCCAAATAATAACTCTTTTGTTTCTCTAAATGAAATTTTGTTGATTGTCATGCGTTCTGTGATTTTCCTTTGTCTAAACTTTTCACTGTGTGGCTTGTGATTCGTGATATGGCCTTCACCACAGAATTTACATCTATGTTTAAGATCACATATGTGATTTACATACTCTTGCATCTTTTCGACTTATGTCCATAATTCAGACAGGATTTGCAATGGAATATAGTATTGTACTTAGGTATAAAGTATTATACTTTACTATGTTATCGAGCATTACTTTGTTATTTGGGATATTATTGGCTTTAAATTTTGTGCCATTGTAAGCTATAAACGTAACATTTAAGAATTACACTAATAATACTATGTATGTATACTTATACTAAGTAAATATAAGTAACTTGTACGGTAGTTGTTAAATTTAGTTCCATTCACTATTTGTGCATACTGATGTACTATACATAGATCACATTACATTTAATCGATTTGTTCACTTACATGTATACGCAATTTATACTTTTTTATCACGTATTCAACGTTATTTTACATCATTTTTAATTTCAACCTAATATAATTTGCGCTATTCTAAGTAAATTAAATATAATTTAGCTTACCTTGATCGGCTCAATATGCTTTAAAATGAACTTGGAGCTTCACGACTTTTAACAACAGTCCAAAACGACATTCTGCAAAAGGTATACCCTCATTACACACTGAAATTGCTGAATCCATACTTGTATCCAGTTCGTGTCTATGAACAAGTATGGATTGCGTTTTTTTGGATTTAAGTTCAGATTGTTCTGGGTAGTCCAATCCTGAATCTTCAGAATATTATGATTAATATTACTTATTCCTGCATAAATATAATACGGAGCAACTGGCTTAAATTTGAACATCATTGGCAAACAAGTGATAACTACAGTCTTGTAATACTGTAGGCAAGTCATTAATATACAGAGAAAATAAAAGCGGGCCAATACTGAACCTTGCCGAACACCACACTCATTCGTAATAAAAAATTTGTCACAGCTTACGTAATTTTTTAAAGAAAGAGAACGATAGAAATTTAAATCGCTTCCATCATACCTTTTCTAGTTGAGGTATCTTGTGATTCCCTCGTGTTAGAAGAAAGGGGGAAATGACTCAAGACAAGCGTAAGCACCAAAAATTTGAACCGATTTCAGCCGTTTTGCTTATTTTTAATACTTACGAAAAAATACACTAATCGAATAAAAATATTTTATGGCACACAATAACAAAATGTATATTATACGCCGTGTACATATACACAATTCTCAAACCTCGATTTTGCGACCAAAATCGCTGTATTGGTATTTGTAGCAAGATGTATTGTAGTTATTTTGTGAAATAATAGATGTAAACATAAAAGTTATGTGCTGTTTTTATAACAAGAATCCAAAAAAAAAAACAAAAAGTTGTGGTACAATTTAGAACACTAATTAAATTAATTTGTTCTTACCTTTTTATACTTTTTATTTATAACTTTTTGTTTTCATTATTCTCTTGAACGATTTCAAAGCGATAATTGAAATCGTTAAAGAGAATGATGGGAGGTATTATGGGGATTATGAAGGACATTTTGAGAGGATTTGCAAACAAATTCAGCAAGGATTATTTAAAGCGTGAAACACCAAGCAGCGGCAGCGTTTTTTGTAAAAACATTTAGAAATATGCTAATTTTAATAGGAAAATTTCCAAAAAATGAATATATAAATTTCCTAAATTTGGAAAATTTTGTAGTTGTACTCAAGCAAAGCATCTATTTAAATCAGCTGCTCGCTTCCGCTGCTTGTTGTGTTTTTAGTACGTGTAATACAACTAAATCACAAAAAACACTAAAAAAATAAGGATATTTTTCTTCTACAGCAATAAATTCAACAACACGTGTATGAAATTTTTAAATATTTGATACACTATCTTAAAATATCACAACAACAACAAAAAAACATGTTCATAAATTTTTTTTAGTTATATATACACCCTCTCCCTCGATTAACACGGTACTTGATTAACACGGATTTGATTTAACACGGTCAACGAATTGAGACAAAGTCTTGATTAACACGCACAGAAGTTTCGCCGCGTTAATCAAGTACCGTGTTAATCGAGGGGCAAGTGTATTAGTCGCGATTAACATGGTTTTGAGCTACACGGTAATTTGGCGGAACGTAATTAGCGTGTTAATCGAGGGACATGTATATTCAAAACATATAGTCCCATATAAAGAATTTTTGATTTCACTTATCTTTCTCCATAAATATAAACAGCACCCTTATTTCTCATCTATTTTAGGGACGGTAAAAAGTTAGTAATAAAGGCCCCCTAATTCAATCAAATGCCTTGTATGACGCCAAACGTTGAAATTTCTTTTAAGCACAAGGTATTTTAATTTAAAAAACTGCTTTCTTGCAACCAATTTTGAAGTCTGGCACCGATTTGGAAACTGACCCCGAAAAGGTTACCCAAAAAGCCAAACGTATTAATTTGGTTCCATAACTTATTTCCAAATAAAAAATTTACTTTGATTTTAACAAGTTTTTATAATAATATATTTGGATAATAGTCATATTTATATTTAGATAAATGCAAACGATAAAATTACCATCTTATATTTTGTGCCACATCTTTATGAATCTTTTCAGTCAAATTTTTAGACCACTCTCGCCAATATTCTCCTTGTTGCGCGGCGTTAGTTAAAGCTTGGTCCACTTGTTTTTTAGCTTCTTCCTGATATCGTCCAACTTCCGCTTCATTATAATTATCATCAGCACCACCACCAAATCCGTTTCGACTTACGATTACGTTTGAATAACCTCCGGATGAAACATAATTATTCACTGAAGTTTCTGGATGTGGATTGTTCATGGTTTTCTCAAATATATCGAGAACATTTCCTAATTGACAAAATATTTAATTAAAAAAATAACGTTTCAGTAGTTATACAAACACTTTAATAACAATATTAACAAAATGATTAATCACTAAGCCTTAGATAAAACAAAAAACCAAAATATTATAGCGAAAAAGCAAATACAGATAGAAGAAAAGAAATCAATAAATTGACAACAAAAAATTTTGTTTACCTCGTATATCAAGGCATTTTCGTACATAATCAATTTTGGACAAATCTGGTCGTGTCTGCTGCGTTATGACACAATTCGCCGAATTATCCGGACATTTAAAACCATCACAAAATAATCCGTCCGAATTTTGAATCAACGTGAACGCATTCACCGCATTATTTATCACAACAATAAATAAATATACAAAAAGCACAAACAATTTCATTTTATTACTCTCCCTCTTGTTCTTCTACTTGAAGTTCACTTAAGAAAAATGCGTAAACAAATCGATAATAAATAAATAAAACCAAAAATATAAACACAATTTTCAAAAAATATATTCTATTTCAGTACACGACTTTTCACTTTGAAAGCTGATTTGAATTTAAATTTGTTTTACTCCACTCATGTGTCAATCAAGACTGTACTATTAAATTGTATTTTCATCCATATAGCCTGATAATAAAAAAAATAACAAAAACAGTAGAAAAGAAAAATTAAAACAAAGCGATTAAAAAATAAGCTTTTAACACATCTGAACAAATAGGTTTAGTAATATGTATTAAAATATAGTCAGTTTTATGGTTGTTACTTTATTAACATACGCGCCGCGCGCACATACACAGCCATAGACACACAAAAATATGTTTAATTAACTAATGCAACTCGAAATAAATAAAAAGTTGGGCCACGAGTTTTAGTGTGTACAGGAATACTTCGTATAACGCTGCTTTCTATTGTATACAATTTTGTCATAACGGACTTGAGTGATCGAAAAATATAAATAAAATTCTATTTAGTAAGTTTTTTTCTAACTAAACTCGGTCGAGCTTTGTTCAAATTCTACTCAAATATAATTTCCACTCGTCGATCTTCTGCGTATCTTTATTGTGTTCTAGGCTTTGTCAAAATTGAGCTTTTCGCAGTATTAAGTGACTTTGTCACTAGAGTTTTCGAAAGAATTTCTTTGCATTCTTATTCAAGAATTATTCTTGTCTTATAAATGTCATCTAAACTCTAATTTCTAATTTATAAATAGTCCAGTGTTTGACGGTAAAAATAGGGTATTACCTCAAAATTCTTACGGACAAAACCGATTGACATGAAATGTGGACATAAAGTAGGGAATGGCTCAAGAAAGAAAACTTATATAGTGCCGATGTGTGTTTTACCTTGGGGGTGGATGTCACCCCTTATCGGTGACGGAAATTAGTACACTCAAAATAACTACAGAAATCGATAGAGGGATGAATTCTAAGCAAAAAATGGTCTATGAAGTTTTTTCGATAAACCAATATTTTTTGAGTTATTCGCGATTTAAAATGTTGATAAAGTTGTGATGACAAAAGTCTAAAAAATGTCTATAAAATTGAATTTTTTTGCTTTTCTGCGGCCCTGTTCTCGAATTTCACATCCATTTTCCACATGTGGACATCTCTCAAAATTCATAAAAACGTTCGGAAATTTTAATCTCGCCTCAATCATCTAATTCATCTTCCGATGATACTATTTCATCATCTGATGAATTCGAAGGGTTATTAGACTAAAACCAATTGTGATTTATAAACATAATGTGCACATATGTTTGAATTTATGTATTATTTATTTTATATGCAAATAATGTACCAATTTATGTGCGAATTTTTATTGAATTATATTTAATTTTAATTTATTTTTACCTAAAATATGACCTGAAATAAATTGTACTTTGTACAGAACCAACATATATATTTGTGTCATTTTTTCCAACTTACGTCGTTTTAACTTACGTCGCATTTTTTTGGGACGCATCTACGACGTAAATCCAGGATCGCCTGTACAATACAATTTTTTTGTCGGTCGTGGACAAAGTATCGTATTCTACTCGCATATAATGGCTGTTATTCACTCAGACGATTTACGACACTCGCCTATCGGCTCGTGTCGGTAAACTTCATCTACGTGAATAACAGCTATCATTATATGCTCGTTGAATAATATACTATTTCGGGGAGTTCCCGTAATTTTGGAATTATAAAAAAACAAATTCCAGAAAACAAATGTATGAATTTGCAAGAAATTTATTTAGTGAGAAAGAAAGTGTTGCAGAAGTAACATTTTGTGAAAAGTTTTGAAATTTATTTTTTATTATTGAAAAATAAAGGTATATTGAAATAGTTATTATTTTATCACAAAACAGATATACATACAATTATAATTTTTTAGTCCAATGACCTCAAGACAAGTTCAAAAATGAACTGACGAAGAGATTCGTCCAGCTAGTGAAGCAGAAATAGACGATGATATAGATGGGGATGAAAATGTTGATATTGATTTCGCTTCAGATGACGAATCATTTTCTACAGAACTAGTTTCTGAAATAGGTGATATAATTTATGGAAGTGAGTCAGAAGATGAAAGTGTAGATATTACTGATGAAAATGGTGAACAATATACTTGTAAGGATGGTACTCTATGGAATTCACTACCGTTTCCAGCACGAGAAAGACCAGCTTCATTTAGAGATCCAGTAAAGAAGGTTGTTTTACCACCAGGGTATCATGTAGACCAACCAGTAGACATCTTTCCCTATTTATAAATGATGCAGTAATTGAGTTAATTGTAAAATACACCAATATCGAAGCCATTAGAACAACTGGAAACTTATGGAACACAACGAATTCCATTGAGATTCGCGCATTTATTGGTCTCTTGCTAACTGCTGGTGTTAACAAACAAGGAAATGTAAATTATAATGAGTTTTGGCATCCACTTTTCGGAAATCCTATTTTTCACGCGACTATGGGTATCAACAGATTCACGTCACTTTTAAAATTTTTAAGATTTGATGACAAAAACACACGAACATTGCGTAGGACAAAAGATAAATTAGCACCAATAAGAGATGTTTGGGACATCGTAAATGAAAATCTGCTAAAATATTATATTCCTGGGAAAAATTTAACTGTAGATGAGCAGTTGGTACCATTTCGTGGGCGACTTCCTTTCAAACAATATATTCCGAGTAAGCCGGACAAATATGGTATGAAAATTTGGTGGATTGTAGAGAATGAGACTGCTTATCCATTCACTGAGAGAAATCGTAGACTAATATTATGAAAAGATTATTCTCAAATACACAATTTTCAGATTAATGAAAATTTCTGAATATAACGTATGATATTTAGAATTAAATGCATAAATTTAGACGAAACTATAAAAATTCTGCACAAATGAGATTTCTTAAATTATGTTTAATTTGGTCTATTTGAGATAGTCTGAAAATACATAATTTAAATCATATATGCTCCTTTTGGCGATTAATGTTTTTGTTTTAAGAATTGTGTACTTCAACCATGATTTTCATAAAATTCGACGTATTGTGCAAAGTTTACGCTCAAATCCAGTAAATTATTTAGAGTTAATTTATGAAAGTCGATTTTCTTAAGTCATGTATTCAAACTAAATTAAGTTTCAAAGCTAATATTCTTAAATTTTGTAAATCTGAACATGCGGTTTACCATAAGTGAAGGGCCAATTTATTATTTAATGGGGCACCCTTTTTTTTAATTTATATGATGCAAAATCTTTTCAATTATAGGCTAAAACCGTTTATTAGATAATCTCACAATACCAATTAGTTAGTCAGTTCAAAAATACCGCCAATATTAAGGAAATCCATAATCGGACGTACAGCGAGGGTTTGTATTGAATACAGCATTTTCATAATAATTCAATATGTATAATTGATAAATATTGAAACAATTATGATTCTTGTTTTTTATGTTGATTATTGTTTGTCATTTAATAAAGAATGAAATACTTAATTAACAATTAGTCTAAGTTTTAACATTGGAAGTACAATATAATCTACAATTCCAAATATCAAACAATGGTGTACAATAAGACAGATGAGGTGCGTTTTTGACGCTCACCGTATATTTGAGATGTTTTATATTGATACAGATGGGCTATTCAAAGTAAGGAGTACTAATAAAAAATTAAAAATAAATAATCCAAAGATAAAGAAATATATGATAAAGATTTATGATTGATAAAGAAAGGCTTTATTTATAGGTTAATTTCTTTCTGTTGTTATTATATTGACATTAATCCTATTTGCATATTAAAAATAACTAGAGGCCTGGTCGAAAATCGACCAAGTTCTACAGGTATTTGGTTTGGGTAGAAAATAGTTATGAAAATTAGGAAGGCATTTGGTTTAGATCAAAAATTATTCAATTTTTTCAATTTATATCTACTTTGATAAATTAAGCGTTGTTCATCATTAGCGATTCTATACATATTAAACCTTGCACACCTTGAATATATGATCAATAAAATCGAAATTACGTTTTCATCAACAAATTTTCGTGTAAATAGTTACTTTATGGACGGCTCCATAAAGTAAGTCAAGATATTTTTGAAGGTTTTTAGCAATGAACCCCCCCCCCCCCTGCGCTTGAACAGACCGAGATTGATTGCCAATTTGCCATTGAGCCTGAACTACCCAACCGTTTTTCATGCAAAGGGTATTCCCATCTACGTGTGAATTACAAATAGTGTAAATCTAATGGTGTAATTTTTATGACAATCGGTTGTATAGTGTCTGCGTAAATTGGTGCACAAGATTCAAGTTTGCGTATTATACAATATTACATATGTACATACTAAGTAGTTGAGCTCAATGAATATAATATATTGGGTTCGATCATAACTGAGTATGTATATGAATCAGCATCTCATCTATAATACATGTACATATGTATAATTCGTTATACAGTACGCGTACGTACAATTGATTAAAATTATGCGTTCTTAAAATACATTAAAATACAGTCGGTTAAGGTTATTTTTTCAAAATAAAGTAATTTATAGGTGGATATGAAATTTATTGTATGTACGAGTATAATATATAATATAATAATTTTCAAAATTTGAGATTTGAGAGTGAAATTCCATGACCGCCTGATAATTCTTCCAATTTTCTATTCTTATAGTAAAATCGAATATACCCTGGAAAGTGGGTGGATGTTTGTCAGTCCTAAATGCTCTAAAACTTCTATATAAACCAGTAATTTAATAATAAACTTATATAATTAGAATTACAATTATATCGAGCAGTTATATCTCAATTTGTGCATATTATTTCTTCAAAATTATGTTACTGAGAATAATAATAATACATAAATTGAGAAAAGTAGTCTACATTTAAGTACCTATTTTATGAATAATTTTAAAACTAAATTCTCAATTCATGTTAACTAATCTCAAATCATGTTAACTAATCTCAATTCATGTTAATTATTTTCATTTGTGGATAATATTCTCAATTTGAAAACATGATGTTTCATGTTTTTGAGGATACTATTCATGGTGTTACTGCATTCTATTGATAATGAGCGATCACATTTACATAGTTCATTTTTATAGTTTCCTTTGTAGGATATAGACGTGCGTGCGACTGTGTATACGGTTTTTAGTGAGAAATTAATAATTTATAAGTGGAAAATATAACGATTTTGTGTAGTGCAAATAATAAAGAAAATTGATTTAGAAAATTAGTGACAATTTTGTGTTTAAACATTTTGAGTGAGCCTTGGGTTTGTAAATATTCAATTCAAAGTGTAAGTGTAATTTTTAACAGTACATACAGACAATTTGGTTTTAAAAACCGTTAGATTGAACGGTGGTGATTACAGTTTTATCCAGTTTTTGGAAAGTCGCAATACAATAATTTTCTACAAACTATATTAGTTCAATCGAGTTTTTCGTGTAAGTATCAGTTCAATTGTGACTTCGTTTGATATATTTTATCCTTAGTTTTAGTTTCGATCGAAAAATCGGTTGTTTTTTTACAACGGGAAATTTTTTATTGTGCAGTGGTACTAGTGAATCATTGCTGTGTATTTGTACTTTTCACATTCATGAAAATCAACAAAAATTTTAGTTTTATCAAATACACAAAATATATTTAAATATTTATAATTAACAACGCATTTAATATACAGAAATAGTTAAATATAATTTATTTTATTGTAAATTGTCGATTTTTTGTTATTTTCCAACTGTCTATTCAAAAAATGTTATAACAAAGAGTTGAACAAATCAAATTTGCTAGAGACATTTTATATTTTAGTACAGATGTAAAAAAAACAACAAGAAAAGTTTTCGCCATTAGTACAACTTGGTTGTTTCTTGCGTTTTTTTTTTTTATGTGTAAGTTAAAAATTTTGTGTCGAGACACAATTTTTTTGTGTATGTATACTGCCCATGTGACAGTTGTAAAAAAAACCACCGATTTTTCGGTCGAAACTTACAGTTATGGTTATCTGTGGTGAATTTATTTAACTTTTTAAGTTTTTCCAGTCTAAAGGCTTATATAGATTTATTTATCTTAAATATTTACCCAAAAATATTATTACCATCAACCGCCATAAAATATAGCCAAATTATAAACAAAACATTTTGTATTCAAAATGCAATTTAAAAAATTACAATCCACAAATACAAAATTTGAATTGTTAAACTTAATTGTAATAAAATAATTGGAAATTATTCTGACTCGTTGTTAGCATGATAACGAAGTGGGTTTATTTTTTTAGTGTTGATTTGTTTCAAGGAATTAAAAATAAATATCTTGTCCGAACGAATGTAATAGAAAATTGGTTATTTTTTATTTAAAATTCCAAAAGATTAAAATTGTACATTATATATATTTTAAATACTCTATAAGAACAAAATGAACGAGACTGAGTTTACCTTTGCGTATGAAGAAGACAATATTTTAAATGTCAATGCAATATTGGATAAAACAGAGGAAGATATTGGATTTCATTCAAATATAGCATCAATAGAAACTGATGAATTTCATCAACTGTTACAAAGTTGGGGATTGTCTCATCTTCATACAAAACTAAAAAGTATATTATATATCCATTAAAAATCGAGAGAAATAACAAATTTTTTAAAAATAGGTTTACATATTTCAATTGAATTGCTACCTCATTTGAAGTTACGTGATCTCGACGAAATATTTACCAAAGATGAACTTGGCCACAAAATTTCATTTCGGGTAAAATTAGAAGAATGGCGTAAACAAAATGTAAACATAATTATAACAATTAATTTAAATTTGCCTGAGAAAATTGTTATTTTACAGAATTACCAATCATTAGAAGAAACAGCTTCAACGGTTACTGCAAGTTCGTCCAATCACAATGTTGCATCTTGGATAAAAACAATAAATTCGGATAACATAACAGACGACTCTAGTACAAACTCATTTGTAAGTTTTTACATATGTATAGCTACATACATACATTTATACGATATCCTAAGTAAATCCTACGACACACGCATTTTGTGAATATAAAATAAAAATATGCATTTGATTGTACTTTTTCGCTAAGGAAAGTTTTAATAATTAGGATGTTAATTTATTTAATATTTTCATGTTACATGTACAATTTTGTATATTTTAATGAAACAATTGCAAAAATGTTAGATATTTGTGCTCCAATTTCAAATAACACAATATTAACAAGTACAAATCAAATACTCTCTATTTGAACTACATTAGTATGTATAAATTAGTTCAAATTTATTAGTTAGAGTATAAGAGTAGCTTGTTAAAGATAGTTATTAAAAATATTATTAAAATATCCAATTAAAATATTCAAATAAATTGTGTAATTTGTTTACATCGTCATTTTGTATAACGTTCCTCCTCAAAAGTTGAATTTTTTTTATATAACAAAATATAAAAATTATGTCTAATATTATAATTTACTGTTTGGATGTCCAACCGGAAATTTAGGTTTTTTCAACATTTTTGGATTCATCGAACGGCAAAAAAATACTAAATTTATATAATAGTGAAAGTCCACCTAAACTAACTAACGAAGCTAGACAATATCTGATTGATTGCATAATTCAAGAATTTATGTCAAAAGACATATGCATGGAGATTGCAGATTTCAAACAAATTACTAAACAGATTACAAACACTTTCATAACAGAGGAAAGTGTAAGTTATAGAATAATATAGGTCTTCAAATACACAAGTTCAAGCGAAAGAACATTTAATGCAAAATTTTATTGTAAAGTATGAGTTTCTTGCAAAATCGTTCTACTCGCATGAAGTTACAGGTCCTATGGCAATTCTAATATAGATTTTATCAAAATTAATCGTCTACTTTATTATTTTTACATTTAACGCAGGAATATTATTTTAAGCCGCCTTCCGAAACCCAGAAATATGCATCCGGCAGTCTATATAATAAATATAGAAATTGCTCCAGTCGATTGAGAACCAAAGGGATCTTCACTAGCCGCAAACGTAGAAGTAGTTCGAAGTCTTCAGGTAGGACCGATTTTAATTACCCAATTTTTTAAACCATAAATTAACAATAATATTTGTTTATTTTACTTGCAGATGATACAAGCAGAGGAAGATATGAAATAAGTTTCACAGAAAATCATTTATTAGATAAACGTTGGCTTTCCTGTTTCCATGAACCGTGGGAAACGGTTGAATTAAAATGGCAATCAACATTTTCTGGCAGACGGCAAGAGCTACAGGCTCACGGAACAGATACGGATAAAATTACAAAATTTTTAGATGAGTGGAATCTGTTTAAATCGTCTAATGGGTTTAGGCTAGTAAGTTTAAAATTAGTTTTGGTAAATTTAATTGGTTGAGCGCTAACATAATAATTCGTTTGTACTTTATAGGTTGATATAGATTTTGAAAATTTGTATCAAGCAAAAAATACTTTACTTATGAGTAAATGGGAACAGTTTGCGGGCCGAGCAGATGATGTTTTAAAACGTCATATAAAAGATGGGAAAGTGAGGAAGGAACTTTCAAATTTGCAAAAAATTGAAGACTCAGGTAAAATATATTAAATTACAATGAAGCATTTTTATACCAACATTACATAAAATTTATTGTATGCATATTTACAGACAAGAAAAATATTGGCATTATTAAATTATTGCATTACGCCTTACCTCCAACATCAAGAGTATATAATCCGGCAAACAAAAAAAATATATGGAAACCTTCTATTGACAACTCGATTTCATCATTAATTTTGGAAGTTTCAAGCCATGCAGCAATTGAGAAAAATCTTCAAGATTATCGACAAAAATATTCTGAATATAAGCTTACTTTGCAACCATTAATAATTGTTGTTGGTGATGATTCTGAAAGAGAATTTATAACAGTATACGACGACATATATTATAAATTCTCTAGTTTATTGAATGCTGTCGATTGCTGTTTCAAGCTCTTTTTTGTGTTTGATATAAAATATCCGCTGGAATGCAGTAAGGTTTGGACATTCTTCCAACAATACTTTTATGAAATATTCACCAAACATGACATATCAGATGCAAAACTGATATTACTTTTAGCAGATTTTAAATCCGAATAATTAAAGATCATTATTATTTCATTTAAGATGTCAATATTTTAATTTTTAACATTTAATAACGTGAATTTAAAGAAATTGAATAATAAGTTGGTTCTGCTAAATAATAGATTTAATAGTTATATTTTTAATAACTAGGAATATATTTTTAATTTTTTTCATTTCGATTTAATTCATTCATTTTGATTCTACTAATAAGTTTATATAATGTATCCGTGCTTTATTTGTGATGCTACATTTTGCACCGTTGACTTATTGTTTATTCATTTAAAACATTACCATATGTTAAAAAATGACGGAAAGTTTAACTGTATTCAAAATAACTGCCCTAATGTTTTTTATAAAATGAATTCATATAAAAGACATTTAAAAATTTCGCATGCTATTCCTGCCATTACTAGTTTAGAAAAGGTTACCGTTACCAATTCCGCAACATTAAATAATAACAAAGATTTAGGACCGTATAACCTCAATGAAAATGTAGAAACGCCTAGGTTAAGTGAAAATTTTAGAATAAATGAAAATTTAAACGAAATAAAAAATTTTCAAGACTCAAAAAAACATATTTCTAGAAGAGTTCTAGAATTTTGTTGTAAACAGGCTGGTTACAGTTATATGACAAATGTAGCAATTGAAAATCTAGTAAATGATTTCACGGAAATTGTATTGAATACAATAATACACGAAATAAAAACTATTTTGCCTGTCAAATTAAAAAACGACACATTTGAAAATTTTTTAAATTTTTGTTCCGATCCATTTAAAAATGTTAAAACGGAATATATGTTGTTAAAAACATTAAATGAAGATGAACTATATTCACCAGTATCTAAGTTTATAGTAAATAGTAGAATTAAAGAGGCAGTAAAAAATGGTAAACCCGGGTTTCATACGGAATTAGATATTGGAGTTTTATTACCAATGGAATTTCAAATTAAAAAATTTTTTGAACTTCCCGGAGTATTTAAATCTACTTTAGAAAACACACAAAAACTCTTAAACGGTACAGTTGGCAGTATTTCTAATTTTGTGCAGGGAGATTTATGGAAAAAAAAAATTGCACAATTTCAAAATAAGATTGTTATCCCATATTTCCTATACTATGACGATTTTGAGACTGGCGATCCTTTAAGCAGTTCCGCTGGTAATCAGTCAATTGCCGGTTTTTATTACAATTTTCCTACAAATACAGTTCATACTTCGTCTCTAGAAACCATTTTTGTAAGCATGTTAATAAGGTCAAAGGTTTTGAAACAATATGGTAACAGTAAGTGTCTGTACGCATTAGTAGAAACTCTAAAAAAAATCGAAACAGAGGGCATTAAAATTGTAGTCAACGATAAGGAAATTACAGTTTATTTTGTATTAGGATTAGTAGTTGGAGATAATTTGGGACTTAATTCCCTTTTAGGATATGCTAGGTCATTCTCACACAAGTACTTCTGTAGGTTATGCAAAATAAATAAGGATGATATAAATAAAGTACACTTTGAAGACCAGGTACAATTACGGAATGAGATAAATTACACTGAAGATTTGGAACTCGATCGTTACACTGAAACTGGAATTAAAGAAATATGTATTTTGAATGATATTCCAAGCTTTCATGTTACAGATAATATGGCTGTCGACATAATGCATGATGTATTTGAAGGTGTAATTACATATGGCCTTATACCGGCCTTCCAATGCTTTATTTTTGATAAAGCGTATTTCACTATTCAGATTTTAAACTCCAGCATCCAATATTTTAATTATGGGCAACATGACAAATCAAATAGAATTCCAATTCTCAAAGAGCAGCTTTTAAAGAAGGGAACAATTAGACTAACTGCAAGTCAAGCAATAAATTTATTAAATTATATTACTTGTTGTTTAGGAAATTTAGTGCCCAGGGGAGATAAATCATGGAAATATATCGGCATTTTACATGATATGGTAGAATTAATGCTTTTACATACTTTTAAAGTTGATGACATAGAGAAACTAAAGAAAATAATTTCAATCCATAATAAATTATATATTGAAACGTTTAAACAAAATTTAAAGCCGAAACACCATATGCTAATACATTACCCAAATATAATAAAAATGTCTGGACCGGTAAGATTTTTTTGGTGCATGAGGTATGAGTCAAAACATAGAGAAATTAAAAATTATACAAATGTTAGTTGTTCAAGAATAAATTTACCTTTCTCCGTTGGTAAAAAATGTAACGTAAAATTTACTTACTCAATTTTAATGAATCAGAATATTATGAATAATTTTAAGATTATTAAAGTTCAAAATGATGACAAATTTAAAAAACTTATTGAGCGTAATGTAAAGTCTGATCAATATGCCAAATACAAAAACATGCAATCTGTTCTGCATATATGTTACAAAAATACTAATTTTAAAATTAATAATTACTTTTTTTATGTAAACGAATTTGAAAAAAAATTATTTAAATTAATTCTTATTTTAGTTGAAAATAATCAAATATTTGTTGTTGGGCAAAGTGTAGAATTAATTAAATATGATAATCATTACAAAATTTATTTGACTGGAAAAGAGTTTTTAGATTTTGAAATCTTTGATTTAAATGAAATGCGTTTAAAACTAATAACATTAAGAAAAACTCAGAACGGTCAATCGTATGCAAAATATCCATTATTATAATGTAATTATTGTTGTTTTGATTTACTAAAATATAAAGAAAATAATTTTAAAATTATTAAAATGAATTATAATGTATTATATAAAATTTATTTTACATATTGAAATTTCAGTTTTTATTATATAAAAAGTTATTTATAATATTCTGTATGAAACATTGTATAAAATATTTTTATGGTTTAAGCAATAAAAAATTTATTAACTATAATCGAATTATGCATTTTATTTACTTATTTTGAGATTACAACGATTCACGCAGCATGTATATTATTCTCAAACCGTGGTCTGTCAACTACATGAAATATAAACACACAGTTACTCAATTTGTGAATTGTAGTCTTAAATTTATATCAACTTTAATCTCAAATAGACCGATACACGCTCAAAATTTTGAATTTATTATGAATATTTGAATCAACTTGAATACTCTTATACTTATTCTGAGAATTATTAATAAAAACAATTAATAATTTTGAATCGATTTATTCTTCAACTATGAAAAAATGTTAATAATTTCTGAATCAATAACTCTCATTTCAAGAATAATATACATATAAAGAGAAACTCACATTGCTTAACTTACACTTTAAGTTCTGAATTTGAGAATCATAAATAAAAGCCTTTATAACTTTAACTCAATGTAATCTTCAATTAAAAGCACATGTTCTCTAACATAGCAAGCTAAAGCATAAATTAAGTTTAAATTTAAAAAATTGTTAATAATTTGTAAACCGTTTGGTTATCATTTCATGAATAATATACACAAAACGAGAAACATACTTTGCTTAAACTATACTTTAAGTTCTTAATTTTACTATTTTCCAAATTAATAAATCTTCGACGCTTTTTTTTAAATTATTCTAAATTCAAGAAAAATTTTGCTTAGCGCACATTTAAGCAGCTTTATTGCATAATTTTATACATATAATGCATAATAACAGCAATCTTTTCTCTCAGTGTTGAACAGAATTCCGTATTTGGGCAAAGAAGGCAATACAAGAGCTAATAACTTAGCTCAAAACGTCATGGAAGAATTGTGTAGGTCATTTAGGAATTCTAATCGAAATATTACCTTTGATAATTTTTTCACTAGCTTGAACTGGCCCTTTCTTTATTATCTCAAGGATTAACTAGTGTGGATACACTACGAAAGAATAATAATGCATACCACCATCTTTTCTGGCACATTCATTAAGAAACATAGAAACTAATAAGTTTGGATTCCGTAATACAATATCGCTAACCTCGTATGTGCCAAAAAAAAAATCGCTGTGTTTTATTCTTATCCACCAAACACCATACAACAAGAACAGACATTGAGAACAAAAATAAGTCTGAGGTAAATTTGTTTTATAATGCCACTAAGGGTGGCGTAGATACAACAGACGCATTATGCCATACATATACTGTAAGACGCAAAACTAATCGCTGGCCAATGGCTTTTTCCAAAATATTCTTGATATCAGTGGAATAGCTGCGCTAGTTATTTGGAAAAATCTATATCCTCGGTGGAATTCTAATAAACCACGAACTAAACGAAGAATATTTAATCGGGAAATTGCAAAAAATTTAGTTACGCCACATATATTTTGTCGCAGCAACAAAGGCATTACAGCATCTCACTTATCAATAATAACTGAAGTTACGCAAAATAATAAAGAAAATAATGACAACAGGCCATCAAGTTCAACAGCAGTAAAACGAAAACAACATTGTTCGGAGCATTCACAAAAAAAAATTATCTGCAATAATAAATGTAATAATAAATAACGACATTGATATGTATGGTATTCTTCTTTTCTTTTTTTTCTTTTTAATAAATTATGAATTTAAAAATATATTTTGTAATTATTTATTTTACAAAAATTCTAGTACAATTCTATATAGAGAGTCTTAGAGACTCTTCTATAAGTTTATGTTATGAAAACACCATCATTGTGTAGGTTAAGTAGTACCAAAATCTTATATTACCCAAGTATAACAAAACTGAAAACTTGAATCGGTTATAAAATCTTTTCCGGTTTTCGTTCGAAAAAATTGAAAATGCTGAAAAGATGGTGTTTCAAATTTTTAACACATGTAGCGTTGAAGTACAAATGTATTTTTGTTTTCTGTAGACGCCATTACGATTGCGTTATACGTAAATAGTTCATGTGTCTGTTTATTAAAAAAATCGAAATCGACTGAAACTGATAGTGTGTAAAAGATAATAATTATGAAATAGGAATAAATTTATCAATAAAAGTGTTACAAGCAGACGCCTGGCCACTACTTGATTCGACATCGATACCAATTACATTTGCGATACCTCATCATATAAATTTTTGTGGACGAAAACTTACGTGGCTACACCGTTTTTGTCATGATGAACTAAAAGTCTCATACCTCAAGAAACCCTGTATCATTACGATGCAAACTTTTCAAATGGCTGTCCTATTGTTGTTTGAGACATGTGATGTGACGACGTAAGGATATACAAGAAACGCTACAGTTAAATAATGAAATGTTACAAAAGCATATTCAAAGTTTAATTGAATCAAAATTGTTGCTGTGTGGGACAGAGGTTGGTTTTTTTGTTTTACTAAGTCTTGTACCTTGAATACAATATAATATTGTAACGCTTTTTTTCTTTACAGAAATTAGAAGATTCAACCGAAATTATTGACTATTCAAACAAAAGGACTAAGTTTAAAATTACTGCAGCTCTCCAACGTGAAACACCTCAGGAAGTTGAACATGCGATGCACGCAGTAAATGAAGATAGAAAAATGTATTTACTCAGGTGGAGTTAAAATTTATATATTATAATAAATATAATATTGTAATTTATACATGTAATAAAAATAAAAAGTATTCTTAAAAAAAATATATTTTTAATTAAAGCTAGATTTAAATTCAAAAGTGAAATTTTGGCGCCAAAATTTATATTATAAGCCCCGCCCACAAATTTGTCGTACCATAACCTAACTTTTCTTTTCATCATTTTCCGAGTTTTTTGGCCAACTTTCATAGGAAATCTTATAATAAGTCGGACATTAATTCGGAAAAGAATCGGAGATGAAATCAGCGAAATGTCAGAAAAATACAAAAATTTTCGGATATAAAAATACTTGGGTATAGAAGATTTTGGTAGTACATTAGAGTTGGTTTTGTTGGTCAAAATCTTATATAATAAAAGTCATGAAACTCTCTTTTACAGACATATACATTTATTGATTCCACTAGATTTGGCTGTATTAGTTACACTAACAATTCAACGTAAATTTGATTTTTTTTTTCTTGTTTCTACACCAACACCTTTATACTTAGTTCTGATTGTCATCAATATTAGAAATTTATTTTGCGCTTATACATGAAAGTATTGGTGATCGACAGATTATATAAATGAGTGAGAAAAACATACAAATTGTAAATAAAACAAAACAAACGAATTGTGGAGGGAGAATTGGGTATGTTAATAATGAAAAAAAACTAATTGTCATTGGTTAGATGAGACAAAAACATCTATAATTCCAAGACGAACTATACGAAATTTAAAGGGACAAAGTGACGACTGCCCATAGTGTTAGTTGTGTACATATAAGCCTTCAATAAAAAACTAACCAACACTAATCTAATTTGTTTTGGTTTTGTGCTATGAAATATGCAAAAAAAAACAAAAAATATCGTGTAAACACAAATCCTATTTATGTGTATGTTTTGTGTTGAAAAATAATACCAATTACAATAACGTCTTTAATCTTGAGCGCTCTATTAAAATATATTTTTATATAACAAGGGCCACAAAAACAAGATGTCATATGTTTGTCGTACATATTTTTTGACATAAGGAAAAAGGTGTATAACCTAACCTAACCTATTTTTATTACACTCTAGACCAAAAATTGGCACATTTCATTGTGTTAAAAAATACGAATAAGCGTACATATTTTAATGCTTTACTACATGTTAAATGTTAAAATATTAAGACACAATTCGATTTTTAATATTAAGACACCTTTTAAATTTAAATTATCTTAATAATTTTTTTATTAAATTCAAAAATGAATTCAAAAAGGTACAATATTTTTGTCAAGAGTGTTCAAATAAAAAGTAAATATGTATTTGTATGAAAATAAATGTAAAGTAATATGCGACGTTGCCGTCATGATTTAGTCACCAATACTACCTTCAGTAGTAATTACCAGACAATGACAAAAAATAGTTTGGCTTGGAATTATAGATGTTTTTGGATGAGAGCAAAAACATCTATAATTCCAAGACAAACTATTATTCTTTATTGGCTGGTAATTGCTACTGAAGGTAGTATTGGTGACTAAATGATGACGGCAACGTCGCATATTACTTTACATTTATTTTCATACAAACACATATTTACTTTTTATTTGTACACTCTTGACAAAAATATTGTACCTTTTTGAATTCATTTTTGAATTTATTAAAAAAATTATTAAGATAATTTAAATTTAAAAGGTGTCTTAATATTAAAAATCGAATTGTGTCTTAATATTTTAATATTTAACATGTAGTAAAGCATTCAAATATGTACGCTTATTCGTATTTTTTAACACAATGAAATGTGTCAATTTTTGGTCTAGAGTGTAATAAAAATAGGTTAGGTTAGGTTATACATCTTTTTCCTTATGTCAAAAAATATGTACGACAAACATATGACATCTTGTTTTTGTGGCCCTTGTTATATAAAAATATATTTTAATAGAGCGCTCAAGATTAAAGACGTTATTGTAATTGGTATTATTTTCCAACACAAAACATACACATAAATAGGATTTGTGTTTACACGATATTATTAAACGGCGTTGCCGTGATGTATATTGTTGTTGTTTCTTATGTATTTTTTGTTTTTTTTTCATATTTCATAGCACAAAACCAAAACAAATTAGATTAGTGTTGGTTAGTTTTTTTATTGAAGGCTTATATGTACACAACTAACACTATGGGCAGTCGTCACTTTGTACCTTTAAATTTCGTATAGTTCGTCTTGGAATTATAGATGTTTTTGATGAGAGTATTTTTATTCTATTTTCGCACTAACACTTTCAACTATAAGGTATTAAATGTAAGAGGGTATCTGCGTGCTTCATCACTGAATCAGGCTTGTAGTATTACATTAGTGTTGGTTTTGTAACTAACACATACACCAATACACATAGAACCTGATTTTTTTTATTTCATATGTATGGAATTTTCATGACTTTTATTATAGAAGATTTTGGTTTTGGTATTGCGAATGGTTATTAAATTTCATTTATGTGTTTTTTCCAAAAACATCTATAATTCCAAGACGAACTATACGAAATTTAAAGGTACAAAGTGACGACTGCCCATAGTGTTAGTTGTGTACATATAAGCCTTCAATAAAAAAACTAACCAACACTAATCTAATTTGTTCTGGTTTTGTGCTATGAAATATGAAAAAAAATACAAAAAATACATAGGAAACAACAACAATTTACATCACGGTAACGCCGTATAATAATATCAAATAAAACGAAAGCTATTTATGCTTGTATTTATGTGTAGGTTTTGTTTTGGAAAATAAAACCAATTACAATAACAACAATGGTTCTGTCATTCGTCATATTCGAAATAATTGACTGAACGAAGACTGACCTTTTTTTTTAAATGAAATTCATTATTTATTTTAATTAATTATTGAATTATTTATTTATAATTTTGTTAATTACATGTTCATTGGAAAAGGTTTTATGCCTAACGGAAGCACTAACTGAATAGTTTACTAAGAAATGTGCTTCCATACGGCTTTTACTTCTTTAATATATTTAAAAAAATTATACCTTGTTGTTTATTTTATTTACCTACACGAAATTTATTAAATCGGTCTACATATACGCCAGGAGCTATGAATTTTTTTGGTGCTTTGCAATCTTATGCAGTGTACTTCGTAGTGTATTCGTGCTCGCATTATTCAAATTTAACATAATTTCACACGATCGAAGTCATCCGAATGCCGCGAATGTATCAGACTCTGTTGGTGAATATTGCTCAGCGGAGTGTGCACCATACTTGATGGTAAATATCCAGGTGGACTGAATATGGATAGACACATTGTTGATCCAACGTTGTTCGTTCGCAAAATCGATTGAGTTATCAAAGAATGTTCACCACCAATTTGTTTGCTTTGGGCCGTCGCCGTATTATTATTAGTATTGAAACCTCCACCACTGCGCGTTATATTCAAGTCTTGTAGAGCATGTTTTCGTAATCCTTGCACAAAATGGCGCGCCCCACTTGGCATTTTCTATTGCTGATTTTTCATGGTGATATGAACCAGTGATAATTCAGTCTTACCGTTTTCAACCTGCGTATATTGATTCGTTTGGCAAACTGGTTGTGATGTAATTTGTTCCTCCTCATTACTGTTAGTGAGCTGCCAATCTGGATTCCCATGTTTTCGCATATCCATTTCGCAATCAAACGAAAAAAATCAACAATCTCCAAAGCCCGTGACCGGAAAGAGAAGTACATGACAAATGCGGCGTAACTAGTGGACTATATTTCGTTAACAAGATGAATCTGGAATAACATGAATTTAATACAAAATTAATGTAAATCAAAAATACTAGTAGTTACCACTTTCAGTTGCAACAATTGTCCGAATTGATCAGTTACTCTTGATGTATATATGTGATAATTCACGATACGATACTGGGAGATAATGAACTCATGCGCCGAATGGCTGTCATCAATTGTTCAGGACACCAAATTAAATTCTCATCAGGAATAAAGTTTTGAGATATAACAACAACCGCCGTTAACGGCATTAATAGTGTCATTTTAGTGAGGACATTTTCAACCTGGGCAACATCCTCATCATAAACGGTTAATATGTCAAAAACGCTTAAAATACCACAATAAAAACTAATTCACTCGTTAAATGTCGTAGATATAGTCGGCCATATCGTGATCAGCATCTCATTCAAGTTCCAGGTTCTCGTTTAATCAACTCACCATAATTAAAAAAAAAATACATCAACTGCCACAAAAGTATTAACAGACAGAGTATTAAATCTTCTACAACAAAACACATTATTGTCGTGACAACTTTGTGACATCGTCGATTTGATTTGTTGTACGTACGCCCAAAACGGGACCATAACTTTGGCCGGAACTAAATCCTTATTCATGATAGCTACAATATAATTTTTGAACCGCACAATACGATCATAAATATCGAGCTCGGTCAGTAGCTTCTTATGTATACACGTTGGCTGTTCAGATTGTACTTCTCCGATTCGTTTTTGTACTCATGACACGTTAAATTATCGAGCTCCGACTGCAATAAAATGGTTATTAGACGTGAAATTGAAAATATAAACAAATTACTTACGTCTTTAATCTTGAGCGCTCTGTTAAAATATATTTTTATATAACAAGGGCCACAAAAACAAGATGTCATATGTTTGTCGTACATAGTTTTTGACATAAGGAAAAAGATGTATAACCTAACCTAACCTATTTTTATTACACTCTAGACCAAAAAATGGCACATTTCATTGTGTTAAAAAATACGAATAAGCGTACATATTTTAATGCTTTACTACATGTTAAATATTAAAATATTAAGACACAATTCGATTTTTAATATTAAGACACCTTTTAAATTTAAATTATCTTAATAATTTTTTTATTAAATTCAAAAATGAATTCAAAAAGGTACAATATTTTTGTCAAGAGTGTACAAATAAAAAGTAAATATGTGTTTGTATGAAAATAAATGTAAAGTAATATGCGACGTTGCCGTCATCATTTAGTCACCAATACTACCTTCAGTAGTAATTACCAGACAATGACAAAAAATAGTTTGTCTTGGAATTATAGATGTTTTTGTATCAACGCAATCAGGCTTTCTAAAGAGAGAATTTTAGCAGGTTATGTTGTAGTACATTAATGTTGGTTTTGACAATCGACAAAAATATATGCTTGAAACATGATATATAACAAAGCCAACAATAGGTTTAGTCGCAACGATTAGTCGGTTTCGTTGAATTACTGTTCGTAAATACTAATATACTTCTCGTGTTAATCGAAACACAATTAAAATGGTCTAACCACCGGTAGCATATTAGGAATTACATGAATTAATTAACATTCAACAAAAAAATTAATAAAAAGTAAAAATTAGCTTACACACAGAGCAGTGTGAATATCGTGAAGAAGAAAAAAATTGTAAGAGAATTCATCTGTATTAGTACGATTCGCTAGTACTTAAAGCACAGCACATTCTGTATATATAGAATGTAAATTGTGGTATAATCAGTCCAGTCGCCGCGGCCTGATGAGAAGATTGATTTTTCATAATCATAAGCTCATCAGTTCGAAACTGGATTGAATTCTCTTACAATCTTCGAAACATATTAAAAATCATTTTAATTAAATAAATAGAATTATGTCTATTAGTCGGTTTCGTTGAATTACTGTTCGTAAATACTAATATACTTCTTGTGTTAATCGAAACACAATTAAAATGGTCTAACCACAGGGTAGCATATTAGAAATTACATGAATTAATTAACATTCAACAAAACAAATTAATAAAAAGTAAAAATTATTTTTCATTCTGATTTTTTTTTCTACTCCGCTATTATTTTCCCGTTTTATTTGATATGGTTAGATTTTTTTTTGGGTGATGTGAGGTATGATCTTGTGGAGGGTCGGCCTTTCCATATTTGTTCCGGGCGTGCCGTTCGTTTCTCCAGGACAGGCTGTGGTGGAGGGCGGCACGCCTTATGTTTTGGTGGTACTGAGGCGACGGTTTCCGTTCCATGAGTTCGTCATTAGGTCTGCCATCCGGGCGTCCTTCCATACATAATTGGCATCGATGATCGTCGCGACTGGGAAACAGCATCCCAGTAGGTGGGCTGATGAGGAGAGCCCTGTTGGAAGGCATGACGGGGATCGCCGGGGATTGAAGCTGTCGCTCTTGGACGATCACACCTGGTTTAATATTTCATTAGCTACTGAGGCCGTGGCAAAAATAGCTTCTGTTTCTCTACTCACTTCTCGTTTTTGTTGATTTTCATGCGGTTATTCAAGCATGGGAATATGTCTGGAAAACTCCACCCGCACCGTGAGCTCTAGCCAGCTACTATATCGCACCAGACCTCTATTCTCATGTCTGTTAACGAAGCCCTTGTGGGGTTTCGTTACACCATATACAAAATTTAGAGATGTCCCCACCGACCGAAAAACTATATACCTAGAAAACTATATAATAGTGGTCAATGTTACCAAAGTATTCTTTTTTAATTGATTATAATTCCAATCTAAATATTAAATATTGATTCTTTAGATTGATGTGCTATGATCGCAATTTCACCAATCTCTAAGCTTCACGAATTTGGTTTTATCCATTTGGATGGTGGGGTTAGCCAATTGACCTTCTGGACCTTACTATGTTCACAAAACTAGTGTCACTGCATGAAAGTCATAATTTTCTCATTGCGGGTCCTTATCGTTCCTCTGAGGGTGAATAAAATCTAAATCAATGGGTCAAATTATGAGTCAACTATACCATCTGATCACGTTACATTGCCAAAGCCAGTTCACAGAACTGCCACTGATTTTTGCGTTATTTTCTGGGTACATAATGCCCAAAACCGGTCGGTCTGAATTTAAAGGCATCAACTCAGTTTTGCCTTACTTCAAGATAAGCAATGTCTGTTAAATCCAAGGAATGATATTAGAATTGGCTCGCTGCAATTATACCAAGAAGGCGGGACTCCTACAATTAATTGGAATATGACTGCAGGTTAACAAGCTAACTTAACCTGATATTTTAGAATACATACATATGTGTTTGTTGAATAAAATAAAAAACGGTGAACCATGGAACCGTCGTTCGATTATTTCGAAATTTTGAATCCAAAAGTATTTATCAAAAAAAGGTACTCGTATATTCGCATAATGCCATATACACTTACTACATAATATGTTCAATACACCCACACGCATTTCATCCCTATATTTTAAACTTACATTTCACGAGGTATACCTGTATCATTTCATCGATATTAGAATAAAAAATCGACCATCAAATATGTATTCATATAAATACACTTACAACCCAAGATTCGTTTTTACAGTTTTGCTTGCTGGAAATTAAAATGAAATAAAAAATAAATGATGGAAAATTGTGGGTGTTGTGTAAAAATTATACACAAATAATATTACGTTACATTTGTTTTCGTTGTGCATTAAATATAAAAATAGCTTCGCAACTATGAGTAATTACTGTAGCAAAATAAAAAGTCAAATTAAAAACTTGAGCTACAGATAATTACATTTTAAATATTCGATATTTTATGTTTAAGAACCAGTTCTTTAAATCTACGTGTTATTGTAATTAGCATAAATTTTAGAGTAAAAAATCCTAACTCTGATTAATAAATCATCATCGGTGGTTAGTAAAAGTATGCGAGCGATTTAATTAGTATAGTAGTATGATTTGGATGTTGAACGTAGCTAATTCTAAAAAAGTTAAAGGTGAACATACAGGTGAAATTACGATGCCAAATGGGAAGGTTGGGAAGTTTACTATTATAGCCGAGCGCAAAGTTCATCAAAGTTTATATTCGGGGCATGCATCGGCGATTGTGTCAGTTAAAATACGTAAATCGCACCATAAAATCACGGGTTGCGTTAGTTTAAAATCCAATGGAACATAATTTTATTTTTTTATTTATTATCAATAATAATTTTGATTATTCTGTTTTAAATTATTATTAGAAAATTTTACTTAAACTTCTCTAAATACTAATGTTATCTTTCATTAAAATATTCAAATTTACGTTTTAATTTGGACAGCTACCAAATTAGTTGTTCAACCAATTTTTCTGTTATGTAAATAAATTTAAATTACAACAAAAGAACGAAATTCAGTCTTTGTTAATTTTAGTTTGATTCAACTTTGGCGCTTTTCAAATTCAAAATAAGACAGAAACGTATATTAGTTTAAAAAATGTATTTCAAATGTTACAGATTTTCCAATGATTATTTACAGTTATAGTTATTCCAGCAATACTTTACTACATCAGAGTAACAAAAAATACAACTTGGTTGACTGGAGTATACCACGAAGCTTTAAGAAACTGTTTCGAGGGTCGCCCTCCGTTTACCTTATTACATACAACATAGCGGAAGGAAAGAACAGGATTGTTAAATTTATAGACTAGACAGATTATAAATATAGTTAACATCTCAGTGAACAGAATGAATCTGGATACTGGAAAATCACCTACCGCTTGATTATCTCGAACAGACCTCTGCAAGCCCAATGTTGTTATTACCCAAAATTACTACTTCCTCCTTCTCATTTAACTAAACCCAAGCCCACTTAAACTTTATCGAAAGTACATATTATAATCTATGTATACCAGAAGCAATTAAGTACTTTATGGCAGGGGCGAGACCATTTTAATGATACTTTTAGTTATCATTGGCATTGTTTCGTATTTTTCGAGGTGTTGCTTTTGATGCGGTCATTCAGAGTATTGGTACATGGGAAATTAAGATCAACGTACATAGACGATATTATTTGTTATTGGTTTATTATAAAAAATAGTAAAGAACAATGATCCAAATCATTGACCAGTCCAAATGATCGTAGAAATTTAAATGCTCATCCATAACAACACCGAAGTATTTAGTGATTTCAACTTTCTATTTTGGTCCTTATTGGCATTACCATATATGACTTCGTTTTTGAAACATTAAGCGATATTTTGTGGAATATAAACCATTTTCAAAGAGAATACACACAGATGTGTATTCTCTTTGCCATTTTCTTAAATTCTCTAAATCTTGATTCATTTTTTATACAGCTTCTATAATGGTTAGTGTCGATGTTGCAACTAACGCATCATCTGCAAACATATTCACTTTACAATTTTTTATGACTCCGACTAGGAAAGTGAATCCGGAATTTTTCTGAGCGTTTATCTACATCCAAAAAAATCCTACTGTCTTCCACGGTAAAAAACGCCTAGGCGCTTTAAACGAATAGTGCGCCTACTGGGCGTTTTACATTTTTTCAGTTCGAAAGTAAGACTCGAGAAAATAAACGCTCAATTGAAAAAATCATGTCAAAATCAATCGAATGTTCATATTTTCTAGAGTATGTATATCTTATTTGCGATCGAATGGAGGAGTATATTTAAACCTGAATCTCTGAGATTTTGTTAATATTTCCAAATTTCTGTAAAATTTCTGAAAGTCGATTTGTTAAATTTTTAACGCGGAAAGTGATGAAAGGTTTATCTTGATAGTGTAATCAAACGTAAAGTTTCGAACCAATTCAAATTTAGTTCGTGTTAAAATCCAAGAATTTAATATTTTTCAAGGCATTTGGCCAAAAATCTGTATTTTTTTGTTACCGTAATAGGTTGTTCGTGTTTTTGACATGGTTGGAAGGAAGAATGATGGTGGTGGAAAAATTATGGAACTTTTGAATTTTCTTACTATACCATGTAAAAAAATCATTTTTTCTTACAGTTTTCGTACAACTTTTTTCAGAATTATTTTATGAAGGAAGAAATTTTCGTCATCAAATTTAGAGCATTAATTGAGCTTCTTACAACATCCGGTCTTGAGTTCAATTATAGCCACAGACCAACATTTAATTACAACCATGAAAAAAAAGATTTTGAGTACACAATGGTTCGTTGGGCTGACCACCTACTACATTCAACAAAACGTTATAAATACTGTTCGAAAGATACCAGTTGAGACGCTTTAAGCTCGATTCCCGCCTCTAAGCCATATATTTTTTCGACTGCAGACAATTTAGAGTATTACCAACAAAAAGCAAATAACATATTCAAACTTTCTCTTCCTTATTGCAGTTTGCAGGCTTACAGGCAAAGCAAGTTCGTTCGACAAAATCCTAAATTCGATTTATTTAATCACTAAATTTTTTAAGTTTCAAAATAATTCTACGGTCAATGGAATCGAGGGATCAAGAATCGGCCCACAGAACACTCATTTAATTTTTCATGGAATGAATTAGAGAATTAACCCCTTTCTCCTTACCTACAAGTTGATAAGGGATACAATTAGCTATTTTGGTTTATATTTTGTGCAATGTGTTATCCATTATATTTTGTGTCCCCAATACACAAATGACAATTATAATGCTTTTATTATTAATATATTGGGTTTTAAAAATCTAGTAGTTTTATTGACGAGTGGACCATATGCTCTATCGGACAAAAAACAAAAGCTTCGATGTCAGATCTGAAAAAAAAATCACAGTTAGCTTCATAGAATCTTTGCTTTCGGGCGGTAGGTATCGCATTTCCAATTTTTGTTTTTTTCGAGTTGCTTTAAGGCTACCTTTCTATAAAACATGAAATTTTGGCGCAAACGTACCTTATATTCCTCCTTGTTTTACGAAAATAACACGATATTTACGTTGAAAAATTTATCTTTATTTTCGTGGTATTCGAATTTCCAAATACAGCGCTTAAGCGTTTTATTTGATTTTTTTCCTTCATTTTCAAAATGTTCGTATTTTCAGTTACTCCCGAATAAAGCGCCTAGGCGTTTTTTACGGTGGAAGACAGTAGTCGTTTACTTCCGGAATATTGTTCTAAATGTCAAAACAAGATAAATGATTTAAAGCCTCGGCTAACTCGTGCTTCTTGCTTATTATTTTCAGCGTTTTGGTTTATTCCTGGGGTTGGTGACTTATTCCCAAGGGATAAAATCCCGAGGCGCAAAATCCCGAAGGTACAAATGATGATAGCAAATTATGAATTATATTACGTATGAAAAATGACATAAAATAAATGTCAAGATTTATTAAGAATTTTAAACAAAATAAAATATTTTTTTTTTGGTCTTTTAGCTTAATTTTTTTATTTCTTTGTTTTCAAAAATCTAAAATTAAAAATATTTTTGGTTGTGTGATTAATAATAAAATAATATTATTTCAAGAGTACGGAGTAAGGCAAAAGTATGTCATTCATCAGCTTAATACGGCGCAGCGCAGTCGCCTATATTATAAATCAATCCAGCTATTAATTAGCCTACGCTAACGATATTTACATTCAGGGTTGCAAAATCATCCCCTAAAAGTGATCCTTCTTCCATCGGAATTAATATCCCAACAAATTGGCCTTCAGATGAACGAAGCGAAGACTAAATACATGGTCACCGGAGAGAAGACAGACGCCGGGAGACTATTGCGAGGTAAATGAGTACAAATATCTAGGATCACTGATCACTGAACAAAACTCCGTTTCTGTGGACATTTATTTCATCAAGGATCGCAGCAGGCTATTGAGCATTTTAAGCCAACATCAAAATATTCAGGTCTCCTCGTACATCGCGCAAAATATAACTGTACATCTACAAACCGCTGATAAGACCAGTAACCACCTTTGAATGCGAGTCTTCGACACTGACAGCACAAAACATCCACAAAATTGGTGTAAATGAGCGTAATATAGGATGCGATACTCCGTGAAGAATATAGCGGTGTGCTTTTATGTGTTATTTGACATTTGTTAAGTAATTGTTGAAATAATTTAGAGGTGAATTGTCGACCATTGTCGACCTAATACAAACTTCGAGAAATTATCTCAAGTTACACATATACTATATAAGATTTACCAAAAACTCAAGATATATTTTTGGAAACGCTCGTGTGAATTCCATTTGAGCTCATATGGAAGGTCATTTCGTGAAATTGACGGGATTATTAATCTTACATTGAACACAAGTTGAAATAAACCTTCACCAATGTGTAACATTCCAACTCTGTTACTGAGTAGTCTTCCTGAGATGCATTTAGTTGATGAGAAATTTACTCAAGGGGTGGGAAGAATCCTCCACTTTCCTCGTCCAACTGAAAAAAAACTGAAAAGTACTCTCCCTACTTTGGATGTATTACTATCGATTGTATAAAAAAAAGCTTATTGTAATCTGGCTTGCCAACACCGAAGCTGTGAACAATGCTTGTTTTAGTTATTAAAACGCCTTCTCGGCATCCGCATAGGTGGAGCAACTATATACGAGTATGTATGTGCGAAGTACTTTATAAACCGACTGTGATTTCCAGAAAACTTCGAATTTGTTGAAAGTTTTGGCATAGGGAGCTTCAAAATCTCTTGACATTTTTCGGGGTTCTTCTACCGCCTACTAATTATTCAAGATCACATTGATAATCATCCCAACCATTTTTAATCTAACAACGACTTTTTCTACCAATTGAAAATGTTCTTCTAATATGACCGAAGTGATCATTAGGTCATCTAAAAACACGAACACTTTATCATGTAGGTTATTAGGTAACACACGATGCATAAGACGACATAATGTTTGTGGTGCATTGCACAATCCGAAAGGTTTAACTTTAAAGCGGAACAACGGTTGACCTGGCACTGTAAACGCCGTTTTATCTGCTTAGTCATTTAGTGTATATCTAATATGATTTGCCAAAAAAGGTCCTTCAAATCAACCGTAGAAATAAATTTAGTTTGATGGAGTCGACCCAAGAAACCACTTATAATTGGTAGCATCCTTCACCGTTACCTTATTTACTTCTCGGGCATCCAAACATAACAGAGCTTTACCATTTGACTTAAGCACCAGCTTGACTGGCGAACATCTTGTGCTTTGACTCTTCTCAATAACTCCCAATCCTGTCCAGAAAATTTTTTGAGAATTGATAAATCTATGGATTTTTTCCTAACTTCGATGTATTTCTCCAATCCAAGCCTCGTTTTGTATTGCGAACAGTACGTTTTTTCTTCTAAATGGTGGGTTGAACTGTTTTCGGCTTCCTGAAAAAATGAAGCATCTTGTAGAAATTGTCCTTTAACTTGTTAGTTACTCCTACATTGTATTGTTATCCAAACTAAATTCATGAAATTGCTTATATCTTTCTGCATTATTAGGCTGGAATTTTGGAATTGACCATTTTTCATTTCTGTTTTCAAAAGCTTCCAGGGAGCTATCATTCTTGACTTCTGAAATAACTGGACTGGAAGAAGAAATGTTATTCTAGTCATAATTATTGACTTGCAATTCATTTATAAATGGTTTGTTAAAGGTTATAGTGCCAGTTGACTAAGTAACAGCTTAAAGGTCTCCTTTCAGTCAATACACCTTTTGATTAACTTATTAATATTTGTGAAATGATATTGAAGAGCTGATTTCATATTGGAAAGTTGTAAGTGAAGGAACTCTTCATAGCTGTATCATGCTTGACACTGAAGCGATAGATTCCAAATGTTGTGATAAACATCAAAGAAACTCTCGCTCTGTTATTGTTTCCGTGATTCGATTATTCTTCTAAATCCAAAGTTGCCCCGCCGATCTTTAAATTTCTCGATGAATTCCCGTTTCAGATCTAACCATTTGGCAAACGGGTTATATTTGCGATAAGTCCAATACCACTGAATCTTTGAGTACCGTACAAACATGTTTCATCAATATCACATGTGACAATTTGAACACCGTAGCAATTTTCTCTATTATACAATACGCCACATCTAGACCGATAACGAAGTTCCGGTGGCACATTTATGCTACAGGGTATATTTGGAACTGAAAATATTTGCAAATATTTGTTGCATTTTTTTTCTCTTTTTAATTTAACGTATATCAGCCATTGGGATAAAGGCAACCTTATGCAACTCTCTTTCCCGCATGATGTGTTCCTTTGTAAAACTATACGCTGACCCTATCGTGCTACATTTAATTATGTTCCTTATCGTTTCTTGATTTTTTAAAGGTGTGACAAGGTATTAGACGATACGATGATCTCTCGACTAATTGTAATACAGGTTTTACACAGATATAACTTACAGGAAACCAGAATTGGTAGCTGCTGTAAGAAACACAAATCTGAGTTTTACAATTTATCAGATGGTTTCCAACGTTTCTAAGATAATCATGTCCAATTGTGGGACTTCTTCCGATTTTCATACCAATTTGGCTAATGCATTGGTTATCCCAATTGAACATTCGATTTTGGGCTTTTTCTTCTATATTGAGGTACTTTAGCAAACAGTTTATTTTAAAATTGTTTTCTCATTTGCTTAAAAACTTTCGCCAGAAATTATTTTACAATTTATACCAGAAGTTTTTCATACAATTTTGTATATTTTTTGACTAAGAAAAAGGGCCGGAAATAGAAATTTTGTGTGATATTTTCTTCAATTTTTCCTTCATTTTCCTGATGCAATTTTTAATGCTTTATAAGAATTATGTACGTTTAGTTAAGGCGGCTCGGATCTGGTAAGTTTCATCGAATTGAGTCAAATTAAGCCGCAGGCTCCACTTCTGGTGGTATTCTTCTAACAACGTTCATTTAATCCAAGAAAAAGTTGATTTAGGCTCAAATAATGGATTTAAGCAGATATTTGGTCGTAGAATTTAAAAAAGTTATCTTACCAGCCTCTCGGAAGGTGGAAGAAGGGTTATTTCCTCTTATTTCTCATTTAGGGGCAAAAAAATGGGTTTTTTACGAATATCTCGAAAACTAGAAAACACTCACGAAGATTCATAAGATTATGGGCATTATGATGTCTAATCTTGCGCCTGCGGGCTGGTAACGCCTCAAAAATGAGTGAGAATTTCCAATTTAGGTCGGTGTGCTTTTTTCAGTTGAAACTCGATAACGGATATGACTGTATTCTTTACAAACATATTTATTTGTGAAACTTTCCGCCTTTCAAGCGGAGGAAGAAGAAAAGGTTTTCTCGACTAGGCGCCTGGACCACTAAGTATAAAAATGTATTTTTTTTTGTGTGATTTTTGCGTTTTGAGTATAAATCCCAGATTTCCAAATAATCCTAGAAAAATCCCGCATAGTGGGGCGGTCTAAAAGTCCCATCTTTAAGCTAAGATAACCAATTATTTAATAAACTTATGTGGAGTTCTATGGTACAAAAAAATTGCTGTAAATCAAAATAAAATGATTTACCGCAATATTGTGCGTACTATGGGAAAATATTATTGATGTTTTTGTTGATGTTAATCAATTTTGAGAAATTGAGATTATTTGGTAAATTTTTCTTCCAGCAAAACTAACACCAACAAAGATAATTGTCAAATATAAAAATAATAAACAAGCGTGATGCCATTATTAAAATTTGTGATTCGTATTCGTAAATATTGTGTTGCATGAATTTGTGATTATTAGCTGTGTTTGATAAAATTAAAATTAAATAGTTTTTTTTTCTGTTAAAATCGCCATTTTTAAATTTGTCATTCGTAAAATATTGCGTCTCGTGAATAATTATTTAATTTTAAAATGGAAGAAGTCTTGTCCGAATTGTTAAATTCATCTTCATCTTCATCGTTATCTTCTTCAGACGAAAAAGACTTGGCTGCAATAAATAAACATCTCTTTATACGAGAACCGCAGCATCGCGTGCACAATTTTGTCGAGAACGTGGTTAACGATTACACCGAAAAAGAAGTAAGTATTTCACCATTTGCTTTATAAAAGATCTGGGCTAAAATGAATAAATTTAGGTGAATATTTTTTATTAATAGTTTCGAAGTCATTTTCGTGTATCGAGGAAAGTGTCAGACCACTTAAGTTACCACTACAAAATTTCTAAACATTTCAAGGCCAAATTAAGTGGTGGAAGAAAGGGTATAAGTACAGAATCGCAATGTTTGGCTTTCTTATGGTAATAATTTATTTTAAAATTCAAAACATTTCAAAAATAATTAACTTGAAAATTATTTTAAGGTTTGCCGGTAATAAGGAAAGCTACAGGGAAGTAGCAAATCTATTTGGCATTGCAAAGTCGGCCGCTCACACGAACCTTACAAATTTTATGGAATTCTTGTTCGATATTTCGACAGCGCACATAAAATTCTCAACAACGGATAATGAAAAGGCTGATAAAGCCAGAGACTTTGCGCAGGTAATGCAATATAATAATTAACTGGTTTGAAAACTCTAAAATTTGTAAAATTTTAGCTCGCTGGTTTTCCGAATGTCATTGGCTGCATAGATGGATGCTACGTATACATCAGGAAACCTGTAAATAAAGTCCGATCAACGTATGTAATTCGGCATGGGCTGATCCCTTTATCATTGCAAGGGATATGCGACGCGGACAAGAAATTTCAGGATGTGCGTATTGGATCGCCAAGTAAAATACACGATTCGAGAATATTTAAATCATCGCCGATCTCGACCGATAATAGCTGCATTTCTTGACGCATAGTGATCCGGATCAGATCAAAATTTACATGTGAAGCAACAACAACATTTGATCCAACATTCGTTTTGGATCACAAATGGTGATCTAAAAATAGTTGAACAATATTTTGTAGTTGAACAATATTTTGTAAAGACAAAGAATTTAATGAATATAGTACGAGTATGAAGAGGCATTCAAAACGAAACGAGACAAAAAAATTGAATTTTGGTGTTTGTTTGTTTTACGCATTTTTGTGTCGTTTCATGAGACATGATCTGATCCGGATCAGATCAAACGTCAAGAAATGCGGCTAATGTAAATTTATCTGAAGCTATACTAAAGCATAAGGGAGAAACGACGCGTATTATAATTACTAATAGTTTTTAGTTTATTTTAATTTCACTTTTATTTAAAAAAAAAGACTTCTAAATAATAAGAAGAAATATAAACATTAGAATTTAATTCTTTTTTATTTCTAGTATTGCCGCCAACATTGCCAGTTTCTCTCTATGCCTTTTTTCCTTGGTATCTTCTTTTCTTTGATTTGTCTTTTCTTTTTTGTCTGACATTTCTTTGAAAAACTCGTCCATTTTTTTATTTTTTGCTAGTTTAGCTAGCAGCCAAAATTTTTTCGCAAAATGTCTCTTGCACCGTCTTTTTAACTCGTTTTTTTTGGTGGGGTGGGGGGGGGGGGAGGGTTTCTTCAAGAGTTGTTACTGCAACTGAATTTGATGTGGTTGGTACCGATAGTGCTAGTCGCGATTCGATGTTAGCAGAAGGTATCTGCGATGTACTCGAAGTTATTTCTGCATGTCTTTTATTTGTTACATAGCCCGGTGTAACCAAACGTTCGGGAAGTAGGGAATCATCTGTTGCAATTATCTTGCTGATTTCTTCCTCGAACTCCGTTGGAATGAGCGGTCTCTCTTCGTCTTTTCATGATACACCTATATACCTTGTCTCAACTTGCAACGCTGAAAAGACACACTGTATTTCTTATTTATTTCTCTTGAAAGGTAAAGCCACATATTTTTTTCGTCTTTAATTTTTTCATTGGACCAACGTTTGAAAAATTATCGACGTAGAGCTCCAGCAAAAACCGAGTTTGCCCGTCATTCCATTTAATAGACTCTTTTGCCGCTAAAATAAAAACAAATCAATTTTTTGCTGCAATTTCGAAGTAAGGGCTACTGTACCACTCTCTTCATTTCCTAATGGCTCCGGATCCTCCTCGATGTACTGGTACTGGCTGTAGTCAATTTCGATATGATATTGGCCGATTTCGGGTCGCTGTATGACATTATTTGAAACTGAAATAACAATTTTTAATATATTTTATTTTTTGAAATTAAATTAGAAAATTCGTGTTTATCTTCCTGGTATACCATATTTCATCATCTATAGAGTTTAATCCATAGAATGCGGCAAATTCTTCATAAACGCCTTTCATTACGACACCATCTATAAATTATAATTTATTGGTGAAAAATTGTATACAGGAATTCTAATTATTCTTAATTAAATGTTATAATCCTTACCTATTAAACGCTCAAGTAAAACCATTCCACCGTCCAATATAACAATATTATTTTGGTTTAGAACTAGTCGGTAGTCACACAAATTGACTGTTTTCATGACCAAATATTAAATTTTTCGACTTTTCGAAATAAAAACACAAAAAAATGACGCACTGAGAAACAACTGCTTTTTGTTTTTTTTCAAATCAAAAATAAATTTTTTTTTTTTATTGTTACCAATACAACGATGAAAAACATCATTTTGCGTTTCTGTTGTATGGGACACGTTCAAAATTGATATATTTCAAAAATCCCATAGAACTCGAAATTAATGTACACAGACAGTTGAATATCACAGTTTTCTTTTTTATAGCGTTTGCGATTTTTTATTAAATTTTAAAGGAATTTTTATATAACTTTTTTTGTAGCATTTAAATTAAATTTTTTTAAAATTACGTTGTTCTACCGCATACTTGCTTCGGAAATTACGTCAGAAAATGTTCATTTCATTCGGAGAATTCTGCTAAAATTTCCATTAATTTTGTGATATTCTTCCAAATTTGTCTTTTTTAAACTGTTTTAAAGTACATTAAGGCTTTTCATGTCGAGGAAAATTAAAGGTTCAAAATACTAAAAGGTGACGTCCTTTTTTCAAAAAGCAGGTAATTGCTGTTCAGTTAAAAGGCAGAAAAGCAAAAAAAAACTCAAATTTAAAGTTTCTGAATTTTCATATTTTGAAATGACGGAAATTTGGAAGCCCGGTTAAACTTCTACGGTTTAATACTACCGAATTTACTATTCTTCTTTTAAATTTACCGAACTACTATACTCGACCACAAATTAGACAACTAGTTAGCTAATTTGGGACTTAACTGATCGACTAAAATAAATTTTTACCGTAGCTTCACTAGAAAGATCGTTTCTAAATTAAAAACTATTAAAACCAGACTTAGAAACAAGGTTAACTGGACCTGTCAATAGTAAGAAAAGATTTTTCAAACAAAACCTTGCTGTTTAAAATCGTTAGGTATAAATCATTTAATGTTTTATTTCAATATGTAAATAAAAAAGCAAATTTCTTGAGGTTTTTATCACAACAAAAAAGGTACTTATTGCAAATTTAATTGAGAACATTTGGACATTTGTTAACTTTTCCTTACTTCCCATGATGATGAGATGAACTGCCACTTTTAGTTGGTCGTTTTTGGCCAAAACTCACTGGGATCTCGCCTTTTAGGTGGAAAGCATTAATTATGATTTTTCAGAATGCTCCATTAAACCGTTTGGACAATAGAGATATAACAGATCGATAGGCAAGCCGATAGATAGGCAGACGCCAAATTCACAAAAATCTGGTTATTTTACTACAGGTAAGAGAAAAATAACTCAATGCCATTCGCGCCGATTCAATGCATACCTGATACCGGTTTTTTCAACTAAATCGCCGACAAAACTAAATTGATGTCCAAGTATGCAATTAACTTCCAGGTTTTATCATTAGGCTCATCTCGAGGTTTCTTGTATATTTAGTTGTCATTCTTCCAATCATAATAAAAATCGTTTTCCCTAGGAATTATTTATTGCAAATAAAACAAATAAAAATGTAAAACAATGCAATTTTTAAATCCATATTTGTTCTATTTTAATTGATACACAAAAATCGAATCATTTTTCTCTTGAAAAGCACTTTGTCAAATGAAAATTAGAATATCAAACACAATATAATTAAATGATTAGACACAATAATGATGCAGTGTCTTCGATTTAGTCAGACAAATCGGTATCATTGATGACAAACACAGTATTAGAATTACTAATAATGGCGCATAACAACTTTTTACTACCCTCTAAATTACTAAAAGTGGTGGTTTTCAAGTTAAGCGATAAGACTAAGGTGTCATTAAAATCCAGTTTAATTTTTAGAAGTAGGTGCTCTATAATCACAGAACTACAGCCTAAAAAAAAACGAGTTAATCACTAAAATGTGTGACAAATAAAAAACGTTTTGGGAATTACACAAATTGTACTAAAATGACATAATACCAGAATAATAAATTTGATAATATCAGCTGTAATAACTCTATCATTCGTAATAAACAAAACAAAAATGACGTACACTATTTACACAAACTATTTTAATATTGACATTGGATGCTTCAATTTTTAAAATGTTCAAGGTTGAGGTGATTAGGTTACACTAACACAAATTAGTATTTGATTATTAATAATAATTGAGAGGGAATATGGTATATATTGAAAACAAAATTTAATTGGTTTAAAAACAAAGATCATAAAGGTTTTACAAAAAACAATGAGAAGTCGAAGATTACCAATTAATAAATTGAACATAAAGTCATATTAAAAAAATCTAAATGGGAGATCAAATTCATCATTTATTTAAGCAATGATTAAATTCGCGTTACACAAACAATAAAGCATGAAACCGATAAACGTATTAATATAATTGAAAATTTAATTAAATAAAATTATACTTAATGGTATTAAATTACCGGCAAGTTTCAACTAAATTCGCACAATTACTTATTTTATAATTAACTGCGTATAACATAAAGCACTGTTTCTACATAGAACATCATCAATAGCTATTAATGTGATATTCACGTTTACTTCTTTATTATACTGAGAATTTATTGTAAGAACTATCGAATAAATCGCATCATGAACTCGTGTTTTGATTAGATTTCAGATAACCTTTGCAATTTAACCACAATTTGAGATTTGGTGTTTTTATAGCGTATGGCGTGAGTGGTTTTTTTTGTTTGTGTGTTACAATTATTGCACTTTTTGGCATCCGGCATTCTATACTGCTTAATGCTACTTGACGTATTTAGAGTAGAGTTAATAGTTATGGAATCGTCGAGGTTGAATTAATTGTTTGTTATGTTTTACGTTTTAATTGGGGACATCCGGAATAACCGGTTCAATGTCAATTTCTATTTATCAAATTATCAAGTCGCTTCCAATAAAATATCTACAAAAAGCCATATTGCAATCTGAATATAGATTAGAAAACCTGTATGCATTATCGACTAGAGAGCTTCCAACCGCCATCGTTACCGTTGACTTTTTCGTTAAGGTCGGTTTCAAAATGACGATGAAATCCTCCCGCAGATGGTTTACGGAAGTTTAATCTGCTGGAAGACTAATTAAACAAACAAGCTTAATCTGATGGAACATTAACTTAACCCAACACAATAACAGTCGAAGATAACAGCTAATTTCCAAATTATTTTCTTCAGGTTTAAATGAATATAATAATTTGAAAATTGAATACCTGTCTGGCAAAGCTTTCCTTGTATTCTTGGAAAGGAACAACCTCACTCCATTCGAACAATGCGTAAATGTTTTGCCGCACGTTCGACTCTTTCAAGTGCCAAAAGGTGTTAATTTCCGTCGAACAAAATTCAATGTTGTGCCGAAATAAACTCGCCGAAGTAAGCTCACATAATTTATTTGTTTTTTTTTTTTTTGGAACATGATAGCCACTGTGCTAATTTTTTTTTTTTTTTTTAATTGTTGAACTGGTTTTTGTGTGTAAATTCCTCGGGGATGGGCGATCTATAGATAGATTAATTAATCGATTGTGTAATGGACGTTTCAATAGATGAAAAGAGTTGGTGGAAAACTATCAAAACACTTAAAATCAAAGTGCAAAATCAAAACTATATAAAGAATTAATAATAAATTAATCTAATTAGTATACACAAAAAATACAACAAATTAATTAAAAAATTGACTAGAATACATCGCACATGATAAAGAATAGTGAGACAACTGAAAAAATCAATTTTTTCAGGAGAACAAAAGAAAAATTGTTAATTCCGATTTTATTACACTATTCTCTTTAGGTGTCCAAAAAAGGATGAATGACACACCTTAAGTCCTCTCGAGCTTTGTATAATAAATAAAAAGATGCCACTTTCCCAGGTTATGAAATCGAGTGTGTAATTTTTGGGTTGCGTCACTATTCTATGTCATGTACGATATGTAAATTTAAATTGTATAGTGCGTAACCTAACAATTAGTGAAGAGAAAAGTATTTGTACAAAACAACTAGCGCAAATAGTTAAGTGACTAGAAAACGTGTTTAAATATATTAGGATTTTAATTTTAAGGGATTTCGAGAAATAGCGTAACTAGTACTATATCGCGTCGTGTAATATCGTTGCTAACATCATGTTAAAGTATCATGACATTGCTTTAGCTTGCAGTAAGTGTTATTTTGAAGAAGTGTCAAAGACACCATTTTTTGGAGCGCTCAATAATTTGCTGGAACTTTGCTTTTTTGCTTCCATTTGAAGAAAAGTGCATTACTGGTGAAGGTCAACGACTGCTGTTAGAAGTTTGCTTTAACATAGTGTTTTTCAGCTTTTATCTTTCAAATCTTATATAATACGAGTTATTCGAAAAATGTTCAAGTGATTAATACGATTAGTATTTGAAAATTCTAGTAAATTTTCCAAGCTTTATGAAAATTATAACAAGAAGTACGATAACCACACAATTTTTAGAGAATAATTATTAAAACCGATAATTTACTTACCTTTCGCAGGTTAAATATTTTTAACCCAACCGTATATTACTATTACTAATAACTAAATTATAATATATAAAATTATTAAATCAATCTTCTTTCCTTCGGGTTGTCAGCCAATAAATAAAACAGACTTCAATTAATACGACGTTTCGGTAAATTTATTACCTTCTTCAGGTCTATTTATAAATACAAATTACAAGAAAGTTTTAGAAAAAGTCAAAGAAAATTGTTTGAAACGTATAATTTTGAAACTACCGTTAAATGTAAATAATAATAATAGAAATTTCTTCCATATATACAAAAACTAATATACTCAATAAAAATACAAATTAGTCTGCAAAAAACAAAAGTAGTTGTAAACAATTTTCTATGACTTTGTTTAAAATTTTCTTGTAATTTGTATTTGTAAACAGACCTGAAGATGGTAATAAATTTACCAAACGTCGTCTTAATTGATCTGTTTTATTTATTGGCTGACAACCCGAAGGAAAGAAGATTGATAAAAAACATCCAGCCGTTAGAGTTTTGATTAACACATCTATTATGGTTTTCACTTTTATTTGGGTGAGTAACGTGCGCAGGTGGCTTGCATCATTTCATGTATTTTGGTATTGTCAAGTTGGTATAATTAATTTTGCACAATTGACGCTAACATTTTTTCTGTATTTATCAACAAGTAGAGTGTCTTTGTTTGTTTACAAAATACAAATATTAACAAGTAATTTTGGGTGTTCTTAAATACGCGTTTATACCATTACGTTTGGCATAGTAGTTTATCAGTATGAGTGAAATCAAATTATTCAATTTTACAGTTTGCTAAATATTTACTAAGATGTTTTCAATTTATTTTTGGGTCAGGAATCTAGGGTTATGGATAGGACACCCTATATATTCATTTAAACTAATCCTGAAGAAAATCAGGTGATACGAAAGGCGTTTAGACGTTCACCAAAGCCGTTGTTTTGTGTGATCACCTCCGATTTTTTTCTTTAATAATGACTAAATTTGTTGAAATCGGAATATATTAGAGCAAAACCAACACTAATGTAATACAACATACCAAATTTTCCCTCCACGATTCGTTTGTTTTGTTTTATCTACAATTTGTATGTTTTTCTCACTCCCCTGCCGGCCACGCGTAAAGCAAACGTTCATTTTACGAATAGTCTCTTCTACTAAAGTGTTCGTAAACGTTACGCTAAAAATGAGTAGATATGTTACATTAATGATACTCTTGTCACATGAGAAGTGAAACAAATTAGCGAGGACTTATTTATGTATTGGTTTATAAAAAAATATTCGTAATGTGTACACCTTTTACGTAACATTTATGAACTCATATAGGCGTAACGTTTATGAGCGTTCTAAAATGAACATTACGTACGGTTTGAGTATTATTCCGCAATTAATTTTTAAATAATAATGAAAACAACGTATTTTGTTTTATTTTTAGCAAATATATGATTTTATTTATTTGATTATATCAATTAATTATTAATTATACCTATACTAAATTTTAACACATTTATTTTTACTTATATGTACTCAATTTTAGTTATACTTCAAGTTCAACAAATTCATTAAGATATTAAAATAAAATAACATAATATGAAAATAGAAATAGCTAATAATGTATTGTATTTATTATAAATGTCGTCGTCACCATTATTCACTAAATTGTATTTATAAACAACAAAAATTAATATCAAATTAAAAATTTACTAAGGACGTGTCCGAAGCTTGTGATAATTTTGGTTTTGTAATAATTTTGACAGGAGTGTAATAATTTTCTCTTCCATATTTTGTAATAAGTTTTATTTATACTAATTTTTTTGGAAATAAATTAACGTAATACGGCTTAATTATTGTTGTTGCGCGGTTTTGTTTTTGAATATTATTACAGAAGTGTCAAATTTACAACATTTAGTGGCTGTGATAATTTGGTTACATACAAAATAATGTCATAATTATTACAGCTGGAATAATTATCACAAACTTCGAACACGGCCTAAATATTAAAATGGCGCACTACGCTTTACTTTATCAAAAATCACATTCTGTTTCGAGATGGAAAGAAGAAAACTACACGGTTTTGTAGATTCATTTATGAAATCTGAAATTGAGAAGTAGTAGTAGTGCCCCATATAAGAAACCGTTCGTAAGCTGTTCGTAAGTGGTTCATTTTTTATGTATACTTTTTTGCGCCGGCAGGGTCATTTATTAAATCTGTCGATCACCAATACTTTCATGTATAAGGGCAAAATAAATTTATAATATTGGTGACAATCAGGCTTGTAGTACATTAATGTTGGTTTTGATTAGAGACATAAAATGTATAGTGAACCAAAAACATCTATAATTCCAAGACAAACTATTATTCTTTATTGGCTGGTAATTGCTACTGAAGGTAGTATTGGTGACTAAATGATGACGGCAACGTCGCATATTACTTTACATTTATTTTCATACAAACACATATTTACTTTTTATTTGTACACTCTTGACAAAAATAGTGTACCTTTTTGAATTCATTTTTGAATTTATTAAAAAAATTATTAAGATAATTTAAATTTAAAAGGTGTCTTAATATTAAAAATCGAATTGTGTCTTAATATTTTAATATTTAACATGTAGTAAAGCATTAAAATATGTACGCTTATTCGTATTTTTTAACACAATGAAATGTGCCAATTTTTGGTCTAGAGTGTAATAAAAATAGGTTAGGTTAGGTTATACATCTTTTTCCTTATGTCAAAAAATATGTACGACAAACATATGACATCTTGTTTTTGTGGCCCTTGTTATATAAAAATATATTTTAATAGAGCGCTCAAGATTAAAGACGTTATTGTAATTGGTATTATTTTCCAACACAAAACATACACATAAATAGGATTTGTGTTTACACGATATTATTAAACGGCGTTGCCGTGATGTATATTGTTGTTGTTTCTTATGTATTTTTTGTTTTTTTTCATATTTCATAGCACAAAACCAAAACAAATTAGATTAGTGTTGGTTAGTTTTTTTATTGAAGGCTTATATGTACACAACTAACACTATGGGCAGTCGTCACTTTGTACCTTTAAATTTCGTATAGTTCGTCTTGGAATTATAGATGTTTTTGAGTGAACTCTTACTCCTTTCTTTTATTTTACAACGCCTTCAAAATATGTTTTAGAACAAATATAGTATTAGGGTTGAACAAGTCATACGGAAAATTTTCTTAGTACCAATGTGTTGGTAAGAGTGAAACCAATTATAATCATTCATTTTATTCATTAGATTGAATCGTTTAGTATTGAAAGGGCACAAGTCCACTTTTTGTCAAAATTACTATTATGACAGTTTTGTTTCATAGACACGTAAATACGTTTTATGACAAGACACCATTACTAATGGTTAATGAAACTGCGCCTACCTTGCAAGGTAGGCGCAGTTTCACTAACCATATGGTAATGGTGTCTTGTCACCAAAAACATCCCGATAGCAACGCAAAATACAGTTTTTATTATTTGTATTTTAAGGAGAATTTTAATTGCTGCTTTGGTAGACCACAAAAACATGTCTAAACATGTCTTAATAACGACGGAAACAGGTATAGCCGAAAAGATGATCCACGTCAAAACATCTAAAAAAATTTACGACAAAATTAATGAAATCGCAAAAAATGCGAAAATGACAGCTGCTGCTACGGCATAGTATTTGACTACATGCAGAACCTGCCGCTATCACGGCTCGTCTGAACGCGGATCAACCCAAAAGTGCGTGCACTTCCGTTTTTTTTATGGCGTCATGTTCCCTAAGGTCTAATGAATAAGATAAAAGTTTTTTGAAATCATCCACCGACCAATTTTCATTTCCGCGCCAAAATTCGAAAATTGGAACCAAAAAAAAAAAGGTTTTTTGGTCTGAAAAAGTGAAATATCTTATGTTTTATGAAAAGTCTCAGGAAGAGAATGCAGTAGGCAGGTTACAAGAAAAGCAGAAAACTTTTCTTCCTCGATCAGTTCATTTCAGTTTTCCATAATGTCGAAAATTGTTAATCCTCCAAAAGTTGCCCGCGCACTTTCACACGAAGAGAACCGGAGTAAAATTTGTTTGTTGTGCTTAAAAAAGAATATTGTCATGTTCAAGATAGAAGCCTCGCTGCAATCGAATCTAGAAAAATTACTGAAACATCGTGTGGACAAAATCTTATGTGAAGAAAGACTGCCGAAAGTTCTTTGTGCCGGATGCAAACGGAAGGTTTACCGATAACTTCCTAATGCCGATCCAGGAATCGTTCCCTCCAAGACTGTCGAGCTACCTGATTATTTAGTGTTCAAAGTTTTTGAGTGTAAGTTTAACTACGAGATCTAGGACTTAAAATCCCTGTCAGTGCTATTTGTGCCAGATTGCTCGAAGTAATGTGATATCCATGCAACTTCTTAACAAAAAAAAATCGGCTGACGGGAAATTTATCGATCCCAAACGAGGAACACCTCATAAATGCACCAAAACTGCCCAAGTTGATAATGTATGCAATTATATAAATACAATGGGGGAGAAAGTAATGGAACAAGTGGCGTCAACATTAATTAGTAAAATTGCAATTCAACAATATGACATTGATGAAAAAGTAAACAAAAAAGATTCGACGGTCTCCCTTACTCAGGCACGTGGAGGAAACTCCATGAAATTATTCATAAATCCCCAGAAAAATGAAGAGGAACCAGCTTCGAATATATCCACAGCCGATTTCTTGAAAATCAAAACAACATTTAATCTTAGTACAAAGACTACTCTTCATATAGCGACCGCTTTGAGAGTTGCTACCTAAAAGCGGGCGATAATTGAGCCAGGATTGAAAAAAAGCCTGGAACAGAAGAGTGGCGAGGTAAAAAGTTTCTTTTGTGCTAAGACAATAGATTTTGTAACCATCAAAGCTCGAATGAGCACACCAATCCAATGTCCCATAGTTTACTGCCATACTCTTGAAGATTTTCTTTCTCATATCGAGAAACAGCGGGATATTAGAAATCAGCACTAAAAAATTTGGAATTGACGGTGGCGGTGGTTTTTTGAAGGTGTGCCTGTTTGCTCAAGATGATTCAACTGAAATTTGTCAACAGGAGAAAAAACGTCAAAAGTATGATGATGGCGTGTTTGCTAAAGCTTTTGCTGACTCAGGCGTTAAGAAAATCTCTATTCTTCCTATTGTGAAATCGGCTCAAGAGAATTATGAAAACGTGTCAGCAATATGGAAAATATGGAAAATTGAGGATTTTTCTGGTACGATAGCGACTGATCTCAAATTAGACAATATTCTGACAGGGATTATGTCTCATTCATCGACGTACCCTTGTACATGGTGCCTTTGTGAAAGCACAAATTTGGAGCACGTCGGACCTCGGCGAACTGTGGGAAACTCAACCTCATATTTTGAAGCTTGGAGAAACGCTGGCAGATCGATAATGAAAAATGCGAAAAATTTCAAAAGCTGTATCAATTCTCCAGTTTTTTCAGCTGATGACGATAAAAAGATTCTTGACATTATTCCTCCTCCAGAACTACATCTAATGCTTGGTGTGGTTAATAAAATAGTCAGCCATATGCAAGATGAATTTGTTACTGAAACAACAGAATGGATCAACCTATGCAATGTTCAACGAGAATTTACTCAAGGAGGTACCAAATTCAATGGCAATTCATGTAGAATATTATTGAAAAAAGTGGATAGTCTCCGATCGTTTTGCTCCATTGGTTGTTTGAAATATGTCGAAGCACTGAAGGATTTCGATCGTGTAGTTCACAATTGTTTTGGAATCGAATTAAATGATTGTTACAAAGAATCTATCGCTCAATTCAAGACTAGCTATTTGGCCCAGGGCTATCAGTTACACCAAAAGTACTTGCAGTATTTTATCATATAGAAAATTTTTGTGAAGGCCATAGAAGAGGGTTGAGGTTTTACGCAGTGAACAGGCCATGGAGACAGTGCATTCTGATTTCAAGACAATGTGGAACAAATATCAAGTTTATGAAAACCACCCAGATTATAATGATAAATTATGTGTTGTGTATGTGTTTAGAAGACATCTATCGACAAAGAGAGAAATAATTCGCAAATTAGCAACCTTTTGACCTGTACTTTTCTGCATTCTCTTCCTGAGTCTATTCTCTTGCGATCTTTGTATGCTGGAATCCTCCGGAAGGGCATACAAAATAAGATATTTCACTTTTTCAGACCAAAAAAAAGTTTTTTTGGTTCCAATTTTCGAATTTTGGCGCGAAAAATTTTGGGTGATTTCAAAAAAACTTTTATCTTATTTGTTAGACCTTAGGGAACATGATGCCATAAAAAAAACAGAAGTGCAAGCACTTTTGGGTTGAGCCGCGTTCAGACAAGCCGTGCTATTACAAATTCCCGTGCAGGAAATTTTATACTATCGGCTGCTTTGGATAAATACTTTTTGTATCTATGGTTTGAAGAGTATATGTAGCTTTATCACGAAGGAGTGTGCAAAAAAAGGGTAAATGAAGTGTGCTCTTTGATCAGTGATTTCGTAGAAAAATATTTGCAACCGAACTCCATATTTTTCTGATGCATGCACTGGTCAAAATCGTAATAACACGGTATTACGATTTCTAATGGCCTTTTATATTGAAAAAAACTGGCCAAAGTCTATCAGTATTTCCCCATTCGAGGGCATAGTTTTCAACCATTGATCATGTGTTTTGAGTAATCAAGAGAAATTTAAACAAAATTGACAGAATTTATTTGCTAGAGGAATATGGGGCACTGATCAACCGATCAAGTACACTACAAAAAATCAATACAAATATTTCATCAAATAACGATTTTATTATTATTATTTACTGGAGGGCCATGTGGGCGATAAGCCACCTCGCACCGCGACCTAAAAGATCTATTGTGCTGGACCCTACTTAATTATCCGTCCAGTCAATATTCAGGCTCTTAATGAATCTGACAATACTACTGGCCGGTACAAGATACATACTATCCGGGCTCATTGTTCTCCCTCCTAGATGTTGCAGTCTTTGCTGGAAAATGGCTGGGCAATGGCACAGAACATGTTCCGCTGATTCCGCTTCCAGACCGCAGAAGCGGCATTCATCTGTCGTACTTAGGCCCATCTTCTTAAGGTGATACCTTAAGGGGACATGACCTGTGAGGAAGCCAGTAAGCAGCCTCAACTCAGGTTTTCTAAGTTCAAGACACTCCTTAACCCTGACAGACGAAGGTGATATAAATTTCTTCGCCTCGCAGTAGGAGAACTTTTGAACATCCTCCCAGCGTTTTACCGCTGCTCTAAGGTGTCCCTTAGTGACACCGCAGAAGGGTTCTGGTCCAAAAAATGGAGAGGCAGAACCCTCACGGGCGAGGCCATCAGCTGCCTCGTTTCCTTCGATTCCAGTATGACCTGGCACCCACATAAGTGTTACCTTATTTGAGCCTGCCAGATGTTTAATAACCTTCAGACAATCCCATACCAGCCTTGACTCAACGGTACAAGACCTAAGAGCTTTTAAGGCTGATTGGCTGTCTGATTTAATATAAATCTTTGCATCGTTTAGGCCTTTTGCTATGCCTATCCTAGCGCAAAGTTCTATAGCATGTACTTCTGCTTGAAAAACGGTGGCATTGGTACCCAAGGACTTCGAGAGGGTAGTGCCACTCCCGTGTATTCCTACCCCGCCCCATCTTCCGTTTTTGATCCATCTATAAACCATACCATGGACCCTAGCTCAAATGATGGTCCACCTGCCCTCCACACATCCCGGTCAGGTAACCTAACATAGAATGGTTTGTGGAAGTCCAGTTTAGCTGGCATACAGTCGGAAGGCATTCCTATGGTAGGGTCTGTCTGAAATTCCTTAAGGATTTCCATATGACCCACCATATTGCCTGGCTTGATATTTCCTTCCGCCTGCATTTTCAGGGCCATACTTGCAGCGTCCTTTTTAATATGCAGGTGTAACGGTGTCAGTCCTAGAAGTGTCTCCACCCCCGCGGTTGGACATGACTTCATTGAGCCCGTAACACCGATGCAGGCTACACGCTGAACCTTATTCAATAAGGTTTGCGTTGTCTTCTGTTCAGTTTTAGGCCACCATACAACCGATGCGTAGGTGACCATAGGCCTAATGATTGTAAGAAATGACCAGTAGATCATTTTTGGTTGTAGTCCCCAAGTACGCCCATAGAGTCTTTGACAGGCCCAGAGAGCCTTGATGGCTCTATTTTGAACTTTCAACAAATGTTGGTTCCAGTTCAGTCTTTGATCTAGGATAACCCCTAGATATTTAACCTCGCTGGAAAAAGGAACAGTAGTACCGTTTAACGAGGGAGCTGTAAGCGCAAGCTTTGTCCTCCTCGTAAAAGGAATGACAGTTTTGCTTGGATTGACACTGAGTCCTTCCTGGTAACACCACTGCCATATTATATTGAGTGCATTTTGCATGCGATCAGAAATGACCTCATCAAACTTGCCTCTGATTATGATAGCCACATCATCCGCATAGCCCTGGACATCAAACCCATGGCTACTCAGAAGGACCAGTAGTCTGTCAATAACCAATGACCACAAAAGAGGAGATAATACGCCTCCTTGGGGACAGCCCTTTACGGCCTTGATGGTTACTGATTCGCCACCTAGTCTGGCAGTAATCTCACGATGTTCCAGCATGGAACGGATCCACCTAATTGTGGAAAGTGGAACCCTTTTTCCCATTGCTGCCCTCTCTATAGATCCATAGGAGGTATTATCAAACGCCCCCTCAATGTCCACAAAGGCACAAAGGGCAATTTCTTTATATGTCACTGCTTTTTCAATCCTCGTGACTAGCCCGCTAAGGGCCATAACCGTGGATTTACCAGTTTGATACGCAAACTGGTCCCGATGCAGCGGATTCTTTCCAAGGACCTCACTTCTTATTTGATAGTCCAGGATTTTTTCCATCGTCTTCAAAAGAAACGATGTGAGGCTAATTGGCCGATATGCCCTGGCCTGGGTGTCTGGACGACCCCCGCCCTTTGGTATAAAGACCACATTTACTTTCCTCCACAGTTTCGGAATATAATTAAAAGCATAACTTGCCCGAAACATCTGGATCAAGCTGGGGAGTATTTCCTCAATACCTTTTTGAAGTAAAGCTGGAAAGATACCATCCCCTCCAGCGGATTTGAAAGGTTTGAAAGACCCAATAGCCCATCGAACCTTGCTGGGTGTGAAAATTTTCCCAGAGAGACTCCAGATCCTACTGTGAGGCGAATAGGCCACCTCACTCGAAGGATCATATGAGTTCTCTTGGGCTCCTACCACTACTGAATCCGGAAAGTGGGTCTCTAACAGTACCTCTAAGGTTTCCTTCCGGTTTTCAGTGAACCCCCCATCTTGCTTCTGGAGAAGTCCTAAACCATTTGAATGATCCCTGGAAAGGACTTTCTGGAGGCGAGCTGCAGAGGGCAATTCATTGATTCCCTCACAGAAATTCCTCCAGGTAGCCCTTTTGGATCTCCTTAGTTCGAGATTATATTCCGTCAAGGCCATCTTATACTCGCTCCATTCACCGGTGCGTTTAGCCTTGTTAAATAATCTTCTCGATTTTTTCCTCAGTTTACCCAGCGTCCCGTTCCACCAAGGGACCATCTTTGTGGACTCTCTTCGCTTAACTGGGCAGCTGTTCTCGTAAGCCAAGTGTATAGAATTATGCAGCTGGTTTGAACAGATCTCCAAACCCTCTGGAGACTCTATGTTCCCCACAACCGAGGGCATTTCTGATTCGAGTGAGACTCTATAAGAGTCCCATGCTTAATAATTTTTTGGCGTATTTCCCCACCTCATATATTTATTTAGTGAGCGCATGCCAAAAGACTTCGTGTTTTACGACACGCATTCTACACTAAAAAGATACATTTTTCCATCTCTCTTGTGTTATATTCTAAAAATTTACTAAACATAATACAACAACAAAAAAAAAACAATAGTAACTTTTTAGAATAAAACACACAATATAAATTTATCTTTTTAGCCTGTTTTCCAAACGATACTTATTTACTTACTTATATGTCGAACCTAACTTATTCAACGTATCGTATGGAATAAGTTAGGTTCCACAAATAAGTAAGTAAATAAGTATGGTTTGGAAAACAGCCTTAGCGTAGAATGCGTGTCGAAAAACCTGAAGTCTTTTGGAATGCGCCTACCTTCACATGCACCATAATCCAATTCATTTTCCAATTATATACTAACTTATTTTTGGAACCTAACTTATCCAATGTAATTTCTTATGTAATAAGTTAGGTTCCATAAATAAGTTTGAAATAAGTAAGTAATTGGAAAAAAGCTTTAGTCATAATTTCTATAGTCGATTCCGCTTAATTGAGACACCGGTTAATGGGGACAGCCGCTCAATTGGGACAAATCCTACAGAACGGAAACAAAACCAAGCAAATAAGACAAATTTTCTTCGCTTTTTCGGGACAATATTTCGTTTAATCGGGACAGATCATACAAGAAAAAATTTACTAATCATAGTAAACATAGAAAAAAAATTTAAAAAATAAAACAAAAATAATAAAAAATAAAAAAGAAGAATAGAAAAAGAATGATTTTTTCGGTTCGCTTATATTTTTAGTTATAGTTTTAGGTTATTCCCAGATAGACGTAGAGTTCTTTATTTTTTTATTTGAATTTTGAAATAAATTCAGTAAAACATAAATTCACTTATTAACGTAAGTAAAATTAACTAAAAAAGTATAAAGTGAGAATTAGTATAACCGTAACCAAGATGCCAAGACAGGATTTGACACTAACCAATAAAATTGCTTTCCTTGATAAAATTAAAAGCCAGCCAAGTAACACTAGCTTACATCAGCTTGCTGAGAAAATAGATGTGCCGAAAAGAACAATATCACGACTTTTAAAAAACGAAAAACTACTGCGCGACAAATATATGTTACATAAAGAAAAACCAGGAACGTCTAAAAGAAAACGGGAGGGCAAGGATCCAGATGTAGAGGAGGCTCTCGACCAATGGTTTTCTGTAGTTACTCAGCGAGGTGTGAGTATCAGCGGTCCAATATTAAAAGCGAAGGCAGAAGAATTAGCGAAAAAGTTGAATCACAGTGATTTTTTGGCAACTGATGGTTGGTTGTCTCGTTGGAAAACGAGACACAATATCAAATTCAAAAAAATGCATGGTGAAAAGAGCAGTGCTGTTAATATAAGTGCTGAAGAGTGGAAAAATTCTAAAGTTCCTATGTATCTAAGCACATATAGTCCAGATGACATTTACAATGCCGATGAAACTGGCCTCTATTATCGCGCCACACCAGATGGTTCTTTATATTACAAACACACTGCATTGCCGGGCTTTAAAAAAGCAATGGACCAAATTACTGTCTTATGTTGTTCAAATATGACAGGAAGTGATAAACAAAAGCTACTCATCATAGGAAAAAATAGTAAGCCCCGTTGCTTTAAGGGACTAAGAATTGAGAGTTTACCAGTGGAGTACCATGCTAACAAGAATGCGTGGATGACGTCTGCAATTTTTCGAAGTTGGCTTACGACTTGGGATGTAAAATTAAAACTTCAGCGAAGAAAAATTTTACTGCTTGTCGACAACTGTGCGGCACACCTCCATTTGGGTAACTTAAAAAATATACAGCTGGAATTCTTCCCCCCTAACACCACATCATTATTGCAGCCAATGGACATGGTAGTAATAAAGAATTTGAAGACAATCTACCGAGGAAAATTGATTAATTACATATTGGAATCCATCGATGAAAATGTACTTACATGTACGTCAACATCGAGGGAAATTAGTAGCAAAATAACTATTTTACAGGCAATACAGTTTGTAGCTGACAGTTGGCGAGCAATAAAAACCAGCACAACACAATATTGCTTTGGTTATTGCGGCTTAAAATCTATGGAGATTGCAGAGCACAGCGACGAATTAAATGAAATTTCACCAGGTATTGATATTGGATTTTCATCAATTGACGATAATTTACCGTGTTATGATGAGAATGAGGATTGTGAGGACGCAATTGTAGTAACAATCAAATCAAAATATCAAACATTGGTGGAAATTTGTGCTCTGATTTTGTTCAGCTACAATCCAGCAAAAAGAAAAGGCAAACCTCTTTGAACGAATTTGTTCAAAAAATTTAATGAAAGTTTAAACCTTATTTTTCTAACAGAATGTATTACATTATTAATGTTTTTGAATTAATATAATTTTTTGTATGTACATGGTACATAAATCCATTTTATATAATTTTTTAATACATATGTAGTATATACATATAGTTTTGAGATTTTTTTTCAATTTTATGAAATAAAATACATTAAAAATTACTAATCCTATAATTTTTGTGGAACTTCGGATAATTGGGCCAGCCGCTTAATCGGGACAAATTGTACTAGTCCCGATGTGTCCCGATTAAGCGAAATAGACGTATGTACATAATTGTATAAAATTTCACTTATCATATAAAAATAGACGAAATAGCGTTGCCGTGTGCCGTTGGAAAAATCAAATACATTATCTAAAATTAATTTTTTTCTAGTTCTCCTAATAATGTTCATGTTTTAAAAATTTTCAAACAAATTCAAACAAAAAATATAAGCAATTTAAAAATAATGATATTGAGGATTGGAATTGTGATTTTAGACAAAATATTTTTCGGGTGCACGACTTCAAAAAATTTCCACTACACTATACCATATTTCAGACGTTCTGCGAGCGCTGATGCTAATTTTTGGTCGTTGTTACAGCTTTATTTTATTCCGATGGGTAGTTCTGTCTCTCTATTTCTAATCGTCAATAAACAAAATAATACTTTTTTATGGTAGCTATTAAACAAGTAAGCAAAATGTATTGGCATGGTTTCATCAAAGCCTACTTAGATATACAAGCCGTCAGTATCAGACCAATTTTAAAAGAAGCTTAATTTAAGGGGAATTTATTTTACGATTTCCCATAAGAACCCATGTAAAATTGAACATTTTTCATTAAAATTTTATAAATGAAAAATATTCGTACCAGAAAATATTTTTAGGTTTATATTTAAATCAAACCTTTGAGCATAACATATTTTAAAACCCGTAACTTAAATTTAGTAATTTGAATAATATAATTAAAATAAAATTGTGCAAATTAACTTTTTCTAAGTTTATGTGAAAAATACATTATAAAATTATAAAAACGAAATAAATGACGTAAGATCTTACTTACTATTGACGATTGGAGCATCACAGATTCCACCTAGTGGAACATTTTTAAACTGAGGTAGCTGCTAATTTGACGTTCGAAATTGTTGTAAAGAATTCCAATTTTGAACTGTAAACACAATTTTTACTTACCAGATTGCTAATAATTGTAAATAATTCATATTTTGGATTATAAAAACAATTTTTAACTGCCGGATTGCAAAATTTCCTTTCGTCGCATTTATGAGAAATGTCATTTTAGCAGTTGTCTCATTTGAACTTTTTTCCTCGAGAGGCGCTTTCTCTACTTTTACAATCGTCAATAGACAAAAATTATGGGAATATATATATATTATATTCCTATAATCTCTGCTATAGATCATGTTTTCCGAAAGAGGCAGCACGATCAAAGAAAAAGTACAGAGCATTTGCCACTAGATGTCACTACACAATCAAAAAAATATTACTGAAGTTTTACAAAAGGACGTTTATAAAAAACTTCTCAAAATCAATTTAATTATCACGTATTAACAATAATCACTTTTATAATACGAAAATATTTTTGCTTATGTTTACAAAATCCATACATAAAAATGTCATACAATTTTTGACAGCACATATTTAGTGACACCTAGTGGAATTATGTGAAAGTTGCTTATGCTCTCGGAGTTTTCCGAAAGATGGTAGCTCTTGCGATTTAAGAAAATTTGACATTTAAACATGATCTATACCAAAAAAAATTTGGTTTGAAACTATTCATTACGGAATGAAAATACACGGCATTGTTGTTGTAAAATTCCAACAAAATGATTCAAATGATATTTTCATTGTAACAAGAAAATGAAAGTAGGAATTACTCCACTCTAAAAAATAAAGCCAACCTAAAATTTCGTAGCACATTTACTAAAGTTTCATTTCAGTAACAAATTGAAGAGATTCGAAAATTTAAAAACCTCAAGTTGATATAACGCAAAACGAGGTCGTATTGCTTAATTTTTCCGAAAACCTCATAAAATTTTCTTTACAAAAAAAAAAAAATTGTAATCCCATAAATTTGTTGCCCCATATATTAATTTGTTGGCAATAAATTAATTTTGATGGTCCCCACTTTATTTTATTTGGTTCCTTAAAGAACATTTTTTGTATAGACATTTGGAATCAGCCAAATATTTTATTTGATACCTATTTATTATTTTTGTTTCTAATGGTTGACTCTCAAAACCTTTAATTCAATGTCCAAAAATAATTTTTTGTGTTCCCTTCCAATAGTACCAAAAAAATAATAAATGTTGCCAAATTATTATATTTTGTTCCAAAAAATTAATTTTATGATGCGAAGAAATTTTTTTTTGTTGCTCATAAATTTGTGCCGCTTTATTAATTTTTTGCATCTCAAATATTAATTATTTGTGTGCCGCTTTATTGCCAGCCTTAAATTTTATAACTTAAATTATTTTTCGGTTAAACTGAGTATTTTGAACTCTAGTTACGTTAGAATAATATTCGTTATAAAAATATTTTCGTTCAAATTTTAGCATAAATTGTACCCTGGAGAATGACGGAATGCACCGTTGAAACGTCGGGTTTTTTGTTAAATAATTAATAAAAAGTAAAAATTAAGCTAAAAAACTAAAAAATTATTTTATTAATTTTTTTTTTTTTTAATTTTTATTATCTTCCTAATCGAAATTTTTACTATCATTCTTACTGAAAAAAAAATAATTCTGTTACTTTTAAAGCTACTTTTTCCACGATGCACTTTACAGGTTAAACGAAAAAGCTAGTAGCATACGAAATAACAGTTGGTCATGTTTTTTTAATATTCCGAATCTATTTTGTGAGACAAAAAATGCATTGACGCTCAAGAAAATGGAACCATTTAAAATATCAGCTAAAATATCAAAACCTTTTTTCCAGAACATTCTTTCTAGATCCAGTATGCACATAGAAATTTTCATTGCAATGCACAAGCAAGATGGAAACAAAATTAAATTTAAAGACGACAGAGAATACAATAAAGGTTAGGAGTTAATCGCCCATTGTCACTATAATCGCTAATACCTTCAATTGACATACAAAAAATGCTGCTATGAAAAAGTAAATTCAGACGAAACTCTTTTAAGTTTTCAAATATTGGATTTATTTTTGTTCTGTTAAAACTCAAAATTTATCAAAACGTTAATTGCTGGTGTTTTTCCAGTACCATGGTCTTGACAAAATTCTATTTTGAATTTTTTTGATATTCTACCGATTCACTAAATTTTAACATTTTTTCATTTGAAATTTTATAAAATTCTAAACTTTATAAATTCTGAAAATGTTATTTCTAGTTGAACAAATTTTTTAAGTTTATCAATATCTGATTTTATTAAGGATGAAGTTCTATTAATTGCATTATAGGATTTTAGGCAGCGCTACTTAAACTTCATAACAAAATGGTAATGACTGATGTTTTTCTTACAAATATCAAATAATCTATTTACAGGAAAATGTAAGTGTAGATGTAAAACAGGAAAATGTAAGTGTAGGGAAAATGGGGGGTTACAGGAAAATGTAAGTGTAGATGTAAGGGTTACAGGGTTACAGGAAGTAAGGGTTACAGGAAAATGTAAGTGTAGATGTAAAAAAGTTGTTCCGGCCCAGTTTTATTTACTATCCCGCTACTAGGCATGTATATTATCAATTCATAATTTGTGATTTTCCTGAGATGAATATATTACGGAGCAATTTCAACACAAATTAAATGTCTTGTAATTCTGACTAAAATCACCATTATCACCAGTTATTTCCAATTGTCTATTAGTGATTTTAATATAAACGGCCTCCCGCAGGCATTGGTTAAAACAAAGGATAAAACTCAAACAATTAATATTAATCGAATTATAATTTGTATGAAGAGTGTCAACTACCTGTAGGTATACATGTTACAGTGACTTCCACTGATGTAATCATTACAAAAAAAAAACAATTGGAATCGTTTAACATTCGTTCACATAAACTCCATTATCAATAGCTTCGAGATTTTTATTTTATCTACTCACCAGTAATTACTAACTATTAAATTCGATGAATGACTTTTGTAATTATTGATAAAATAATACCGCGTGTTTAGAATCAATAATTCTTCGCCTTTGAAGATAGACATCTTTTAAAACAAAACTTAACATAAACAAAACATTCATTTACACCATAAAACCATTTCATTATCATTTACCAAAATGCGCAAACAGGAAATTGTGTAATTTGAGGATGCATAAGTATATTATTCATTCCGAAATCACTTATATTACTGATACGCAAAAATTAATTGTTTGCCTAAATTCCTCAAAAATTGAGTAATCAACAACAACAGTAAATTACACTACGCAATGTAAATCTTATCAAATTTTCAGGTTTAATTCTTGTTCTTCGAACTATCTACCTATGAGTGTAACCAAAAAAATAAAACAAATTTCTACGCACCAAGGCTTTGTTTGCTAGGTTTACGTTAATTGATAAACTGCAAAGTCAACCATTCATAAGTAAATAAAAATTCTAGAAATCGTAACCGATCAAAACTTACAACGTAAAAACAAACGCCAGGCGATATATTTGAAGCAAAATATAGTAAATTAAAATGGAATAGTAATTAATTAGTGAAAAACAAAGGAAAACACTTCAAGTATAGTTATGACTCGTGTTACCCGATTTATACCACTTTATTTAGCCTTTGAAGATAATTATCAACCGACAATTTTAGGAATTCTTGAAATAGTTTAAGAATTTCATCGATTTCTTTTTGGTTTTCGGATTATAATTTTACTTTAAAATTGTGTTCAGCGAATTAATTGAAAGTCATGGTCAGAATGGAAGGTTTACAAATTTTGAATTGTTTCCATCTCATCATATATGAATGCACTGACCACAAGTGTGTAACATATTTTTCTTGTAAATCATAAGTGAGCCACTTCAAAACATCAAAAAGAACACAATCATGAACATTAATTACAAAGCAAATAAAATTAAAGCAACACTTGATTAATTGTTATCAAATACCGAATTTGATGCTATAGACAACAATTTTTGGTTATAAATACTCAATTAAATTGAATTACCTATTTATTACTCGATTTTAACTGGTGAAGCAGTTACAAGTGTCAATTAAGTGGTGGAATTAAAAACAAGAAATATTAAAGAGATATTGAGAGATATTAATTAAAATAACAACAACAATAATTTCTGTGAAAAGTGTGAATATGAAGCGACAGTGGAAGGATTGCCAGTTAATAGTACTAATTGGATACAGTATCTTTGGATTAATTGGGTTATGTAATGGATCAGTACCAAATGTGAGTTTATTTGTTAATACAAGTTTATAAGGTGAAAAGAAATCCGAGTGTGAATACCGCTTTTGTATGTTTTGAAAAATTCAACAAGTGGAAATTTTAATCTAGAAATTTTATCAGATTTCAAGTAATTAAACACGACAATTAATGTATGTTAAAATGTAAATTTAATCTAATTTAATTAAGTGTTTGTACTATAGATTAAGCTCGATACGAAATGTTAAATTCAACAAAATAAACCAGATTCATTTTAAGTTTTATAAAACAAATCTGTTATATCTTTCATTTTAGTGTATCTATCAGCTAAACGGTGTTATGTATCCTAATACCTTGGATTGTGCTTCATTCTGGGTTTGTGAATATGAGCGGCCAACTTTAGTGCATTGTGACGAAGGGTTATTTTACGACCATAAGTTAAAAGTATGCAATTGGTGGTTTGACGTAGAATGTGTTGAAACGCCGGAGGAAATAACAACCGAATCCCCTATCACTACTGTAGAAACTACAGTCACGGAACCAGAAACAACTACAGCTCCAGAACCAGAAACAACTACCGCCCAAGAAATAGAAACAACCGCGGCTCCAGAACTGGAAACTACTACAGTGACAGAAACTACTTCAGCTCCAGAACCAGAAACTACCACATTTCCTGAACCAGAAACAACTGCAGTTCCAGAACCGGAAACAACAGCACATCCATTAATTTATCCTGATTGTGAAAACGCAAATGGACAAACATATTATCCACATTTAACGGATCCCACTAAATATTATATTTGTGCTGGCTCATTTCCCGTCGGTTTACAATGTCCTGCTAAATTCTTGTGGCAGCAAGAATACTTCAGTTGTATTAGTACCGAAATACCAGAAGGAAGCTGTTCTCAAGTTGAATATACGCCTCATCCAGATGATGAACAATATTATTATCAATGTATCGACAGCAAACCAATTTTAAGTTTATGTCCATCTAATCTAAAATGGAATCAAGATTTATTAAAATGTGCAGCGGAAGCAGCAGTGCAGCCGGCCTATCCAAATTGTAATAATACAAATGGACAAATCTATTTCCCCCACAAAACAGATGTCACCAAATATTATTTCTGTGCTGGAATTTTTCCAGTGGAGTTGCCGTGCCAAGCCAAATTTCAATGGTATCAGGTACATGAACGTTGTGTTCGAACCGATATTTCACAGAGTGAAGAAGAATTAATCGACTGTTCGACCGAAAAATATGCTCCTCATCCATCCGATGACCAAATGTATCTTGAATGTGTCGATAATAAACCAGTAATTACCGTTTGTCCATCAGATTTGATTTGGAGCCAAAAATTATTGGACTGTTTTAGAAAAACTCCAGACGATATAAAATATCCACAATGTAACAATCCAATTGGACAAATCTACTTCCCTCATTTAACCGAAACCAGTAAATATTATATTTGTGCAGGAGATTTTGCCATTGAATTATTGTGTCCCGCTTCATTTTATTGGTACCAAAATTATCAAAGTTGTGCCACAACAGAATTCCCAGAAGGGGAAGAAGAGACTATTGATTGTAAATCGAATGAACGGCAATATGCACCACACCCTTCTGATGAACAAATTTATTACCGTTGTATAGATGAAACTCGGGTACAAATGTTATGTCCAGGCAATTTAAGATGGAACCAAGAATTGCTTATATGTACAGATGAATTACCAGGGCCAAAATATCCCCAATGTGATAATCCAAGCGGGCAAATCTTTTTCCCACACTTAACAGAATCCAACAAGTATTATGTTTGCGCAGGAGAATTCGCGATTGAGCTTCCATGCCCAAGTAATTTCCTTTGGGTGCAGCGATATCAAAGTTGTGTTAGAACTGACACACCAGAAGAAGAAGAAGAAGACATCATAGAATGTAGTATTGAAAATGTTCCGCAATATGCATCATATCCAGAAAACGATCAGTTATATTATCACTGTGTAGAAGATAAACCATTACTAATGCTCTGCCCAGCAGATTTAAAATGGAACGAAGAATTGTTAATATGTACAGCTGCATTACCACCCCCAAACTATCCTCAGTGCAATAATACAAGTGGGCAAATATATTTTCCACATTTAAGCGATTCTAGTATATACTACATCTGTGCGGGTAATTTTCCAATAGATTTGGAATGTCCGTTCGGGTTTGAGTGGGTTCAAGACCATCAAAGTTGTGCTAAAACAGATATTACAGAAGAAGAGCTAACCGTAATCGACTGCTCTTTGGAAGGTGGACCTCGTACAGCTCCAAAAAGAGACAATGAACAATTTTATTACTTGTGCGTTACTGAAAAGCCAGTATTAATGTTATGCCCATCCGATCTTAAATGGGACGATATACTAAAGATATGCACGAATGAAGTAACACCAGAACCGGTATATCCGCAATGCCTCAATCCAGATGGCCAAGTATTCTTCCCCCATTTAACTGACCCGAGCAAATACTATGTTTGCGCTGGAAATTTTGCAGTTGAATTACCCTGTCCATCAGGATTTCTTTGGAGCCGAGATTATCAAAGCTGTGCGAGAATTGAGACACCTGCAGAAGAACAGCAAATTATCGATTGTTTGTCAGAAAATAAGCCCTTGTTTGCTCCATACAAAGAGGACGATCAATCATACTACATATGCATAGCTGAGCGCCCTATTTTAATGCTGTGTCCTTCTGACTTGAAATGGGACCAAGTACAGAAAATATGTACTGACGAAATAAACATTCAACCACAATACCCACAATGTGATAACCCAGCTGGACAAATATACTTCCCCCATTTAACAGATCCTGGTAAATATTATATTTGTGCAGGTAGTTTTTCCATTGAATTACCATGTCCAACCAGTTTCCTCTGGAGCCAAGACCATCAAAGTTGCGCAAGAACCAATAATTCGGAAGATGAAGAAAACGTAATAGATTGTCTGTTGGAGGATGGACCGCAAACTGCTTCACATCCAGATAATGATCAGTTCTACTATTTATGTATAGCAGAACGAGCAGTTCTGTTGCTGTGTCCATCAGATTTGAAATGGGACCAAAATTTGGAAACTTGTACTGAAACAGGTACACTTGAACCGGCTTACCCACAATGCGAAAATTCAGAAGAAGGAAAATATTTCGCTCATTTAACAGATTCTAACAAATATTACGGTTGCATTGAGACAATTCCTTACGAATTAGCTTGTCCAATAGATTATGTGTGGAGCCAAGACTATCAAAGCTGCAAAGCTGATGAAACGCCGGAGGAAGAATACCCATTAGAATGTAACAGAACTGAGAGCAGAGGGCACATGTCACATCCAAGTAATTCGCAAAAATATTTCTTCTGTATGGACCGTCGACCAGCACTACTGCACTGCCCATCGATTACCAATTGGGATGATAAAGCAGCTAAGTGTTTGTTAGAAACTGAAGCCGTAATAAGTTATCCTCCATGTGGTAACGGTCCGATATTTTATCCGCATTTAACAGATCCTAAACAATATTATTTATGTTCAGGATACGAAGCCTTAACAATGTCATGCGCAAACGACTATATCTGGAGCACCGTCGAAAACACTTGTGTTCAGAATATTCCAATTATTGAAGAACCTGATTGTGAAAAGGCCAATGGTAAAACCAATTTACCACATCCAACCAATCCCAAGAAATATTATATTTGTTTGGGTGTCACAGCGCTTGAAATGGAATGCCCTGGCGAAACACTATGGGATACTACTTTAGATACTTGTATGGTAAGAGTGTATCCCAACTGTTCTGCATCAGATGAATTAACTTACTATCCACATTTAGAAAATACTAATCAATATTATGAATGTTCAGATAAGAAGGCAACATTGCTTAGCTGCACAGGCGATTCTGTATGGAATAACAAATATAATAGTTGTTTCATAGCAATTGATGAAACGGCACCAATTAATTGTTCCGATGAAAAAGCAGATCAAACGCATTATTATCCAAATGATAACAAAAAATATTATATCTGTGCCGGGGAGCATCCATATTTAATGGAATGCCCCGGTCATTATATTTGGAAATCTTCATCCCAGCAGTGTGAAATGCCGAAAATGACTAATTTACCAAGCATCCCGTCGGCTGAATTCCCGAAAGCAGTTTGTTCAACCGGCAAAGAATTTTTGACAAACTATCAAAATTGTCACAAATACTATATATGCATTGGCGGAATAATGGCATTGGAGTTCACTTGCGAGAAAGACACATACTGGGATCCAATCAATGCCAGGTGTAGTGAAGAGAAATCAAACTGTTTCTTAAAATAAAGCATCATAACCAAAAAATGTATTTTTGTCTTGAATATTTTGTACTAGTTCATATAAAAAACTATCTTCTGTTTACCCTAATTTTATTAGGATTTTAATAATAATAAATCTACATACATATACAAATGATAATATGTTCTGTGAATTAAAGAAATAATTGTTTTGTATTTAAATTTTTCCAATTTATAACAGGCACTAACATTTATTTCATTTTCACTTACTTATTTATAAATAAATGTTCACCTATACAGTCAAGGTATATTTTTTCTAGTTTTTATTGGAAGAAAAATATGAAACTTTAATTTGCCTATTAATTCTGTACTCCAACAGCGATGTGTTTTTCGCCATCACAACGGTCGTAATCAGAAGATAAAAAATCCATTTTTCATCATCACTCTTACTATAGAAATTCGATCTCGGCTCTGGATGCTTCGGCTAGAGGAATTGACCAGAAGACATCTTTTAGGTCTATAATGCTAATGAATTTTGTAGCTTGCGGTGTCTACCCAATAATCCATCTATCAGTGGTAGTGGGTAAGCATATTTCTTAGTAATTGCATTTATTTTAAGAGAGATTAAGCATAATCAGGCTTTGCCATTAACTTTCCTCTCCAGGAAAACTGAAGAACTCCAAGCGTTGCTGCTTACACCGATTAGCCCTAGTTCAAGCATTCTATCCAACTCTGCATAAAACAATTTTTGAATAGTGGACGATATAGGATAGTAACGTTGTTTGATGGGTGAAGTTTCACCGACATCAATCACATGTTCTTCAAGAGTTGTTTTACCTAGAAACATGAGTTTTGTTTCTTTCAGTATTTTATTCTGAGCCGGAGAGCGATGATTTATGTTGGTGTATGATTCAACTGATAAGCTAGAAGTTTACTGGCTTAATTGGAAATATGTCACAATTTTCCGAAAAGTTTATGTCCAAATACATATGATCTTGAAGCAATAGGATTAAAAAGAAACGAACCATTTTTTCCCGACTGTCAAACTTAACAAGCATATTGACATAAACAACTATGTTTACGTTAAACAAAAATTTATGTTTTTATGTTATTTATATTATTTATGTTTTTTGGTCAATTTTTGTTTTGGTTTTTGGTCATTCGATTCTTTAAATTTGCATAAGCAACTTAAATTAACAAAAATTCTTTGTGTACCATCCAATTATAATTGTCGTCAAATTAATTAAATTTAAAAAAAAACCATTAGTAATAAATAATAAAGTTATAACTAATAAATAAATTAATAGTGTGTGGCATTTTATTTGATTGATTTGCTGATTTGCGAAACACGATTATTCGACCCGAAAATGGTGGATTAATTATATAATAAATCTTCATTAGAGCCATCCATTTAGAGTTTGGTCCTTCGAGCCGGATGTGTGATACCGCAACTATGAAAAAGTGAGTCGATTTTATTGATCCAGCCAGTTTGATACGTCCATTACACAAGGTCGGTTGCCACATCAATATTGAACAATCATTGTTCAAACAAACGTTATAAATATATTCCAACATTAACACGAATTTCAACACATTGTATACTGTTATAAACGCGTGGTCAATAACTCATAAAATATCAGCTATTAAAGTACAATACGACAGCAATATTATAGTCAACCTTCAATTTATGTAGCAGTTAATGCGAATCGTCACAATTGAAAGGCATCGATCGTAAATATCAATAAAATATCAAACACGAGTAGCATCAGAAAGGCGAAATTTCAATTGAATTTAAATCACCTGAGCAGATTCAACGTCATTTATACTCCTCTATTTGGCATATCAATATTTGGTCAGCTTTAAGCATAGCCTGAGAACAATTGTACGGGTGGCATTAACCCTAAAGCTCTTAACAAAAGCATGTGAGTCTCTAACTCTCTAAAAGAAAACTGTTATTTTTTTAGTTTAAGTAATGTTTTTTAATAAATGAATTAATTTTATAAAATAATTAAATGTTTATTTTCAAAAAAATTTAATTTTTACAAACAATTCCGTATCAGAGACTGAGAGGCTCTTGCTAAGAAGATATGTTATGAAATATGATAAAAGCTTTAGGGTTAAGTAAGACGAAATTTCAATTCAACATAATTCAACTGAGTATATGTAAGTCTATTTAATTTTAAGTTAATTATAAGAAAATTTATTATCAGTTACATGAGTGTTAAAAGTTGTAGTCATTTTCATTGGTTATTTATCTCGGTTTATTTTCGCGAACTCATTTATCGTTTTGTTTACAAACAATGGGTCTTACACAACTCGAACTTGAACAATTAGAGGTACTTAAGAAGCAGCGAAGTTCATATAAAGGCCAACTAACGCTTTTTAAAAATAAATATGGCGATGTTGACACAATAACAATAGGTTCGTGTGAATCTATATTGCATCGGATACGAAATGTCTACGAAAAATATAGCGAAATTTAGTCAAAAATTGAATTGTTAGATGTATTGGGAACGAACGATAGAGATGCGTTGGAGGAAGAGTTTAGTAATTTTGAAAGTAGTATACTGAATGTAATTCACGAAATTAAAAAACTAGAACCTTCTAATGTTTCAATTTAAAATAGTTCTGTCTTAGAATGCGCACATAACTCTTCTTCAACAATAAAAATGCGAGTGCCTGAGATAAAATTACCCTCTTTTAGTGGTAAGAAAATCGATTGGCTTAGATTTCGTGATATTTTTAAAGAGTTATTTTATAAGAGGAATATTGATAAATCTATAAAGTTTCATTATCTAATTTCAAATGTTAGTACATAGCGGCACAGCTTATTCGTTGATTGAAGGTATTCCGGTTGCATCAGCAAATTATAACTTAGCTTGTAAAACCATATATTATAAGTACAATAATGAGATAACAATTCAAAAGATGTATTTAAAAGAACTTTATGATGTTAAACCAACGATATAAAATTCTTCGGAGTCTTTATAGACATTTATAAACCAAGCCATTAAAAATTATAACTCCTTAAAGGCTTTAAAGGTTCCAGTTAAGAGCTGGAATTTACTTTTAATTCATCACCTTTCAGAAAAATTAGATAATTCAAGTCGTACAGACGTAATCAAAGATTCTAATGAAACAACTTTGATTAATTTTGAGAATTTTATTAGAACCCTTCAAAACCGTGTTCGAGTTCTATCAGCTTTTTAATTCAAATAATTTCGAAATCGTAGAAATCCATCAACATTAGTTTCTAGTATACATTCTTGAATCTATTACTATAGTATTCATTCGATTGATGTTTGTCCTGAGTTTTGTGATACCAAACCTACTCCAAAAATGAGATTCCAATTTATTAAAAATAAACGTCTATGTACAAATTGTCTGTCACCGTCAGATAATGTCCGAAATTGTATCAATACCGGCTGTAAGAAATGCTCTTTGAGGCGTCATACTCTTTTGCATTTCGATTTCAATCACCAATCATCACATCAATCTAAATTAGAGTGCTCATCCAAGCCTAAAGACATTTGTAAACATGATTCGCAAGCTAAAACCAATTTAAATCAACCGAAAATTCAAAGTTCAACTTCCTCAACAACATTGAATATGAATTCGCAAGTAATGTTAGGTACTTCAAATGAAACCGATCAATATGAAAGCTCTTGGAATATTTGAAGTAGTACAGAAAACTTATTGTTATATAGTAAGCAGATAATGCTGGGAACGGCGGTGATTAAAGCAGTTGCTCAGTGGATATAGCAATGGTGCTCATGTCTTCGCAAGGGATCTACTTAATGATAGAGGCTCACATTTAAACTTCGTTACTTATAAAATGTGTCGGTTATTAAACTTAAATTTATATCCTACGTCGAAACAAGTATTTGGGATGGGAAGTAAAATTATTTCACTAAGTTACAAAGTATAATTATCAATAACTTCGCGAATTTCCGAACACAATTTACATATAAAATGTTATGTAATACCCAAAATTACTGGCGATTTACCATTGCTACCCCTTAACTTTGAAACCAATTCATTACCTTCAATGTTCCTCATCGCATTGATATTTCGATCGGGGCAGAATTCTATCACCAATTATTCACAGGTAAATCAATTAAATTAATAAAAGACCTTCCAATATTTTATGATAGTGTATTCGGCTACATTATTAGTGGTTAGGTAAACAATCAAAATTCGTCCAACCTCTCGGTCCAGTACGAAAATTCATTATATTCTGTTGAACTATTAGAATCGTGTATAAAAAGATTCTGGAAATTGGAAACCGTTGTTTCTAAGACAAACTATTCAACCGAGGAAAGGTTATGAGAAGATCATTTTCTGAAGAATCACAAGAGGCTACCGACTGAAAGATACACAATCGCCTTATCACTTAATTCTAAAATATCAGAACTTGGTTCTTCAAGTGAGTGATTTTTTAACGTTGAAAAACAATTGTGTAAACAGCCAGTGATTTATCAGGAATATAAAAATTTTATGAATGAGTATATCATTCGATTCCTTAAATTTGTATAAGCAACCTATTATTAATATAATTATTAAAAATTATTAATATAATTATTATAAATAACCAATTATAATCGTCGTCAAATTAATATTAAAAAAAACCATAAATAATAAATTAATTAATAGTGTGTGGCATTTTATTTCACGTATTGGTGATTATATAATAAATCTTCATTATACCCATCCATTTACAAGCATATGATTGGAAGTATCGCTTTCAACCGAAAAGGTAAGTTTTTCAAACGTTTATTGATTTTCCTCTATAAAATTCAAACAATTTTTTCGCAATATACTTATTGAAGCTCGAAAGTATTTCTTTCAATATCGCGAATTGAGGTAGCAAATATTTGTTTTATTAATGATTTTTATTGTCGAAAATACTATGTAATCCAGGGGTATCGTTTTCTAACAATTTAAGGTGTAGATTGCGAATTATTCAACCAAATATGTGCGAAATTGCTAATATGGTTCGAGCAAGCATTAGAAAATTAAGATGCAGGCTGATTTGTATTTTTATTTATGATAGTTAGCGGAACTACTTTGCTCCTAACTTTATTTGATCTATCTGTAAGGGTCTATTTAGATTGGTTTCCGAACGCAGTAGCGCAGACTTTACATTCCGATACCGGTTTTCCGACGTTCGCATCTAACAAGTTAGACAGTTAGCATTGCTAAGACTCCGCCGGCTTCAACCGAAACAAAAAATTTTTAAAAACTCGTGTGGACAGTCATAATATATGTGACAGATGTCTTAACAGTTCCAACAGATCAATAAATTTGGTTTATCTAAGGCTGATTAATTATTTATTTATATGGCTGAAATTAATTATTTTAGTTTAAAATAAATTATCTACCACAGTTTTTTTACGCACAAATTGACACCAGAATGGCTCCCATCAGTAGAGGGAGTCTCCCTTTACAGTGCTCTCAAGCTTTGTAAATCGCCATTTTGTAGATTTTAATTTTAATTAAAATTTATGTGGAGATTAATTATTTTAATTTAAAATAATTATGTACCACAGATTCTTTGTGCACAAATTGACACCAGAATTGTTCCGATCGGATGAACTATTCTCTTGCTACTGTGGTTCAAGAATTGAAATCAGAGGTTCTTGGTGCGGCTAGCCTCGCCGCCTGATGACGTCCTTGCAATAATATTATGCGTGCGGCATGAAGCCTAAGAATCAGCCTAAGCAATCATATATTTAAATTAAAGGTAATGCTTATTGTTGATGAGTAATTGCCCATGACCAAGTGCAAAATTTCGTGTCACTCACTTTCTGAACATGCGGTGTTAGACGTTATCCCGTCAAAAATTTATTTTAAGACGGCCTTAAAAAAATGTTTTAGATTAAATATTAGGGTTTCCTTTTGGAAAACGTGCTACAGCTTTTCACAGCTTTACTTAATTGGTTATGAATGTTGAACGGAATAATGTACTTTTTTCATTATGCAACTTACCTAAAAAGAAAGAACAAATAATTTCCAAAAGAGACAATATTTAATGTTAGAACGAGTATATTAAAACTTACCGTTTTTGATTGTACATTGTACGATTAGTCTGTTCCGCTAATTAATATTAAGATCTCTGTAATTTGAATTATATGTTATATTATTTTTTCCAGGAAATGTTATATTTTTACTTATCTGAAATATACACAAATAATCAAGGATAATCAAAATGTTATAAGTTCCACGTATTCGTAATCAAACATGTAACAGATTGGTTGCGTGCGGTAAACATTTTTAATTTAGTGCATAAGCTAAACGAACTTAAGTTAGCGCAAAAGCTTAACCTTGATTGATCTATGTTCCAACCTACGACGTGGTTGATTATTTTAAGCCATCAAAATAAAATGTTTACTCTTTAAAAACCTATCGGAAGAAGAATATCACTTATTAAACAACATCAATTCTAAATGGATTTCGATTAAGGTGAAATTTTTTCAACATTTTTTAAAGATTAACCAATGTGGTTTGAGTAGAAATGCGGACATTTTTAGAAAAAAATTATCCTAATTACAAAATGAGCGGTCTACCCTCTACTGTAACATGCCCACAAAGTGCTTTATCGCGCTTGAAACGTTGCTTGCCTTGGTATCTCTTGGTCAGCTATTCCCTTAATATAATTTAATTAAAAATATTTATAAAATAAATGTTTTTAAGAAAAAATTAAAAGTTGAATTCTATAATATTTTCACCGCACGTGCTCGATTTGAGGAAGCTTTTGTGAACTGGTCTGGAAGACAAGTTTCCCAATAACTGTAAATATATGGAGAGTGACTGTTTGGAGTGCTCCGATTCTATCGCATAAATGTAGAATGGCAACTGCAAGAATTCGGCTATAAATTGGTTCATCGTCCACTCGCACTCTCCACAAATGACCTCAGATGTTTTGAAAAATTCTTTGCATAATGAAAAACAGAATTGTTTTATTTTCGAAATCACCCGCATACTTATTTCTATAACTTTTCCCCAAAAGTGGGCCTTATTAATTGCCGAACAAAGAAGAATGTCGCATCAGTAACACTAACACATTTTATTACCGTCATAAAATCTTAATTTCACGGAGAATATTAAAAACAACAAAAAAGATTATTATTTCAAATTAAGTTTATTTCAACAAAAATCACATACATTTGTAATTTGTTTATAAAATAAACCATATGGACATAAATCACTTAGGCTGCAGTCTGTATTATTCGCAATAAATGTGTCTGCACTCATGGATTTTCCAATTCTTCTACCGCCGTCTTCAATATCAGCATGCAAAGAACATTCATAGTTTTCCTTCCAATCACATGACGCTATTTTAGGATTGAATACAAAATCATCCGGACACTTACGAGTAACCAAATCACCAAAATCACAGTAATAGTAATCGCTGCACGAATCTGCTTTTTTGAGAATGTATCCATCTGGATAATATTGGCACAAAGTAGAATTATTTTTAGAAGTACAATCAGTACTTCGAATAAATTCACACGATCCAGACGATCGGCTATATACCAAGCCCGGCGGACACATAATATTATGCGTCATTCCATACTCACACATAACATATTGATCACATTTTGTTCTGTCTGTCTGAAATGTTACACCATTTGCTTGCCCTTTACATGACGTAATTGTTTCTACTAAAGTCTCTTCGATTACCTTCACTTTTTTAACATGCCTCTGTTCATCCATTTTCTCTACTTCTGGTGTATCAGTGTTTACGATAAAATCCATTTCGACATCCAATAACCCCGTATCAAACTCAATATTGAACAACAAATCACAAAATCCTGTTTTATGATTGAAAAACATGCCCGATTGACATGTTTGTCGCTTTGGCTCATGTTGATCACATATAATAAAATCACTACTTCCACGATCATTATCAAAAATCTGATATTTTCCAGGAACTTTGTCACACATTTCGAACATATCGTTGGTGCAAAATTGTTGATGATCTGTGATGGGTAAACAATCTTTACGCACCGGATCAAATATTAAATTGCTGTAGCACATTTTCGAGACCATTTCGCCATCGATACATTGATAAAATCGTTTGCAGCTTTGAGGATCAAATACAATATCGTTGTGGTTTAAATTAAATTCGGGACAGTTTTCAAAGTAAAAATTATTATTTATATTTTGGTTGGTTGTTGTTTTTAAATCACAAAATCCATTATTTGCATTATAATTGTAAATATTACCATTACATTTATTTTTATAGAGTAATCCATGTTTATCACAGTACAAATATTCATTTGTACTGTATTTATTTAAAGTTACTGAATAACTTTTTGGTATATTAAAATTATTATGGGTACAATATTTTTTATTCGTATCGAATGCTACATTACTATCACAAAACCCGGTATTTTTATTAAAAATTAAATTACTCGGGCAACGGAACTTATTTAATTTTCCACTGACACATTTCAAATATTCATTTTCATTTAATTTCCCATTATTGTATTGATAATTATTCGGTATTACTATTAAACTAGCTCCCCCATTAATCTTACAATAATTTTTGTTGATCGTAAGCCTTTTACTATTAATTGAGTTTATATTTTTAGTTCGATTAAAATTTGAGATATCACAAAATCCTGTTTCACTGTTAAACAATAAATTATTCGGACATTCTTTCAATATTGGTAATTTATTTGTATTGCACAAATAATAATATTTTGCATTTTTATTCGATTTTATATTATAACCAATTGGCGTCTTTCTATTATTGCGCTTACAAATTAATAAAATATTTTCATCATAACAATTTGTTAATATTACGCTAAAACTCAATATTACAAATAAATATTTTAATAACATACTTTTCTTTTACTACCGTTATAATTTGTTTATTATTGTACATTTATCTTTAAACTGAATATTTCGGTGAATTTTAATCGGCACAATAACAATGAACAATAAAAACACAAGAAATGTTTCTATTGGTCATGAAAAGGTTATCAAAGAGATTAAGAAATATTTGCTGGTAAAAATGTATTACCCCTAAATGTTAGCATTTGAGTAGATGTATACACTAAACGAAATTAGCGAATTAAAGTTACTCCCTGAATTAATTCGGCACACAGTAAATTCTTATTGGTATTGGTGACTTGCATTGCACTTTAGGCGGCTCTGGTTTCTACCTCTACAAAACAATTGTTTGTCAATTTTGGTCCTCTTTATTGTATGATTAAATTGGGTTATTGTTTTGTTCACCAGGCCATAGATTTTGGTCGCAAAGTGGCTCTTGCGTCATGATAATTTTATATAAGCATTCGGTGTATAATATACACACCAGCAGCCTGCTGGTAAATAAGATAATGTGTAAATTGGAAAAAGTGTAAAGTTTTACACATGTAAAGTTTACAAATAAATTTATCTTATTTGATTAAAATCGCATTCTTTAAAAATATTATATTCAGCGGTTAACTCTATCACTGAGCAATTCAGCACATGTGTCAAATTGGTTTTTATGACATTTATATTGCAAATTTGTGTATTTGTGTAATCGGTTCCATCGATTTGTTAAATAAATGTGGAAACTTCTAGATGAAACTTGTCGACAATAAAATATTTGTTAATTTCTCTATAGAAAAACGAGACGGAGATCAGATAACATTTTTACAAGCATTTCTAAAGGATTATCCTGTTAGTTTTTCTGTTGAAAAATTAACAAACATTTCACTGCCAACAGGTTTTATGTATAAGCATCAATTGATTTTGCTTGCTCTAACCATTTTAACCCTTTCACTCCTGATTTATAAATCCTCCAAAAAAAAAATATTTTGTGGTGATTTTGAGTTATTTGGACCTCAATTATGCCATTTTATGACAAATAGGCCCGCCTCATCCCATAGGTCCTGGAATCTAGGATGTACATTAAAATGTACATTTTTGGTGAACGATACTAAAGTATTACTATTGATGTTCGTAGCATATTACAATACATAAAATAGAATATCTTTTAAATTATGGTTTTTGTAAAAGAATAAATCGCATTTTTGTTTTTATTTCAAAAATATATCTATCTAGATAAAAAGGAACATAAAATTATCATAAAATTCAATACATAAATAATAAAATAATTAAATAAATTCTTAAATGAACAGGTACGTATGTTGCAGGTTTTCATTAACTCAGGTTCTTAATGCACGCGGATTGGTATGAAATTTCACGTAGCAATTGCGACTATTAACCAAACATAAATGAACGTTACATTTTTTACAAAAAATATGCGTTCGTCCTCTGCACCCAAGAAGTTTGAATCTCGTAGCTTCCTTATTTTATCCGCTTCTGGCAAGTGGCCAATATTATCATACTGAATATCCTGGGTCGGACGAACTTCAGATCGATGTCTGTTACTGGGTTCAGTATATGGTACAATGATTGAAGGACGTCCACGTTTTCTGGCGTTTTCCGCAACACTTAATAAATAGTAAGAAATTTCCATTCGAAATTCTTAGAGGTCTTTTATTTCATTTTGTGGTTGACCTTGTAGCAGCATTTCTTTTCTATACTCCATCCAACTTGAAGAAACTGCGAAATCTAGAAAATGTGTTACAATACGTAAGTTCCATTTTCTAGATTTTATGAATGTGCGATAGTACGATAATGTTTAATCCAGTATATCAACTCCGCCCATGCCGTTGTTGTATAAGCTAACTACTTCGGGTTGCGGAATTTCTATATGACGCTTGGCGGTATTGTCCCATCTCGTAGCCGAACATATATCTCCTTTCCCAACAAAATTTGAAGCAATGTGGATCGGTTTGTTGTCTAACCATTTCAAAACCACAACATTTTGGTCGCGATCACTCAGCTCTTCAAATGAACCGCGCGGAAATTTTTTAAATTCCTTGTCTTCTTGGAAAGGTGGTTTGCAGAATCGATTAATTCTTGCTGTTCCCGCAGCATTAATTTTTTTATTTTTTAAAATCTCAAGAAGCGTGAAGGAAGTAAAATAATTGTCGAAGAAAAGCGTATGGCCTGGTTTATCGATCCTTTGTACTAAATGAAGGACTACAGCTGCTCCAAATCCAAATGATTTTTTGTTGTATTCTGACAACTCGGAGTATGACCCTTGATATAAAAAAAAAGTCATATGGTTGGCCACTGCTCCCACACAAAGCAAATAATTTAATGCCCCATTTGTTCGGTTTGTTCTTAATATATTGTTTGGCACTTAGCCGGCCTTTAAAAGGTATGATTTGCTCGTCAATGCACAACTTTTTCTCGAGTTTTAGTTGCAAACACCGCTGTCGAACCGCATTTATAACTGGTCTTACCTAAAATTTTAATAAAACATAAAGTTATTCCCAATAAAATATATTATTTAATATAATTACTTTTACAAATACATCTGTGTTGTTTTGTGGAATTTCCAAATTATTAATGCAATGTAAGTTTGACCGTAATTGATAGAATCGGTCTCTCGACATTGCGTTCATTACATGGCTGATACCAAGAAGCTTACTCCAATATATATTTGTTCGTGGGAATCTGGTGCTTCCTAAGAACAAATGTACACCAAAAAGTTTTTTAATTTGTTGATGTTGGTTGGTGAAAATGAGATTCCCTGTTGTAAAGCGTAAATATTCGTATTTTCAGCCATCAACTCGAATAATTCAAAATTAAAATATTTTAAAAAAAAAAACATCGGTGATATAATTTCATCGGTTTCATTTGGGTGTATCGCAACTTCGTCATACAGGATTTCCGATCTAACGTATTCTGGTCGCCGTCTCCATTGTATTTGTTTTTTGTCAGTTAATTTCATATTGAAATCACCCCGAGTTTCATCAAAAATTTGTATTTCAATATTCTCTTCTAGAACATAATCTGTATTGCTGTCTGATATAAAACATGCATTCTCCAAATTAATTTCGTTTACTACCTCCAGATTCTCGTCGTCTTTAGTAATTTCATTTTCTTCCTGCTCCTTTTCTATCCGACTTTTTCTTGAAGCTGATTTTGGGATGGGTACGCTATCGCGATCCTCTTGAACATCGAAATTAAAAAAATTAGTGTTGCTCGGCTGAAACTCGTCGTCATTCGATTCTGAATCTTCGTCACTTTCCATGAGAATAGCGAGTACCTCTTGTTCTGTTAATTTTCGCGACATTATGTGAAATTGTTGATAAAAGGACAGGTAGAATTGATATATTGTATAAATATTTGGATAATTTCTTGTTATAAGCTAGACGGTAAATTATCCGAAACAGAACAACTTTCAAAGGAAACCCGTTAACGAAAGTATGATTTAACAAATATTTGTTATAAAATAATTTTTTATTGGTTTGACTTCCTTTTGATTTGTACATTACAATGGACAAAAACCATTATGTACATTCTAATGTACAAATGCCTGAATCGAATTTGTACATTTAAATGTACTAGGATTTATTTCGCATTTTTGCGGAACGAAAATTTAAATTTTGTTAATAAATGCACATATATACAAAGAATAACCACTCTTTAACTGATTACATAAAGATTTTTAATTATTTAATAAGTACTTACCGTTAGTTTTTTCGTTTTCGTTCAGCGCTCTTCGGTCACAGATAAAAAACCACTAGCAACTAACACAAAATGTAAAACATTTACCGTATTTTTTTAAAAATTAGCACTTTTTTTAAGTTTAGACGAAAACAAACACATCAGATAACACTAAATTGCTGATTTTAATAGCATAACCTTTAGGCGTTTAAATATATAAAGGTTTAAAAATGATGTACATTATAATGTACACCAGTAGCGAAAGGGTTAAAGGGTAACGGTTTCCTACTAAAAAGCAAGTTGTTGATGTACTTGTTAGCCGTTCACTAAATCATAACCACCATATTCTCATTTAGAATCGTGCTTTAAATGAAGTCTACGGTAATTACGAGTTATGTCGAGTTCATATTTTATTATTTGCTCCCAGTATTTTATCTTGCTATGTCATCACCTAAGCTACTTGTGCGCGCTTTGATTTTCATCTTATTCTTCAGCATATCAGTGGAGCAGCTACACATCGGTTCCACAACATCGATAACTTTTGATTATTTCATATGTCAAATGGCTAGATCATTTAATAGACGGCTCCAGGAACAAGTTAACTAATAAATCAAGTGGGCCCTAATCTCGAATTACACATCCATTTTCCACATGTGAACATCTGTCAAAATTCTTAAAAAGATTCGGAAATGTTAATTCATGTATTCTTGAATTTCCTACTAATGTAAACTTTTCGCTACAAAGAGAACATTTCCATGTGACTTACAGCGACAAAAAACATTGCAAATTTTTTTTTTTCTACGATAGTGTAGTAACCCATGCTTTTGATGATGATTTTTGAATTTAAATTATATAAGAAAAGGATGCTTTGCACAAATCGTGTTCAATTTCTTTGCACAATGATTTATCAATAGATCGAAAATTTGACAGCAATATTGAATCAATTTGACAGTTTTTTTTTAGTGTTAAGGAAAACAAATCGAAATTTGTATGCGTTTACTTTACCAAATTTAATAACATAAAATTTTTACATAAGTTTACTTGAAAAAATAATTCTTTTAGTATTGATTTGTGTTTTTATAAGTATATTGCGTGTTTTTAGGATTGTTGTCAGAGTAAAAATTGTTTCGTAGTCCAGAAATTTTTAAAAGGAAAAAAGGTTGCCTCGATACCTACTCATCCCATCACAACTTGCAATTATATTGCATTTTTGTCCGACTTTCAATATCTTTAATTTCTCTTAAACTACTTATTGATTAGATTTAAATAATTTAAGGCACTTTTCTCGCCGTAGTCGTGGTCGTGAAAAAATCCACAGGCATTCACACTTATATGGGCTGTGAGATGTGACACATTTCGGATATTTATTTTCACGTTCAGAAATGAATCTATATTTTCCGTAGTTAACCTTACTGGATCATTTATGTTCTTAATTAACTGATCCAGAAGGAACACAGCAAACTTGTTCCTCTGGGAAGGGGGTTATTTCTAACGATTTACCAAAAAAAATAAATAAGTATAATTTTACTATTTAATAATTTAAAAATAAAAGAATTTTAAATACCAGTTTGATGGTAATGTTCCAAGACAAAAAGCCCAGCGGAAAAATGTTTGCACGCAGCTGACCATCCTTTTCCAGTGGGGCATTTACAAGAGGCCTGCAAAGCTTTTTCAAAACTAAAGCGAACTTTGCATATTTATTTTGTGTTTATTTTCATTGCCGCGAAGCAAACATATTTCACACATATTTCGTCATTTATAATAACGCACTGGGCACTGTCACAAAACCCGTTGAGGCCTAGGTATCTACCCCTTATTTTACTGGAACTGCCGTAATGTTGGTCGAACCACTTATATATTTTAATGACCGTTAATCCCCTTAATACTGATTTTTTCAGTTCAATAAGCTTTAACCAAAGGTAGGAATCGGTCGGAAATTGCTGAATGGAATGATTTGGTACATAAGAGACCTTGTAGAGACGTCTGTCCAACTTATTTTTTTGCCAGTTTGAGACTCGTTCTTTCAGAACTTGTTTACTCCCAGAGGTTTTTACTCCCTTTGCTCGTAAACAAGCCTCTAGATGAGCTGAAAGAATTTTATTTTCAATATAATAAACACCGATAATTCAAAAATTTAAACAATCAAAAACTAACCTATGGTAAGTGAATTTTTTTCTGGGTATCCTGATAAATTTTATTAAAAATTTACATGGCTCGGCTCAAAAATGAAAATTAAGGAATATATTTCTAATAAATTTATAGAAAAATATATTTAATTGATATGCTTAATATTTACCACAAACATTGAATACGTTCCGCTTGGAACAAAATGTATTGAAGATCGATTTTTTGACGTTTCGTTTGTTTTCCTTAACACAAAAAAAATCATGAAGTTAGCTGCACATTTGATCCATTGCCACACGATTTGTGAAACCCCAAATGTTTCAATTATATTGTGAACGTTTCAGTTATTAGTTTTGTTGATCCGTACAAGTTTGTTAATTTTTATGTTGCTAATTATTTTTACTCTAAATATTATAGAACTATTGTATCGTAGAAAATATAGCGTGTATAACTCGTGTGAAAACGTATAATTGCAAAACTCAAGTGAAAATTTCACTTTCATATTGCAATGTGTCGTTTTCTTCACTTGTTATACAATATACTACAGGGTTTTCCAATAAGAGGTTTCATTTTTGAAACCTCTTATTGGGGTTTTCCAATAAGAGGTTTCAAAAATGAAACCTCTTATTGGAAAACCCTTTACTTAATAATTGACCTTATCGACAACTGCTTTATGGATTTGGTAAATTTACAAAATTGCATTGTATAAAATAAAACAAAACAAATTTTAGATTTGCGTAAAACCAAACCAATGAATTACAACATACCTAGAGAACAAATAAATATAATTGTTGCCCTTGCTTTGGACAATTCTAAAACAACTTAAACTCGAAACTTGACCAAAGCAATACAACAAACCATAATCAATACAAACAAAATTTTGTAAATTTTATATCTCGCTAACAAACCAGACACAAACAATTATCAAAAATAAATTCAACGCACTAGGAAATTTAGCACAATTTCAGAGTGGTGAATAAAAAATTCCGAATGATTCAAGAATAGGGTATTTGAATTCGAGAATAAGGTCCCAGATCACCAAATCACCACTGATAATTCCAAAATTATTAAATTAACCAACGGAAAATGGAAATTGGATGCTTCAAAATCACTTCTAATGGATCAACATATAAACCAACTAATGAATAATGAAGACAGCCCAATACTACCAAATCTGTTCAACATAGTGAGTTTATTAATGTTGCACAAGAACTTCCAACTGGCACCCATCAATTCAAAACTATTTTAAACATTGTATACATTGCATGCGTCACCGAAAATAAACTGGTATAAATTAATCGTTGATTGCCGCAGCGAACATGGAGCGCAGCCCTCTAGTAATGCCTTTAATAATTATTTAATTAAATATAATTTACTGAAAATAAAACAAAAACTTACCAAAATAATTTCTGAAATAAACAACTCATTAAATAATAAAACAAAAGGCGGAAAAGTGATGTTTGGGTTGCTCAAATCGAACATTTAAGCTGCGTACATGCTATACATTTCTATGGTGAAAAAATGTACACCTCGAAGTTAGCTGTATGAGTTGAATTATTTCCAACTAGAACAAAAATTTGACCAGGGAACCAATTTTAACTAAAAATTATACTATTTTGCTAACTTCGTGGTATACATTTTTCACCAGAATTGGAGCATGTACGCACCTTCAGGGAGATTTGTCATTATTGTCATTTAAAATAACCACTAAAAATAGTTTATAAAGGCCTGAAAAACTATTTATAGGCGGCGAATATTTGCTTTTGTGCCTTTAATCGATAAATTGTACAGTTTTTGTAATGTATTAGAAAGAAAAGTCTGTTGACGATTGGACCGTCATGATTTTGCATGCAGAGCGTAAGGTTTAACTTAATTCTGATAGTTTCACTCTCGATATGTTTTATATGGAGAGAAATGTCATTTAATGCAGATAGTAGGGTTTACATTATTTCCGTTAGGTATCTCATTTTGCACTTTTCCAATCGCCAATAGCTACTTACTGTTAATTTCATTTTCTTTAATGGAATTAGACTCGATAGACAAATGAAAAGTGTACTCTTCACCTGTAAACTACTTATATTATGTATGTCGAAAATATTCGGACCTAACTAATAATTAATATTTTGTAGAAAAAAGAGCGTGAAACGTGCGTGATTGGAGCCCCCACGTTACTGGTTACCGGTGTTACTTTTATATCTTACCCATTATACAAAATATATGTAATAGTATGACGGCGTTAACATAAAGAATGTAAATAATTGCGATAATCCAAAATAGATTGCGTAGATATAAACAAACAGACAATAGCTTCAGAATAAGACATTTTGGCACTGGAAATTGTACTATGAAAATCCGATTTTCCAGGTAGTACCTCTCAAGAAAGTTTATAGATAAACATATCTATTTCCTAAAATTGCCCCGAAGTGACCGTGTCGGCGCTATCATTGATTCATATACTACGAATTTTTAAAATATCATCAGATAACTCCAAAAACATGATAACTACAAATTCCACTTTTAATAATGAAAATTTGTTAGCACGTTTTTTTGCCCTAATTGATTAGGGTATCTTAAATATTATTTTTTTTTTTATAAAGTGACGTGTTTTTATTTACCTATTTATTTTTCAACTTTCATTGAAATTAAAACGTTCTTATTAAAAATGACATTTACATTAAAAATTATATTTCGTTTTAAATATTTTTATTTTGTAAATTGAACAATCTTAAATTTTTACTGAGCACCTGCTGCACAAGTTGCTAGACTTGAGTCAACACATTGTTCCAAATCAACATCCCACGATTTATACGTTGGACATGTCGAAATGTATCGATTTCCGGCCAAACATAAAATGAAATATCTACATTTATGAGGATGTGGTAGATAATACATATAAATGGTTGTATTGCACACCGGTATTCCATCTTCATCAACTTCACCGCTTACCGATTCTTCTGTGGTGCTTGTTTCCTCAATAGTTGTCTCTTGTGCGGTTGATGTTTGTACATCTGTTATTTCTTCTGTGGTTGACGTTGGTACCGTACTTATATCGTCGGTGGTTGTCGCTTCTGTTGTTGATGTTTCATCTGGAATCGTTTCCGTTGTTGATGTTTCACCTGGAATCGCTTCCGTTGTTGATGTTTCTTCTGAAATTGTCGCAGTAGAAGTTTCTTCCGTTGTTGTAAGTTGCTCGTTGGTTGTTTCGGATTCAGTAGTTGACGTGAAAATTGTTGTCTCTTCAGTAGTTGTAGTGATCTCTGTGGTTGTATCATTTTCACAATAGCCAGTCATGCAACTCTGTCTGTCAAAATCAAAATACATATCACTAGGACACGTTGTGGCCTGTGGGTTTCCTCCTATACAAACAACAAATCCACGGCAATCAGTTGGATGTATATTCAAAAGCCCTTGCGGTATATCTGTGCAATCGAAATCTAATGCAATCACTATGTTTAACAAATGTAATCCTAACATAATTTTTAGACTGGACGACATAATTTTACAACAAAAATTTACTTTTATTCGCGATAAACTTTCTATTATTTTAAATTTCTTGCAAGTTGATTGCAGAATACTCTCAGCTCTAAGTACAACTAAATTTAAATTGGTTAATACAACTTTTAATATTCACAAATTTTATCAAACAATTGAAATTACGATTACATACACCTTTATATAAAAATAAAAAGCACATGATAAGAAATGATATTGTTTGTGTATACATTTTGTTCGTTAAGAATGGAACTTCAGAAATCAAGTTGTTTGTATTGGGTCACCATCTTTAAGCGTGATGTTTATCGTTTGTTTTATGTTGTGCCTATCGTAATTTTATTGTGTTATTCTGAGTGAGCCCCAAAAGAATCCACCATGTAAAAGTCACCTAGTTTTAATTTCAATATTACAATATAAAAAATTAAAGTGTCCGGAAGAATAAATTGATTTCTATCTCAAAGTATAATAATACAATAGGTAGTTGTTTTGCAGAATTTATTTAGCCAGAAAAAAAATTATTTGAGGTAATTGCTCATACATAATTTACAGAAAGCTTATAAATTTCTAATCGTTCCAATTAATCGAAAAAACATGATTTTCAATTATTTTAAGTGATTGAAAATTAGTTTGAATTTAAACTAAAGTTTTTTTCATATTATCTGGTCATGAAATCGACGGTGATTAAGTTATGTAACTGAAATAATTTCTGTTAACAAAAATGTTCCTTCTTCACTACTTTCTGTTTACAAAAATTACAATATAGAGATTGGATTTTAAAATAACATGTCGAAATAAACATTTTTAATTGGGTCCTGCCTCTTCAATTCAATCACAGGTACAGTGTATAGATTTTGATTGCACGGGCTTACCACAAGAAACATTGAGCACACATCCAATTGATGGTCGTTCATTTATCGTGCGCAATAATATCAAGATATTTGAAACACAATATCCGGTCATTATGTTTTATTGATCTTATCGTACGTAATTGCGTAAAAAGGAACTCTGAAATATTATCATTATACCGTTTTTATCTCAATTCAACCACCACAAAGGATTAACCATCGTACGGAGAAGACAATCACTGCTGAAGAAACAAGCTCAACTGAAGAAACTACAATTACTCCAGAGAAGTAACAACCACTAATATAGCGAAGCATGTGTGTCAAAAATAAAAGCGGTTAAGCTAAATCGGCTGAATATGAGCTGCATATATAAACACTGACGGCAGTGAAGTCGATAGGATCGAATCCCACTTTGTAATAAAAATATTCAGTATTATCATATGGCATGTCCACACAAGACACACTTGTAACTGTTACATATTTTCCTTGGTTGAAAATCGTTATTCAACTTGTGCGACTTTTAAATCGTGGGATGTTGATTTGGAAATATGTATGTATTGATTCGAGCATAGCTAAATATGTCGCCGTAGCCAGACCAAAAGTAAAAAATGATAACATTCTATATTTATGTATTCTTTTAAATAATTAAAGTGGCGACTGTTATCGCAAAATAATAAGTAAAACATTAATTTAATTAACCTCATATCGGAATTTTTTCATGTAATTGTTGTTGATGAATATTTTTTAAATGTTGTTTTGTAAAAAATGTTTAAAAAGCAGAGCACTGCCAATTTAAATTTTTTTGCTGATGGTATCAATAATAAACTGAGTCAATATTTTGAAACTAAAACTTTGTGTTCTTTATTTGTTTGTTTCTTTGTTTGATTTGCAATCTTTTCTTCGGCTCAAGCTACTCCCAGGTCTTCTAATAGTAATTTATTTTTTTAAGGAAACAAATTAGGAACAATAAGTTCCAGTACAATTTTAAATTTACAAACAGGAATACCAAATTAAAATAAATATACAGTTTATATTAAAAGTAGTATCCGATCTCCCAATTAATCCTATGATAAGTCGAAAACATCAACTTTACAGTAGGCAGTTTTCTTCCTAATTTTCCTTCAAAATCAATTAGACGCTGGTGATTTTATTTGGTATAAACGTTCGTTTAACTATCAGAAATTAAATTGTGTTGCAAAATGTAATAAAATTTAATTTTTTGCTTTAAAACTTGATAAAATCATAGTTTACAAGAAATTTCATAAAACTTTACATATTACAATTGAAGTTATCATAGTTTAATTTTTAAGGTTAGGAAAACGACATACATATATTACCTCATTAAATCATACTTTAAAATTAAATGAAAATTAGAAATAGATATTTAGGTGTGCTGATAATAACAAAAAAAAATCATTTTTTTAAAACCTATAAGTTAAAGCGTATATGTATTTCAAAATGGCCCCTCGAACCACACTTTTCCCACAAAACGTCCTTTATACGTCACCAAACCAACCATTTAGGGCAGTCCTTGAAAAATGTAACGGGTTTTCTTACATTTGGAGACCCTTTCCCCAATATCACAATTGGTCATGACAATATAAATCCTCTACCCTAAGCTGCCAAATCACAGACTCACAAGTAATGTTAGATTATTTAGAACTGAGACGTGTTGAACAGCAATCAAAATCGGGTTTTCCATTTTTTATCTTTGACCTTTAAGAATTACCTCCAGTCTACATCGTTATCTTATTAATTTTATCTAATTAGTTGTAAAATTTTGATTTTAATACTAATTCTTAATAAAAAAAATGCATACTGTTGAAAAACTTTAAGAATTTAAATTGCTCTGTTTAGAGAGCAACAATAATGTTCTAAATTTTTTTTCTGAAGATTTGTGCCGTTTTAAAAGATCATAATATTATATGAGCAACGAAAGAATTGGCTGATATAATTCTTTACTCAGTGCTTTAGTCTGGACGAATCCTCGCTGTGAACCGTTCGAGCAATACAATCAAATAAAAACCAAACAATACAAAATCAGAACTAATGTCAATTATCTTTAATGGCCGGTACTCCACCTCCTTGTCACATCGCATTACATTTTCTGTGTCTCCCACCACCTCAATCCTCAACCTCCCCAAGAGCGCGATATTGTTTAAAGGCGTCCCGTAGTAATTCGCCATTGTATAGACCAATGCGTTTATGAAGTTTTTAAAATATTTTTATTTATTGACGATATTTTTATATTTCATATCTTTTTCAAGGCTAAATTATCTATCAAAATAATAAATAAAATAACCAGCTAAATTTAGTATATAAAAATAATAAAGGCCTGCAAAAAAAGGGGTTAAATATTTTTTGTTTTTGATTAAACAGTCGTATCACACTTAATATTTTCATAAATGATTGTAATCTGTACTACAGTTGCACTAAATATTATTTTCAATAATAATGATGGTGCTTATTTGTTGGGTACATCCATTTAATGGCAATAGGCGGGAAATGGGATATTACAGAAAGATCTGGAACGAAACATGGTTTTGCAGATTTCATAGGCTTTTTAGGATGTCTCGTGAAATGTTCCATTTAATTCTGCATTTGTTGCATAGAGGAATTGGCGAGGTACCAGTAGACGAGAAAGAAGGAACTGAGCAACTACTACTTCCTCACAGCTTTACCGAACTTACTGCTATAACGGGGAACGCTGTGTTAGTACATTGTGGTGGGTGTCCTTGTGCTTTAACAATTTGTCATAATAGAAAATAAATAAAACTAACGAAAACATACTAAAAATTGACTTCTTATGTGTCTGGAACCTAGAACAGTGTCAAGACCTTGTAGAGTCGCGCCTATATGTCCAAAATAATTATGTGGTGCTATGGCAGAGACGGTGTTGGAGGTTGAACATCAAATGTACCAATTTCTCTTGCGAGTAATTGCATATCGCATTTGTCTGTTGGTTCTTTCTCGTTTGGCATTATTAAAATCAGTTGGAAAACGTTAGTCAATCAGTGAGTGTTATCATAGCTATTGTATGAAGTTATAATAAATAATATAATTTGTATTAAAGAATATTTTGTTCTAACTGGTTTGCGCATAGCGCATAATTTAACTAAAATTATTTTATTATTTCGAACATAAAGGTAACATAGATTATTTATTTCTAAACGATAAAATTCTGGAAGTTCAATTATTATATTATTTTAGGATATAAATTCCGTTCGCATCTGTTTTGACCGTATACGTTGCTAATTTTGCTCAGCGGTTAAACCGTAATTTTTGTTTATTACAACGGGGTCGAGTAAGCCAATGTGTATGGAAACAAGTTACTGCATCTTCTACAGAAGCTGTGCCCCCGATTCAAGGGATAAATAGTAGTCCAGTCGATTTGTGGATAACTACACGCGGTGTGCTAATATTATTGGGGTCACGCTGTTGGCTGCAAGCACCGCTACACGCAAAGAAATAATGGGCTTTATTAACGAAAAAGCAAAGCTAATTTAACAAAAAAATTGTTGCAAATTCAACTTACTTGTGACTTCCTAATAGTACAAATTTCAAAATGTAAAATTAACATATGGAAAAGTAAAATTGAATCAATGATTATTTTTTTAATTCGCAAAATGCAAAGTAAACTCAACTGAATTGAATGCGTCAATAGCAAATCTATAAAGTAAAATTACCTACCTTAAATTAGTAAACTGTACCAAAAGTATTGTGTAATTTACTATACATACAATAGTAAAGCTAACTATATTCCAAAGTGAAAATAGCGCAGCATATATATATATATATATATATTTATATATATATATATATATATATATATATATATTTATATATATATATATATATATATATATATATATATATATATATATATATATATATATATATATATATATATATATATATATATATATATATATATATATATATATATATGTATATATATATAGACCACCTATCTGTATAATTACATAATATATAATATAATATTATTTGTTTTAATTTGAACACTTTACATTGCGCATTTACAGATTACCAATTCTGGTTCAAATGGGTGTTTATATGGTAAAACGGCCACTCTTCAAATAACGTTCTTAGAGACATATCTTCATTTTTCAAGATCTCAGCTGTCCGCTCTTTGGATGATAAGCTCCATTTCTCCATAACCAGTGCTTTCGGACTTCTTAAATTACGAAGTTCTGTTTTTATTATTAGACATGAAGCTGAATTTTCTGTAAAATAAATTGAACCACTTAGCTATTCAGTTTTATAAACATCTGTGGAAATAATTATTTTATACCTGTTGATATTGGTGGTTCTGTCCGACGAGTGTTTTGGCTATCAGAATTTGAATTAATAAATTTTTGAACCTTTCTCATTTGATATTTAAACCTATTGTATAAAATTCCAAGAGCCGGTTTTCTTCCTCCCCTATGTGAAAAGTATGTGAGCTGTAAATAGTTTGTTCAATTTTACAATAAATTATATGTATATACATTCTGTTACTACCTAATTGTCACATTAACTTACGATATTTTCTCCTTTAAAAAGGGCTAAAATTTCCTCTGCAATTGTTTGTATCTCACTTGTCGTAGGTCTCAATTGTTTAATAATTAAGTAGTACTCTACTACTAAAGTGCATAAGCTTTCCCGGTGTAACCGTTCCAAAAATCCGTATTTTGAAAAAAACTCTTTTATCATTTTACCACTTTCGCTTTCTCTAAGTATATAAAATACTGATGGCAAAGTTTGAATAGCGTTTTCATTAATTTTCCGAGAAGTTGATGGTTGCGGCTCCATAGTATTTGATAACTCGACTGACGGTGAGCGATCGCGAATTTGTCGCGATGTTGAAGGTTGCGAGTCTGGATAATTTGTATAGTTGTAAAATGGCATGCGATGCATAGAACGCAATAGCTCCTCTTTGAATAAAATACCGTCACTCAGTTGCTGCCATGAGAAGAGACAGTGTTCGAATTTCATGCGTTTTCCAAGTTCCGCTGCCCCAAAAAACTGCGCTATTGAATCTTTTTGCATATATTGTAAACAGTCTATATCAATTCCTCCGCTATCTGAAAAAATTAAAAATTCGATAAAAACAATTAAAGTGATAAGACAAAAACATATATATATATATATATATATATATATATATATATATATATATATATATATATATATATATATATATATATATATATATATATATATATATATATATATATATATATATATATATATATATATATATATATATATATATATATATATATATATATATATATATATATATATATATATATATATATATATATATATATATATATTATTATTATTATTATTATTTACTGGAGGGCCATGTGGGCGATAAGCCACCTCGCACATATATATTAAAATATATAATTTATAAATTAATTTTAAATTAATTTTACAGAAATAAATAATGCTTTAAAACACAAGCTTAAAATTGAATTATTAACTGTTAATTTAGTAATAGGCAGAGGTACTTCAAAAATTCAGGCTACTACGCAGTTGGTGCAGCATTTCAATTCATATCTGATTTAATTTTAATTTTTGTTCTATTTTAATAGTTATGTAAATAATTTTTAGTATTTATTGAATTTTATTTCCAATTCATTTTTTAGCTTAAACGAAATAATATTCTTATTGTTTGGATTTCGAGGATGCCAGAGTGGCGTAATATTAAAAAAATTTAATTAAAATTTAAATAACACAAACGCTTGAACAGGAAGCTGGACAAGGGTTTAATTGCAAAAACTTGAACAAAGTATATAGATTTTCAGCGATATTAAAAAGCTAATCAATTAACACTTAAAGCAAATAAACGTAAACACATAATTTCAAGCATTATATTTGCCACGCGGTGTACAACCTAAACTTTTTGTTTAACTTAATAAAAATAAAATACACTTACATTTTATTTTATTATATAGTTCATTTTCAAATTTTGATTTAAATATTTCATGTAATTTATCGAAATCCGCCATAATAAAAATAAAAGATTAGCACTTATTTAAATTTAATATTAATTTATTTAAAAATATAAAATCTATATAAGTTCTGATTAAACGAACCACCACACTTTTTCACGATTAAACGAACTATGATGAAATTTTACCAAATCATAATGGCGATCACCTCGTTACTTAATCTTTGGTTAATTTTAATAATCTGCTTAGTTACTTTAGCATCAAATAATAATTTTTACTTATCTGTTAAGTGAATTTGACACATGGATTTGTTAATTTATACTTATCATCTTAGTTAATATAGCAATACATACGTGTAAAAATATAAAATACTAACTTTTACTTATCTCTTAAGAGAACTTAACATATAGTTATGTTATTTTACTTAATTGCTATGTGAATTTAACAAATAGATTTATTAGTTTACTTATCATCTCCTTTTGATTTTTTTTAAATCTTAACGATTAAAACGAACATTCGACAACGAGCATCACAAACGAGACAATCTATCCCAGTTGTACTTTGCGTGAGCAATCGAGAAATTTTGTTTGAGATGGCACGTTAAAACATGAAACAGAAGTATAAAGCAAAAAAAAAAAAGAAATCTTCGGCTTTCTTTAATTTGTTTTTCATGTAGTAAATTACAATGTTCGCATTTTTTCCGTGCTATTTTTAAGATATAAGGTATAAAGTGATGATCACGGTGAGGTATAAGAGAGCATCACCGTGATTGATCATTGATCGCTCAGTCGTACAACAGGGATACGAAGATCATCAGGAAGAACTTCGGAAAAACGAATTGTATATGACGAACAAAATTAAAATTGTATTACATTTATATTCAAACATGTTTATTTAATAAACTTACATACTTATAAGAAAATGAATATACACAAAGAAAAAGTTTTTTATTTTCAAAATACTTACAGGCGCAATATTTTCGTAGTTATTGACGTAGTTATTCGATAAGCGAGGATGTGCATTATATAAATATTTTTTAGAGCTAACTCGATTAGACTCACCAAATTTTTTAGGTCGAGTCGAGTTAACTAAAAGATAGCTCGACTCCGTTTATAATAAAAGTTAACCTAGGTTAAAACCAGGTTGAACCCTAAGCATAAAAGTAATAAATGATAATTGAATTTTCAATCCAATCACGTTTAAAAAAAATTCAATTAAAATTGTTTCCAGAAAAAAAAAACTTAAAAGCGTCCTTTTAAAAGAAATATTAAATGATTATTTCAACTTGGTTTCAACCTTATTTGAACTCGATCCTATTTGAACTCTGCAGCATATACACCCAAAAAGATAACTACAAAATGATCCAAAGTTAACTAAAAGATGACACGACCCCGAGCATAAACGTACTAACGGCTTGCCTTGCGTATCATTTTTTTTTCGTGGCGTCGCATTCGCATATCGATTGTTGAGGGAGTGGAAAAAACCCAATGGTACATTCGTGAAAAAAATTTACATTTGTCGCGCTGTCGGATTTTTCCACTCTCTATACGCGCTCATTATGATAATAAATAAAAAAAGTAAAAATCGAATTTCAGGGTAGGCCAACCGGGATAGGCAAGCTACGCAAACCAGGGTGAGCAAATCAGTTTTAAATTAAATTAACGTTTTAAATTAGTCGCCCTTGTTCTTAAAAGTTATAATTAATACAAAAAAAAACGATTTTTTTTGAAAATTTTAATTTTACTTTTCCAATTTTGTTAAATTGACAATGCTTATGCTAATATGACTTGGGTTGATTAGGTTAACTTGACAAAAATTTAAGTTGATTTAACAATTCTAAATTTACTTAGCGAAAGTACATACATTTTTTTTTGCGTGTATCTGTGCTGATCTCGAGCACAGTCTGTTTTGTGTTTGTGTTTTTTTATTATTCTAAACCAAAGCTTTTATAAAAAAAAAAAAAAAAAAAATATTATTCAAATGTATCAACAAGCTTTTGGTTATTCAGTCTTATAATGCTGATATATGGTGGTCAATTTTGTTATTAAATTAGATTGCAAAGACAAAAAAAAATATGTTTCTATTATTTAATATTATTTAAAGCAATCATAGACTCTCAATAATTAGTATTTAAGTTTCGCAGTGTGTTAAGTGAATGAATTTATGATCCATATTGCGTTATAACTGCGCGAGCAAGATAACATTTTGTTTACAGCTACAATACTGTTCGAGGGAAGCTGTCAGGCCTTTCAGATTTTCTTCAAGCGGTAAGTGATTTTTAATAGATTTGTGTATTGAAAATTTTGTTTCTGCAATATGGTATATTTTTGTGCGAAGTTCGTTATAAATTCATTCGTTTAAAACTATTTAGTTACTAAATTTATCTTAATTTCGTATTATTTTAACAGTTAAATATTATTTAAAATAATTGCTTTTCAATTTTTAAGAGGTTATGTGGTTGAAAATTTAATAAACACGGGTAGTTAATATGTTTAAATAAAGTCGTTTATTTCTTATTAAGGGAATGTGATGGCCAATGTGAGTTAGTTTTGCTGTTTGTTGTTCTTACAGGCACGTTTGTTATTTTTAGTGGATTTTGTCGTATGTCACTCAACGAACCCCCCATAGGCGAGCCGATCCCGGATCAATACGTGCCGCAACGATTGGCAAGACAGAAATTCGCTACAACCTTGTTATATGATAAGGGTGTACGGAGCCCCCGGTGTTATCCGGTATTCTAGCTTCTTAGGCTTGGTCTTACATTCTGATCAATCAATCAGAGGAGTTAAGGGAATTAATCCAAATTACCGAGGAATCATTTATGATGCTATGATGTATGATTTGTTAAGGGGAAAATATTTTGAAAACACATATAGCAGCTCATGGAGATTCCTATCGAAAATTAGCCATAGATTTTACGATGGGCATGTTATAAAAGAAACTGCCTTAAATGAAATTCTTGAGACACTTATAACTGGCTCCAAAAATTCTCCGGTTATGGCAAATGCCCAACTATGGGCAAACGCCCAATATAGATGGGAAACACATTCATTTATTTTAACCGAGTGAAACGGGGTCAAAGCCTTATAATTATAAGTGGTGGTCAAGTTGTGATGGTGGCGTATTTTCTTCAAGTGTCTTTGGAAACGCTTAGCTGAACCGGGATCCAGCATTATAACTTCCAGATGATCAAAAGTTACCTGGTAGTAACACCATAGCACCTCTAGAGTAGCCGATGAAATATTCCCACTATGAAATAATTTAGTAAGTCCGTTTGGAGGCTCACTTCTATTACAGGTAATTTATTCATCATATTCTTAAACATTGTTTTAGTTTTATTGTTTAATATTGATATTCAATATTTCATTTGGTATTATACATTAGTTCAGTATAATTCACAGCGCACGTAATATAAAAAAAACTAAACAAATCTAAAATAAACTAAAATGGTCTAGCCCTAACCAAATTCAACGTCGATCAATGTCTAGAGAATTGGCATTCGGGCTAACTGATTATTTTGGAGGGTTAGGCGTTTTAGAGTATCCACCAAGCTAAGAACAAATTTTCAACAATCTTGCCCTCTATATTGGACCGCTTTAGCTTTGTCGAGCTTTAACCTTCCCTTGGTTTTGGTGGAGCAGAAACATAGATTCCCTCTGCATACGATAGTTACCGTCGGAAATAAACAAACTTACTCATATTATAAATATATCATGCTTGTGTAAGTGTTTGAGTTAACAATTCCAAAGCTTGGATGTATTTCCAAGATGTTTTTTAAATCCCGAATACGGATTTAAGAAGCCTCGCAAAGATTTCCATCGGGATATACATTCAACGACTAAAATAAACTCAGAAAATATAAGCAACCATAAAGTCCAATGTTTGACGGTAAAAATAGGTTACCTAGGTTAACAGGTTAAATAGGTGAATTATTACCTCAGAATTCTTACAAACAAAACCGATTGACGTGAAATTTGGACAGTAAGTAGGGAATGGCTCAAGCAACAACACTTATATAGTGCCGATATGTATGTTTACCCTGGGGGTGGATGCCAAACCTTGTCGGGGACGAAAATTAGTACACTTACATTTTTTAGATCAAAAATCAACATTTTCAATCGCGAGTAACTCGAAAAACATTGAGTTACCGAAAAAACTTCATAAAATATTTTTTTTCTTAGAATTCATCCCTCTATTGATTTCTGTGGTTATTGTGAGTGTACTAATTTTCACCCCCGAGAAGGGTGGCATCCACCCCAGGGTAAAAGCAAACATCGGCAGTATATATAACTTTTGTTCCTTGAGCCATTCCCTACTTACTGTCCAAATTTCACGTCAATCGACATGATTTTCCACAATTTAATGAAATTTCGTTCCATTCATCGTCGTTTTTATTTTATTGTAATAATTTTCGTTTTCTAAATCATATACAAAATGTCTGGGCGAGGAGAATTAACCCTTAACGGTTGACAGCTTTTTTGTAATACTCGCCTATAATACGACAGAAAATTGGGTAAATGCTGAGCACCTCTAAACTGTTTTTTAAGATAAAAATTAAGTATGATATTTTTAAAATCAAAGTGTTCAAAACAAAATTCAAAGCAAAAAGTGATTTTAAGAATTCGTCAAACGGTTATAAAAATAAAACAGTACTTCGCACCGCCCAATTAATACTATGACAAGTTGAAAACACCAACTTCACAGTTGTTATGTTTTTTTGTTATGGTATTTGATTCTTACGAATAAGATTCAATTTATATGTTGGAAATGGGGTTTTACATTGAATTTTAGATGTAGTTCTGGATTAAGGCCAATTAGGATGTAACTTAGCTATTTCTTAACCGTTTTTAGTAAAATTCGATATGTACGATAAAAATGTGATTCTAAATGTAGTGTGATTCTAAAATGATTTTTGGATAAGGTCCTGGAATAAGGCCCAGTGGGATGGAACCTGGCTATTTCTGAGCCCACGATGATGAAATTCAACATACTCGTACATACTACCTTGATCAACAAGTTCCCGGAATAACCACCGTGTGGCGCTCCCATCGTGCCGATTTGAGTTCTGTTTTTTTGTTAAGTTGGTATATCTGTTGTTGATATTCCCTCTAAAACTTAGTGTCATAGCTTGACATTTGCAAAAGTTACGTAGTCAAGAGTACATCTACTCTGTGTGTGTTGGCGATTTTTCCATTATTTCCTCTCGGCTGCTGAAACGCGTTCCCCGTAATGGTTTTTTTAACTCGATTGAACAGAAAGAAGTCACAGGGAGCCAAATCAGGTGAATTCGGTGGCTTTTGGATGGTATTTGTTGCATTTTTCGTCAAAAAATTACGAATAATGATGGCACTGTGCGACGGTGCGTTATCATGGTGCAAAATCCACGAGTTTTCTGCCCACAATTCTGGTCTCTTTCGGCGAATTGCTTGACGCAAACGTCTCATAACGCCCAAATAATACTCTTTGTTTACGGTCTGGCCTTCTGGCAAAAATTCATGATGCACTACACCGTTGTAATCCATAAAAACCGTGAGCATTGCCTTCTATTTTGACTGAAAACGACGTGGTTTTTTTTTGGTGAACGCCATTCACTTGCCTGATGTCTGGATTGCGTGTCGTACTCATAAACCCACGTTTCGTCTCCAGTAATGATCCTTTTGATGAATGTGGGATCGGATTCAGCCTCGCAAATCATGTCTAAAATTGTAAATAATTTCTAAAATTGTAAATAATCGCCAACACACACAGAGATAGATGTACTCTTGACGTAACGTTTGCAAATGTCAAGCTATGAACGCTAAGATTTAGAGGGAATATCAACAACAGATGTACCAACTTAACAAAAAAAACAGAACTCAAATCGGAACGATGGGAGCGCCACACGGTGGTTATCCCGGGAACTTGTTGATCAATGTAGTATGCTTTGGAAATGGAATTCTAAATTGATTTTTAGATGAAGTTCTGGAATATGGCCAATAATGATGGAACTTAGCGGTTTTTAAACTGATTTTAGTAAAATTCGACATATGCGTTGTTGCAAATGGGATTCTAAAATGATTTTTAGATGAAGTTCTGGATGAATTTCTAACATATGGCCAGGTAACATGGAACTTGACTATTTCTGAACCAATTTTGATGTAATTCGACAGGTACACCGGAAATGGGATTCTAAATTTATGTTTAGATAAAATTCTGGAATATGGCCGATTAGGATGGAACTTAGCGGTTTCTTAACCGATTTTAGTGAAATTCAACATGTGCGATGGAAATGGTATTCTAAAATGATTTTTTAATAAAGTTTTGAAATTTGGCCAAGTAGATTGTAGTTGGGATTTACGATGGAAATGAGATTCTAAAATGATATTTCTAATTCCTAGACTCTACTAACTTTAGTAGGTAGTTTCATTTCTGCTGCGCGCGTCCACCACACACTTTTTTTTTAACACGGGCGATCTACCTTTCTGACAGTAATCACTCAAAAAACAAAACACAATGTTTACAGAAAAGTTTCTAACCGAACTTGAATATTATTACGAAGATAATCTCGATCGTTTCGCAGTTGAAATAGTACTTTTACGCTGCCTCAAAAACCTCAACAGCTACCTGATTTACGGAAACCTCAACCGACTAATTCAAAGAATCCATCTTAACATGTTTATCACAAACTTCATCTAAATATCATTTTAGGGTCCAATTTGCCGATTTCCATCAATCCAGAACTCTAACAACGCACATGCATTTCACTCAAATTGGTTAAGAAATAGGTTTTCACCCTAATTGGCCAAATTCAAATAATTTTAGAATTCCATTTCCGTTGCACCTGTCGAATTTCATCATAATCGGTTGAGCAATTGGCAAGTTCTTTCTAACGTCTAATGTAAACCTTATCGTTTTTTCCGAAACCCGATTAATCAACCATGACCTAATCTCATAAGGGAACCTTTTGAACTGTCAAATTCAAAAAATTATAAAAACAATTAAAAGTTGTAATTCTCTGTGAGATATTAACGAAGCCATCTGTTTTAACGGCAACCAAGCCCTTTTTAGGGGTTAAAATTACCCCTTAATTTAACCTAAAAAAACGCTTTTTTCGATTTATCTCGGCTTCTACTTCACTTTTTTTGATCAAACAAATTCATAATTATAATTAATATTATTTTGTACAGTTACAAAACACCAACAGTTTTCACTTACTTAAAAATAAAAAAAACAAAATTTTTATTTTTGAATTTATTTATTTTTATTTATTTAAAATTACAACTAGTTTCGATCTTGTAAAGATCATCTACAGGTAATTTTTGCAATTTTCAAAATGAGTTCCTTTTTATATAAAAATTCGACATAAAACAATCAAACATTTGTTACTAAAAACCGATTTTTCATGGAAACGCAAAGCCTAGACAATTTAGAGACAAAAAACATATAAATACATCATACGAGTTGCCAATATAAGCATAATCTTCCACAATATTAATCGAATTTGTACTTAATTTAATATGTAACATTTCCAAAATCGATCTTTTCCTAAAATTGGTTTGTTTATCGAGAATTTTGACGTTATCTAAATTGATTGAATGATTTGAATTTTTCAGATGCCGCGTAAGTGCGCTAATATTTGAATTTAGATCTTTGTTGGTGTCATATCTGTGTTGATAAATTCTTTTTTCCAAAACTTGTTTTGTCTGTCCAGTATACGTAGCGTTGCAACTACAACGAACTTGGTAAACCACATTTGATTGTTTTTTTAAAGGTACCTTGTCTTTAATTTTGGCAAAAATATTTCCATTTAAACTTGTGCCTACACATCCCACAATTTTGAAATTATAATTTTGGAACAGACGTTTTATTTTTTCATAAAGGTTTTTTATATATGGAATGGCCAAAAAGTTTGTGATTTCATTTTCTGATCTAGATATCGTATTTCTATGAAAATTTCTTGTTTTTCAAATTACATTTTTTATTAATTTTTCAGGATATTGGTTAAGCACTAATGTATCTTTTAGAATTTTTAAATTTTGTTTGTGAAATTTAGTATCGGAAAGCTTTATAATTTTTTGGGTTAAAATTTGTTTAGTGTCAATTTTATAAGTGATGGGAAGCCAAGAATGAAAATGTATACATCTGCCTACCTTGTTCAAATAACAATTTTTATTAGAACACTCCCTACTTTTCCTAATCATGGGTAAAGTTTGTCTACTTTTTGTTAATCTTAAGTTAATAAAAATACTGAATTTTGGATTCATATTAAAAAACAAAAAAAAAAAATTGTTTATATACCTAGCTACTTATTTTGAATTTGAATCTTTCCCGAAGCTTTGATTTCAAAGCAAACTATTTCTGTTTGCTGCAAACGGTAACCTCATATATTCTTTGCTTTTTTATCCTAAAACGAAACACTTTCTTTTAAAATCATAATGATTTAACTAAATTCGAATTCCAGCCTTAAACTAGGATTAAACTCGACTCGACTCGCAGCATATACAATATAATTCATTCATATATACACCTGTCCCTCGATTAACACGGTACTTGATTAACACGGATTTGATTTAACACGGTCAACGAATTGAGACAAAGTCTTAATTAACACGCACAGAAGTTTCGCCGCGTTAATCAAGTACCGTGTTAATCGAGGGACAAGTATATTAGTCGCGATTAACACGGTTTTGAGTTACACGGTAATTTGGCGGAACGTAATTACCGTGTTAATCGAGGGACAGGTGTACATACATACACATGTCCCTCGATTAACATGGTAATTACGTTCCGCCAAATTACCGTGTAACTCAAAACGTGTTAATCACGACTAAACACATGTCCTTCGATTAACACGGTACTTAAACTAAACTTCTGTGCGTGTTAATCAAGACTTTGTCTCAATTAGTTGACCGCGTTAAATCAAATCCGTTAATCAAGTACCGTGTTAATTGACGGACAGGTGTATATTATTCAGCCATTCCACACGAGTCGCGCTTACGCTGTTGCATTTCTTCGTCTCTTACCTCTTTGCACTGTTTTTGCCTATAAACTAAATTTTGTTTATTGGCAAAAACAGCGCAAAGAGTTAAGAGACGAAGAAATGCAACAGCGTAAGCGCAACTCGTGTGGAATGGGTGAATGTCTCTATTAAGCAATAGATACACAAAAATAGTAGAAAATAAATCGTTTTGAAGTTTCGTATGCCATCTGGTTGTACTGAAAATACTCTTGTATAATGCTCAATGCTTTTACGATGTACTATCCGTACTTTTAGACATACTCGACGTACTCTTAGACATACTCGACGTACTCTTAGACATACTCGACGTACTCTTAGACATACTCGACGTACTCTTAGACATACTCGACGTACTCTTAGACATACTCGATGTACTCTTAGATCTACTCGACTTACTCAAAGTACTCTTACACGTACTCCCTGTCCGAATAGGCACTTCCAAAATCAATACATAACTAATTTTTGTGAAAAATGTTAGATATAAAAGTATGTATCTGTAATATAATTTTGAGGTAACGTTATCACAAAAAACTAAAATCTAAATAAATTTCGTATAACAATTTATTTCTTAATTTTATTCTCATTTTAATAATATAGTTCAGATAATAATAATAAGTTAAATAATTGTTTTAAATAACCAAATTGGTAAGTTGGTGCTACAGAAATTAAAAAAAAAAATAAAACAAAAATATAATTTTATCATTTTGATGCTGCGGCATCTGCCAACTCTTTAAGAACTATTCTTCGATACTCATCAAAACCACCGTCTATACTCTGCACTGTACCGTTACCGCACACCCACAATTCTTTGCACACCATCCGTATCAGACGCTCGTCGTGAGATACTAGAATCAAACCACCATTGAATTTGTTTATCGCTTTGCCAAGTGCTTCGATTGTTTCAATGTCTAAATGATTAGTCGGTTCATCAAGAATTAAGAAGTTCGGTCGGCCCATACACATTTTTGCGAATGCCACCCGAGATTTTTGTCCACCCGATAAACTTGCAACAACTTGCAATGCTAAATCACCCGAAACACCAAAACTACCTAATTGTCTTCGATATTCTTCGATCGGTTTACCAGGATTCGCTTGTTGTATAAGTTCTACGCATGAAATATTCATTTCCAGTTGATCGACGTGATGCTGTGAAAAGTAGCCGAAACGTAGACCTCGGTGTGATGTTATCATGCCACCGGTTGGTGAATGCATTCCCATGATTAACTTGAGAAGAGTAGTTTTACCGGCTCCATTTTCGCCAACAATACAAATACGGGACTGAAGATCTGCGCTCAAATTCACTAAATTGAAGATAACTTTTTCATCATTATACTTGAAGGCAATTTCGTTTAATACGAGAATGGGTGGATTTAATGGTTCCACTTCCGGGAATTTCAAAGACACCTCCACTTCTTTTTCCACAGGTGTCAATTCTGGTAATTTTTCTAACATTTTGATCTTCGATTGTACGCTAGCTGCACGATTCGCATTGTAGCGGAAACGGTCAATAAATTCTTGCACGTGAGAACGATGTGCCATTTGGGCTTCATATTCACGACGCTGAGATTTGTGTTTTTCATTTTTAGTTTTTTCAAATTGTTCATAATTACCACGATACGATTCAATACGTTGCGAATGTAAATAAAGAATGTCTGTTGGAACGGCTTCAAGAAAATTACGGTCGTGAGATACTACCAGCAGGGTCGTCGGCCAATTTTGTAGATAATTTTCTAACCAAATAATAGCTTTAATGTCCAACATGTTTGTCGGTTCATCAAGAAGTAGAAGATCCGGTTTGGAAAATAGAGCACGGGCCAACGCCAATCTCATTCTCCAACCACCAGAGAATGTTTTTGTTGCACGAGTCTGCATTATTTTGTTGAATCCAAGACCATTCAATATGATTGAAGCGCGCGCTGGCGCCTTATCAGATTCAATATTTTGTAGTTGGGCATAAACTTCGGATAGTTCAGTTGACATATTCGGATCGCCAGTTCCATTTTGAATTGCAGTCGTGATTTCCTTTTCGCGTCTTAATAAAGTTTGCCTTACTATATCACATTCCAATACACTCTCCAAAGCTGCGGTGTCGTCACCATGAACTTCTTGTTCAACATGCAAAATGGAAATGTGAGTTGGAATTTTTAATTGTTTCTGAGAAATCATCCTAAGGAGTGTAGTTTTTCCAAGACCATTACGTCCAACTAAACCATATCTTCGTCCTTGAGCTATAACCAAATCGGCATTTTGTAGTAGCACGCGATCTCCAAACGAAACGTCAAAGTTCTCGATTCGAACATCCATTGCACGATTGGTGCCTTTTGCTTCCAATTTATTATCCTTTTTGCTAATGACCTGAGAAGCCGAAGCGGATTGCAATTGTATTTGTTGAATCGGAGCTTTAGACACCTCCTGCCGTTTTTCTAGCTTTTGTTGCAACTTTTGCTCGGCTTTCTCTAGCTTTCTGGAATCAACTTTTAGGCTATCGTCTCGCGATACAACCCAAATCGATTTACTTTCAATCGATTCTGTTTCTAGATTTGCCGCCATTTGGCCAAGATTAATGGGAGCGTCCAATATTTTCTTTGTTCCATTTTTGGTATTAGATTTGTCAGGCTTCATAATCCCTAGAAACCTATCACAGAGCTCACGAATTTCATTTTCTGATTTGTCAGCTGATATTTCATGTAGTATAACACCAATTGCTTCATATACTTCTTCACTGTTTTCGAAATCATCTGCTCCACTCTCTAGCACACCTAAACAAAATTTTTGGTTGTGCAAAAAGAGAAAACACAAGACACAATACGTTAACCTCACTTTTCAACAAAAAACGAACATGTTGTGAGTTTGAGATATTTACCTTCAACATACTGTTGTAAATCATCATCAATAGTTGGAAATTCACGTTTTAATAATTCTGTACACGCCGTCATTTTGGTATTTTTCTTATATAGTAAATTCAATTTAATAATAAGAAAATTCCTGCTTCACCCAAGAATGAGCCACAAGAAAAGTCGGCACCAGAAAAAAATAGACGACCCACGTCAAATAAATTTTTTGTTGCTTTTTTATAATTAAAACTTGCCGATTTTTATAAGTCAAACATCACAATAGAAAAATATATAAATTATAAAAGATAGTAGATTTATTTATAAAATTATTCTAAAGAATGTATTATTGCAATTTATTATAATTAGTTCTTCAATTTTAATTAATAATTTTAATGAAATAATTTGACGGAAAGTCTAGTTTTTTTTCTAAATGAAGTTAGGTGAGGTTGGGTGTATTAAAAGCCATTGTAAAAAGTGAGGAAGCTTACACTACACCACGAAATATTTAGTGGACTGGCCTAAATGGCGATATGAAACACTAGTAGATGTCTCTGTTGGTGGTTTACGGCAAGAATGTCACGATAATTAATAAATATTTATGTGGAAAATCATGGGCTTGCTTATTTAATAAAAAAAAAATTAAATTAATTGAGAATTATAGAAATAGATTGAATATTAGACAACTTCATTGTAATTTTTTCTGTCAAGGGAAACAAATTGAACTTCAAAATTGTTCATATCTTTTGTATGAAGTTGTGCAGATACAATTTTTATTTTAATTATTACAGACGGTAATTTAGCCGATAATTTTTTTGTGAAAATCGAACTCAAAATAAAAATATAAAGTAGAGAAGGCAAATTTGAAATTTTTAGGTTAAACATTATGGCGTTTGAGGTTTTTCTGGGATTCATTTTTATTAAAATTAACTTATTTTGAAATTTTTTTTTAGAACTGATATTTGTTTTCCTTAATTCTCAAAAAAATCTGACATATTTTAGCTGTCAAATAATTGATCTATTGTGCACGGATACAAAAACTAACAATAAACCTTGAAATTTCTAATAGTAGTACCTTTCCATTCAGTTAACTCATTTTATTTACATATTTAACTATGTATTTTAATGAAAAGTAATTTCTTTCTAATTAGTTAATTTGATTTAATTAGTTTATTATTTCTTAAAACTTGTAATATCCAACTGTCACTTTTAATATACATATAATATTCCTCTCTCCAGATATTTGAAACAATATATTTAGCTTATATAAGTATCCTTTTATTTCTTATATTTCGGTCCCATTTCCGGACCACCTTCAGAAAAACTAAAAAAAGTAAACTTAAACGTATTATTAATTTATAAAACTTTTTAACAAAAAATTTAAAAACTAGAAAATGATTATTGAGACAAAAATTTATTGAACTTCCATATGACATCCGTATCGTACTAAATCATTTCCGCTATTTTGAACGACACGGATGTCATATGGAAGATATAATATTTTAATTAAAAAGCACTTTATTTAACATTTACTTCATATGTTTTTATTTGATATAATAATTATTTTGAATATATAAAATAATATGTTACTCGGAATTATAAATGTATTTGTTACTTGTCATTGTCACTACTGCACTTGCAGACTAAAAAAAATTGTTGCCAATAGCCGCGTTTTTTACTAACTCCGGATAGCTGGTATCCGAAGCAGCTAATTTTCTGCGATAAAACTAATATTACAAGCTATTTATGCATATATGTAATTTATTTATTTAAAGTTCTGCCTATTTATTCGGAGCTGCTATCGGAAGCAAAGGGAAATTTGATTTTTTTTTGTACAACCCTAGAAATTGTGCCAAACTTCATATTGGTTTAAAAATGACGTATGTCAAATTAAAATGTCATATCGACCATCGACGTGAAAAGTTTTCTGAATAATAAATACGTATTTAGTCTTGTTCTGTACGCGTTACTTACGGAGTAGACCTAAAAAAAGTGGATAAGTTAAGTCGTAATATGTATGTGGTTCCGCGTACTGTGTAATTTCGTAAAAGGCCCACAATTTCGTGCACAGAGCGAAGGAATTGCCTTTTTTACGATTTATAAAAAACACGTTGTTAAAAAAGATTCAGAATCTGCTCGATATTATTTGAGCGATCCATAATTTATCGTGCACTAACGATATGGAATCTACGCCATTTTACAACGTGAACACAATTTTAACAAAAATAACTTTAATAAATATGAAAATTACTATTAAATATTACCAATTACTATAAAATACAACAGTTAATACTTTTTGTAAAATAACATAACCTGTACAGTGCCCCAGGACTTCCATCGAGAAGTTTCCGTGGGTTTCTTCTGGAAAAATATAACTCACTAGTCAACATGGATTGAAAGATCTGACCTGAGCAAATTTAAAAACAAACAAACAAACGTATTTAAATAAATATGTACGTATTTAAAATTTATATTTGTTTGTGTACTATTTATTTGTGTATAATATTTATTGTGATGAAAATAAAAGATCTGTATTGTCTTCATTTTCTTCCACAGCTTCAATTAATTAATGAAACAAAATATGATTCATTTCATACATCCTTGAATGAATTCATATTCAAATCTACGTAGCGTAGCCACTACATAAAAAACTGACAAAAAAAATTGTGCTTTTATATGATTTTTATTATTTGTTTAATTATTCTACGAACGTACGTAAATAATGGAATTTTAAAAAAAATTATTTACAAAAATTGTGTGAAAATTATTTAAAGTGATTTTGTGAATTATCGTTAATAAATAGTGTTGTTATAATTTTTGTGTGACATAAATAAATTCGTTGGGGATAAATTGAATTGATTTTGTTTTATTCACAATCCAGTGATACGAACCTTTATTGACAAGGCAAAAACGTAACAATTGGTGACAGCGGTGGGATTGTGAATAATAAGATAAAGAAAATGATTCCCAACGAATTGAAAGTTCCAGAATTAAAGAGGGAACTTGAGAAACGGGGTTTGGCTAGTGGCTACTGATGGTAGTAAAGCAGCTTTACAAGCGCGACTACGTGACGCCATGGAGAAATAAGGGTTAGACGCAGATCAACATGTTTTTGGAGAGAAAGTAACGGATGCGGCAACCGTAGAGCAAAAAGAAGGAGATAGCCGTCAGTCGAAACAACACAACTACCATCTGGAAGTTTCGATTTGTCGCAGTTAATAGCTGCTATGAACCAGATGACGGGACAGATGAGTCTAATGAAACAACAAAACGAACAACAGCTAGGAGAAATTAAAAATCAAATGGCGCAACAAGCAGTGCAGTCAAACCAAGAAATTAAAAATGAAATGGAACAATAAAATGTGCGACAGTTGGAGACAATAAACCAAGAAATAAAATGCCATATGGAACAACAAATAGAGAAAATTGAACAACCAATCCACGAAATTGTAGATGGGCAAAAGAGAATGGACGAGAAACTTCTCGAATTATCTACTAACATACACGGCGAAGTAGAGAAGCTGCAAATGTAGATTCAACAGGTTGACCAAAAACTGCAAACGGAAGTGGCCCTCAAAGGCGAAGCAGCAGAGGCTTTACAAACCATCCCGGAACAAGAGCGCAGCTATCTCGAAATTATGAAGGCGCTGGATAGGAAGTACGGCAGAGATCACAAGCGGGAAATCTATCGAATGGAATTGAAAAGCCGCTACCAAAAGGGAGGAGAATCGCTGCAGAAATTTTCATCGGCAATCGAGCGATTAGTACATCTAACACATACCAGTACGTCGGCTGATTGTATGGAAAGGCTAAAAATTGACGCATTCATTGACAGCATTCGAGATCCAGAGACACACAAGCCGGTGATGTTCTCACCTAAAGCAACCTTCGCGGAAACCGTTGCGTTTGCGTTAACGATCGAGGCTGTGTATAACTTCACCAGACCGTCATTATTTAGGCGCCAAATGAATTCAGACACGAACAGCAGCATGGAGCGAATGGTACCGCCAGTCGGAAGAGGCAGGCTTGAGGCTTAGGTGTTGGGAATGTGACAAGTTGGGTCACATCTCAAATGGACTGTCGGAATGTTATACATGGAGAGAGGAGATCGCCACCTGTTATGCGGGCAAACGCCGAACGGTCGGGAAAAAGGTCTAGAGCCAGCGAGCTAAGATGTTGGGTATGTAACAAGATTGGGCACATCTCGCGAGATTGTTTGGAAGCAAGAGGAAAGCGGCACGGATCACTAACTTCTATGGAAAGAACACTAAGAGGAAAGCAGGAATCGGATGAACAGATGGCAACAGTCGGTAAAGTGGAAAGGTTAGAAGTCAGTTTGAAGGAGCCGAAGCTGGCTTCGCCGTCTGGTGGTCCCATTATTATTATTATTGGGGGGGCCATGCGGGCGATCAGCCACTTCGCACTGCGACCTAAAAGATCTATTGTGCTGGCCCCTGCCTAATTATCCGTCCAGTCAATATTCAGGTTCTTAATGAACCTGAAAATACTGCCTCCCGGTACGTGATACATACTATCTGGGCTTATTGCTCTCCCTCCTAGATGTTTACTACAGCATGTAGCTCCGCTAGAAAGACGGTAACATTGGAGCTCAAGGACCTCGAGAGGGTTGCCCACTCCCGTATATTCCTACTCCTGCCCCGTATTCCATTTGATTTTACTCTTACGAGTTGCTGGGAATTGCAAATCACCTGTAGGTCACCCAGCTTTACTACAGGAAGGCTAAATAAAACTGGAGGGTGCCTGGTATCCAGAGTCCGCATATTTTGGGCTGATTAACCTATCAGCCATTCATCTTTCGGCATATGCTGTTCCACCTTAGATTAGGGTTTTATGTCAAGGTTTTCTCCTTTAGCGCCGTACTTTAGCCTGTGCCAAATGGCCAAAAATGTGCCAAGTGGCCTTAGTTACCAGTGGTTGCCACGAGGAGGCAGTACGTACACTTGCGAATTGTGAACAGGTTACCCCTTACACAATTGTACCCATCACGCAACTGCCTAATGACAAGACCAGAACAGCTCACGTGATGCGCACCCTATTGGAAGGTTACGGAGCTGGTAGATTAATCTACTCAACTTTGATCCCCCCTCCAATAGACGCCAAACCACCCTGGTGGTCCCATAATATTCATCCCTTTTGCGAGTGTGGCACGAGGCGGAGGCAGCGTAACAGTCGGGGGGGATGTTGATGGGAGGAAGTGTATCATTAAGCTGGATACTGGAGCAACCCACGCAATTGTCTGGAAAGACTTGATCGCAGGAGTTGTGCAGCTGACTGATGGGTAAAAATTAAGAATGGCAAATGGAGAGAGTGCAATGATAAAAGGCAAAAAGTTCGTGAAAAAAAAAGATAACGAAACTGCAACCTGTATGGACGGCACTCTACAGGACTAGGAAAGGACAAGGAGGTAAACAGAAGGTGGTGCTTTTAGACAGGTTTGGCCCTGTTCAGAGGAGGAGATTTGGATCCTGTTCGGGACGAACAGGCTTAGGTTAGGGGTAGTGTGACGGTGACACCTAGTGTGTAACAGAATAAGTTAAATGAATAGCTGAATGTTTTACTATACTAAATGGAATTTTCCATGATAAAACAGTTCTAAATGTTTCTACACTATTAGTACTGGAAAAGTCATGAGCTTTTCTAGAAGTTTGTTTGTGTATATAAAAAGGCGAACGAAATCAAATTAGATTATTCGAATTTGGAACGCGATAGTGTAAACTTGTAAGAAGTAGTAGTATTTGGAAAGCGACATTGTGAAGATTAAAAAGTGATTTAAAAAGTGTTGTAATGCGAAATAAAAATTATAAGTGAACAGTAAAATTGTGTGAAAATTATTTAAAGTAATTTTGTGAATTATCGTTAGTAAATAGTGTTATAATTTTTGTGTGACATAAATAAATTCGTTGGGAATAAATTGAATTGATTTTGTTTTATTCACAATCCAGTGATACGAACCTTAATTGACAAGGCAAAAACGTAACAGTATAATAAACCAACAGCCCAGCCCTCCTTACATTTATATTGCAACAAATTTACATTTACTGATCTTAATTTTATACATCTTTATTCTTTTATATTTATAATTTCTCTAAATTTTATGAATTTAACATTACCCAATGCTTTAGTTAATATGATTAAAATTTTAGTAGACATCCTCAATGGTCGTACCAATTCTCTATGCTGTGTTTCTTATTTCCGATCTAGGGTGGTTTGGCGTCTATTGAAGGGGGGGACCAAAATTGAGTAGATTAATCTACCAGCTCCGTAACCTTCCAGTAGGGTGCGTATCACGTAATCTGTTCTGGTCATGTATTATAGGCAGCTGTGTGATGGGTACAATTGTGTAAGGGGTAACCTCTTCACAATTCACAAGTGTACGTGCTGTACTGGTAACTAAGGCCATTTGGCACAGGCTAAAGTACGGCGCTAAAGAAGTAAACCTTGACAAAAACCCTGATCTAAAGTGGAACAGCATATGCCGATTGATGAATGGCTGATAGGTTAATCAGTCCAAAATATGCGGACTCTGGATACCAGGCACCTACAGTTTTATTTAGCCTTCCTGTAGTAAAGCAGGGTGACCTACAGGCGATTTGCAATTCCCAGCAACTCGTAAGAGTAAAATTAAACGAAAGACGGGACAGGGGTAGAAATATACGGGAGTGGGACAGCCCTCTCGAAGTCCTTGGGCTCCAATGCTACCATCTTTCTAGCGGAACTACATGCTGTAGTAAACATCTAGGAGGGAGAGCAATAAGCCCAGATAGTATGTATCAGGTACCGGCTGGCAGTATTTTCAAGTTCATTAAGAGCTTGAATATTGAATGGACGGATAATTAGGCAGGGTCCAGCACAATAGATTTTTTAGGTCGCAGTGCGAGGTGGCTGATCGCCCACATGGCCCTTCAATAATAATACATAATAATAATATTTCCGATCTAATTGATCTGAATACTGAAAAGCTATGTAAAAACCACTCATTTCTATCCCATGGATAAGACACAAAACTAAATTACTATAGAAAACAACAACAAACGATGGTACAATTTTTTATATATTCCACTCACTTGAATTGTATATACCTCTTACTCTAAAATCGTATTATCGAAAATGTAAAGTAAGAGCCCCACTGGAATAAGTTTATTTCCGAAAATTATTCAAAATCTTTTTTTTTTTTCCTAATAAACTTAAGATAAACAGAAAGATATTCAAAATCTTTAATTTTTTATATCATAATTTAATAAATAAAACACTTTGCTGCCTATTTTCAGAAAATATTTAAATAATTTTTTCATATTTTTCCCTTGAAATATTAAGTACATATCTGAACTATGAACTTTAAAAACCACAACAAATGAAAAATTCGTACGAGTAACCGCCATATTCGGTACGAGTAACCGCCATAGCCACTATATTTTGTTAGTGCCACTAAATAATATTGGTAGAAATCTTGGATTTTTTTGCATGGGAACGATAAGTTTTTTATATGTTAAAGGAGCATTTCTTTGCTAATATCGTCAAGAAAAACAACAACAAAAACTAAAATCTGAAAACAATATCGAAACGCAAAGCGAAAACAATACTGGGAATGCAAGGTTAAGCCGGTATTCCATTACGAAAAATTTACTGACTGCTGGAAAAAATGAAAGAAGACAAAAAAAAATGTTACTAGTGTGACAAAGAAAAAAGAATTTTTTTATTTTTTATTTTATAGCAAAATTGTATGGATAAATTTTGACAGCAAACAAAAACATAACCAACAAATATGACCAAAATTATGGGTTAAGCCGGTATTCCATTACGAAAAATTTACTGATTGCTGGAAAAAATGAAAGAAGACAAAAAAAACATGTTACATTAGAGTAACAAAGAAAAAACAATTTTTTTATTTTTTATTTTATAGCAAAATTGTATGGATAATGCGTGTTTTACACGTTCCAACAATTACTAAAGATACATGTTAAACCGAAAGTGATCTGACTGAGTTTTATCTGAACGTGATCTGACTGAAAATTTGGGTTGGTGTTTACATGGGACTTTTTTATTTGATCTGAGCTGACAGTTCAAATGTCACTTTGTTTTAAAATTACATTTAAATTATTAAAAAATTATTTAAAATAATTTAAAAACCAGTTGGAAAATGTATAAAAACATTTTGCCCTATTAACAGTATGAAAAAATCTGTCAGTTCAACTAAACTAAAGTTTACATGTTTAACTCAATATACAAACTGACTCAACCAACCAAATTTAAGTTGACCGAACTCAGACTACTTTCAGAACACTTTCAGTCAAGTCGCCGTTTACATGTTGAATTTAACTCAGACGTTTTCAGTCAGATCACTTTCGGTTTAAAGGCGTTGCCCCATGCAAAACAGAAAACCGGCATTTCAAAACCCTAAATCCTATTTATGGCAAAGTTGCTTCACTTTGAAATATGAAAATTACTAAGAAACAGTTCAATTCTATAAGCTCCATCATATTCATAGAAAATTGTATTAAAAATTATTTAATTTCATTCAAAATACTCCAATTTTATATTTTGCCAGACGTCAAGCTAAAATTCGTCCGACAAAGTATAAAATTGGAGTTTTTTGAATGAAATTAAATCAATTTTAATAAAATTGTCTAAGAATAAGATGGAGCTTATAGATTCGAACTATTATTTAATAATTTTTATATTGAAAATGAAACAATTTTGTCAAAAATTGGATTTGACGGTTTGAAATGCCGGTTGCATGTGGCAATGCCTTAACATGTATCTTTAGTAAATGTTTTTCTAACTTTTTTTTTGTTGAGACTTAGAGCTACACGCAATAGAAAATATTTACATGCGATAAAAAGAGAAAAGTATAAAACGAAAATGTCGGTCGTGCTATAACTTTGTGGCGGTATAAAATCTACGATGTCGAATAGGGCGAAAATACAACTTTATGTTTCAAAATTACAACTTTTCTGGCTAAAATAAAGCTTTTCGAAAGTAAACTTCCATTTTTAAACAAAAATTTATAAAAAAATAAAACAAAAATGTCGGGCATGCCATAATTTTTTGGCGGTATAAAATCGACAATGTAATTTTTGACGAATGCCGCAGCGATACCACTTTATTTATCAAAATTACGACATTTCTTGGCTAAAATGAAAATTGTTCCAACGTAAATTTTAATTTTTAAATAAAAATTTTAAAAAATAAAAATAAAGCACTATACAAATTTTACAAATCGCCATTTTTAATGTGTTTGTTGTTGTTTGTTTCCATTAAATATACTCGGGTCGAGTATATTTTATAGTCAAAAAATTTTTTTATGGAAACAAAGTTGGAAAAAAAAGAAAAAAAAAGTCCAACAAAATTTTGTTTGTTTATATATTTGTTCTTGTCTTTCAAATGGAATTCGCGATATACTAATCTCTTCATTTTTTGTTGGGAAACATTGTTGGAACGTGTAAATCACGCTTAAATTTTGACAGCAAACAAAAACATAACCAACAAATATAAACACAATTATGCGTTATTCTGAATTCGTATATTTTCACCTCTCAAAATTATCTAAAAAATTAAATATTATTTTCACCCATATCAGAATTATTTTTTTTCATTTATTTTCCGTCACAGAATTAAAAATAAAAAAAATCTTTACCATAAAAATGACGTACTTTGAAAATTAATATTGTGTGCGAGAAATATGTTATCAACCGTACACAAAATTTATGTAGATGGGTTAGAGAGTTGCAATAAAAAGTACTCCATTTGATACTTTTTGTCAATAATTATGGCATCACACTAACACAGCCACAACTTTTTTGTAATAAAAATTCACACAACCACCGATTTTATATTTTTATCTCAATATATTTTTTGCTGAAAAACATTTTTCGTAATGGAATATCGGCTTAAGAATGATGAATGGAAGTAGAAATGAATGTTGTTTTATTCGAGCAAGCTGAGATATGTAGTAGCAAACAAAGCATAATTTAAAAACGAAATAGAAAACAATTTTATTCTTGAAACAAGAGATAAAACTGAATGAATAGAATGAAAGAAACGAACAACAGAAATGAAAGTAATGTTACAACAGATCGCGATTTCAATTTCATTTTAAATTCATTCACCTTACGCCTGACTCTTTTTTATATTTCATGTTTATCGAGTTTGTACAACTAGATTACGTTAATCAAGTTATAAAATGCAGTAATCCTAATGGCTGTATGATACTCACTTTTTTTAATACTTTAAAAAAGAGGATCGGAGAGAGAGAGAGAGAAAAAATGTCTATACAAAATTATTGTATGAGTGAGTGTATACAAAATAGTCATGTTAAAAATAAAGAAATGTCAAAAAAAATCGTAGCTCAATTTTTTTTCTAGCAGTTAATCGAGCAATTATAGCAGAAAATAATTTAATTTGATCCTTTTTTTTACATTTATGTCAAATTCTTTCGGGTTACTCGAAATAAAGTAGCTTTTTTATTTCCTAAAGAATATGAAAATATTTTTGTAGTTGTGTTGGTGTAAAAAGAGCAAAATAAAGTGAGGTTATGTTTTACTGTCAGTGAGATCAGTAAAACTTTTTTATTGTGATAACAACAAGATGGGACCAATTAATTTTAGCGTATTAATATTCAATAAACAACAAATGAAATATCAAAATGGAGTTTTATTTTTATTTCCAATTCACTTTGACATTTCACATTTTTATGTATTTGTAAAGAGTAAAGCAAATCTATGAAAAAATCCAGAGTAAAGCAAAATGCTCTCGAGCAAAAAATAAAGTGCTTTATTTTCTCATGGCTGTATGATACTCACTTTTTTTCAAGTACAATAAAGTGCTGCAAAACTAGTAAAGCGAAACAGAGAAGGGTAGTGTAGACAATACTATAGGCAAATATTTTGAAGTTTCGGATAAACAAAATTTGTAAATAGAATCAACATTTTTTTTGTGTTGGACCATATTATTGAATTAATTTGCATTAGCTGCCGCAATTAATTGAAACGAATATGTTACGTTAATTTTTATATTTACAAAAAAATGCACGTTTCAAATATTTTGGCAAACAATTAACAATGCAAACCCAAAATTGTATTTCAGTATCAAAAGAAAAATCTAAAAAAGGGGGGAAAAATCATAACAATAATGGCGAACAAAAATGGAAAAATTGTTTACTAAATTTATTTTAAAAATAAACAAATAAATTCTCTTTTGTATACAAAATACAAATATTTTCTCTATTATTTCGGAAATGTCAGAAAAAAGTATGTAATGTCAAAAAAAAGAATCAAATCCAATTCTTTTTTTGCTATAATTGCTCGATTAACTGCTAGAAAAGTTGAGCTACCACTTTTTTTTTGACGTTTCTCTATTTTTTCCAAATCTATGGTGTATACACTCACTCTCACAAATATTTTGTATATATATTTTTTATCTCACTCCGTTTGTCTTAACTAGTCACTGAAAAAGTGGGAAAAAAAGTGAGTATCATACAGTCAAAAGAATTTGTAATGTCAAATTTTTACCCTTCGAGTAAAATTTTTTACCCTCAGGGTTTTTTTTCCGAAAGAATTTAACATTAATAGCTGTATTTTGTTGAGAAAAAATTAATTCGAATTATTTTGGAGTTATTTTTTTCTTAACAGATTAAGCCACGAAATATTTTTTCGATTTAATTTTTATATTCTATGTTGCTATTTCTTCTGTTTTTCATTCAAGCAGTTACGTATTTTATTTGTTCGAGCTAGAATTAAATAACTTAAATTTTTTGTTCGAATTATTTAATTCCTGTCGCGTGCAATTGTTGTTGTAAATTTCTCAACAAAATACAGCTAATGTTTAACGTGAAAAATAATTTTGATTATGTTTCAATTACAAATATTTTGGTGTATGGCAATTTATTTGTGCCAAATTTATTTATTATTTTATGTGTATCTCAACAAAATATGCGAACTAATCGAGAATATTACACTTTTTTGTAAGCAAACAAAAAAAAATAATGCAAAAATATAAAGGTAGTGACAGTCTCGACGGAACGGAGACGGAATTACGCACAAAACGCCAAAATTAATTTAGTACTGTAAAAATATAAATTTTGCTGACAATCTCGACGCACGTTTTTAACATTAAAATAATTTTAAACTACCTAATATGAACTAAACCTTTTTGATTTCCATAAATCCATAATTTGATGGCTCTAAATTCTATTTTGTAAACGCCTTTTTTGACCAATTTAAATTTTCCGTCGTAGTATAAAATCTACTAATCTAGTTAATAACTAATAATTTAGCTACATAAAACCGTTTAATATGATTGGCTTCACTTTAATTTGGATAACTTTAGTTGCCAAGAATGTCTTTCATTTTGTATTTTTTTTACATCAGAAAGTGACACTTCAATCCGTTCTTGCGTGCAATATTGAAAATAATTTAATTTTAGTACTTGGGCTAATGCGCTCCGTAGGTCGACTGAGCCAATTTGCCTGTATTTTCATGTAATTTAACTTTTGCGCTATTGCGTGACTGCGCTAAGCGTGAGACTGTCTGGGGGGTAACATAGGTAATTGTAACCACTGATTCAAATTTAGATTTATAGATTACATCACGTACATTTCTGAACAATTTTATCGAATGAAAAAAACTTTAAATGTCCTATTTGTCTTTATTGATTTCGTATTAAAATCTAACGAAATCTAATGCTGTTATGGTCATTTCAAAACCAATGAAATATGAAAGTATTATAAATGTCAAATACTACCAACTTTTGAAAATAAGTCACGAGAATTGGTTATTTCATTTGACCAAAATTGAATTCCAATTCCTGACAGACTGAAAAAAAAACTACGTAATCTCGAATTCGCGATTAGCTAGCTTCTGTCTATCAAAGGTATTAAAAGCTATACTTTTATGCAAGTTTTAATTCCAAAGATATAAAAGGTCATAACTCTCAATATGAGAGCTCGATGATGACCGAATTATAGTAAAGTACCTACTGCTAAAAATACCACAAGCTTGGGTGCTTCAATGAAAATTCGATTAAATGAAATATATGTATTTCCATTTTAATGACTGAAAATATAAATTGTTCCGACGAACAAGCAGCTAATAAAAGTATTTCAAATTCATATGGAAGCAAACAAACTCATCCACTGAACACAAACTGTCAAAAACAATTTTTTATTTTTTTGATTTAACACGTTTATTATAAAACAACGCTGTGTCAAAATATATTTATCTCGTTCTACAATCCTAGTGGTTCATAAACTTTCCTCACCCATACTGATTTAATTTCAGTCAAATTATCATATACATATACGGAATGCAGTTCAGTTTTATATCACTGTATCGGTGATTCTAAACTGAGAAAGAACTCAAATTAAAAAAAAAAATTGGAAATTATACTAGGAAAAGCGGTGGTGTGTGCAGTGTAGTTTCAAAAAAAAAATCGACAAAACAATTAGAGTATTTCCAAACAAATCATCAAAAATTAAAAACAATTTTAATGAGATCTGATTAATTTAAGTGTTTACGTACAATTTAACATAAATAGTAATTGTATTATGGCATCAGATGAAGAAATAGAAGATAGTAGTTTTGCTGCCGGTAAGAAGATTTTTCTCTTAATCCACTATGCGAATTTTTTTTTTCTGTTCCGTCTTTTGTTTTTTTTGCTACAGTTTTTTTTTTGATAAAATTTCGTTACCGAAATGATTAATTAACGTGTAGAACTAGTATTGAATTGTAATTTATTGATTATATTGCTAAATTTACCATTTGGATCTTGGCAAAATTTACTACGAAAAAAAAACGCGGTGCGCGGAAGGGGGAAGAGAAGACTTTTGTTTTATGTTTTTTCGTGTAAAATCCTGACCCCACTGTGTATGAAGTGGAATCAAAATGGTTGCCATTTTGGATTTTTGTTTTAGAAAAATTACGAAATAAAAATTTTAGCATTTTCCGAATTTTTCAATATTTCTAAGATTTACTTAATTTATCTTATATTTCAGACGCAACAGTTGAAGAGGACGAAAGTAAATTGGAAGAATCAACTGTTGAACAAGCTGAAGACCAAGCTTCCAACGGGGGTGAATCTGATGAGCCACTGGTAAAACCAGCCGTAAGTATTATCTTATAGTAACAGGCATTAACATGCATTAGCGAAGAAATGAAATATTCATTTGAAATTGTTTTTGTCGCTTATCATTTTTTAGAACGAGGAGGACGATGATTATGAGCCAGACGATGGCCGCAAAAAGAAAAAGGGTAAAAAGCGCAAGGCCAAAAATGACAAAGAAAAGGGACGGAAGAAAAAAAAGCGCAAGAAAAATGAAAGTGGCGAAGATGAAAGTGATTATGGTAAGGATGATGTAATGGCGGATGATTCTGATTATGTAGCCCCGAAACGGGGCCGTAAGAAGAAAGATAAATCATCAACTAATTCAGCTCCAACTACTCCAGCACCAGCCCCACAACAATCTTCTTCAAATGATTCAAGCATGCCAACTATTGAAGAAGTGTGCACCACATTTGATTTAACCGATGTCAAGATTGATTACTCAGAATCTGATTTCCAAAATTTGATCACGTATAAGATATTCCAGCAACACGTTCGACCAATACTACAAAAAGAGAATCCAAAAGTACCAATGTCGAAGTTAATGATGTTGGTGGCGGCAAAATGGCGAGAATTTTCGGAAATCAATCCTTATTTACAATCTGAACAAGAGGAACGCAAAGAAGAGGAAGAACCTGCACCGCGTTCTCCTGAATATCAACCAAAACCGAGCCGGTCAAGAAGTTCCAACAAAGACAAAGATGACATCTATGACGACGAGGATGACGAGGAAGAAGAACCGAAAACAAAAAAACGTCGGGGACGAGGACCTGGTAAAAAAGGTCGCAAATCTGGAAAAGTTCCAACTTTAAAGATTAAATTTGGGAAACGTAGAAATGCTAGTTCCGATGATGACCAAGATGGCAGTGCAAACGGCAGTGAACGTGATTCAGATTTAGAATTTGAAAAAATGCTTCAACAAAATGAAGATAAAGCTGACAAAGAAAAAGACGTTAAGGGTGATGACGGAACTGAACCTGATACTAGTCAGCCTGCTGTGCGTAAGAAGGCTAAAACTAAGATTGGCATGAAATCAAAAAAGAAGCGTAAGATTAAGACCACAAGCCGCTTTCCTGATGGAGATGATGGTGAACAAGAGCACCAAGATTATTGCGAGGTGTGTCAACAAGGTGGTGAAATTATCCTTTGTGACACGTGTCCTAAGGCGTATCATTTGGTGTGCTTAGATCCCGAATTAGAAGAGGCACCAGAAGGCAAATGGTCTTGCCCAACATGTGAAGCAGAAGGTCCGGCCGAAGATGACGAAGATGAACATCAAGAATTTTGTCGGTTATGTAAAGATGGAGGCGAACTATTATGTTGTGATTCATGTCCATCGGCATATCATACGTTCTGTCTTACACCACCGCTTAGTGAAATTCCTGATGGTGATTGGAAATGTCCACGTTGCAGCTGCCCATCGCTTGCCGGAAAAGTTGCAAAGATTTTATGTTGGCGTTGGGCCGAAATCGATCCAAATGAACCTGGCACATCTAAGAAAATTCAAACAAGGAATCGTGAATACTTTGTTAAATGGCATGATCAATCATATTGGCATTGTGATTGGATATCTGAACTTCAACTCGACGTCCATCATCCACTGATGTTTCGTTATTATACGCGTAAATACGATATGGAAGAACCGCCAAAGTTCGAAGAAGCATTAGATGAAGCTGACGGTCGTTGGAAACGAATGCAGAAACATAAGCTGCACTCCGACGACGACATTGAAATCAATTTAGAAGAAAAGTTCTACCGATATGGCGTTAAACCAGAGTGGCTTTTAGTTCATCGTGTTATAAATCATCGAACAATGCGCGATGGACGTGTTCTTTACATGGTGAAATGGCGTGAATTGAACTACGATCAAGCCACTTGGGAAGAAGAAGGTGATGACATTCCCGGCATTAAAACTGCCATTGAATATTATATGGATTTAAGAAGTGCTTGCAATGCGGACACAAGTATTCGTAAGAAGGGTAAGAAAGGTCGTAAAGGAAGACCGAAAGAATTGGAAGATGACGATAGAATTCAACCAAAGCGTTATACACCACCACCAGAGAAACCAACAACCGATTTAAAGAAGAAGTACGAGGTTCAACCATCATTCATAAACGACACTGGAATGTCCTTACATCCTTATCAATTGGAAGGCATCAACTGGTTGAGATACTCGTGGGGTCAAGGCATTGATACAATTTTGGCCGATGAAATGGGTCTTGGTAAAACAATCCAAACTGTAACCTTTTTATATTCACTATATAAAGAAGGCCATTGTCGAGGGCCATTTTTGGTAGCCGTTCCACTGTCGACTGTTATCAATTGGGAGCGTGAGTTTGAATTATGGGCGCCAGATTTCTACTGTATCACTTACGTTGGTGACAAGGATTCTCGAGCAATCATTCGAGAACATGAAATATCATTCGAAGAAGGCGCGGTACGAGGCCCACGTCCTGGTAAAGTTCGTTCAAGCAGTATTAAGTTTAATGTACTACTGACTAGTTACGAGTTAGTTTCAATTGATGCAGCATGTCTAGGTTCAATTGATTGGTCTGTTCTCGTCGTTGATGAGGCACATCGTTTAAAATCGAATCAAAGTAAATTTTTCAAAGTATTAGGCAATTACAACATCGCCTATAAACTATTGCTTACTGGAACCCCGCTGCAAAATAATCTGGAAGAGTTGTTCCATCTCTTGAATTTTTTAAATAAAGATAAATTCAATGATTTAGCTGCATTCCAAGGTGAATTTACCGATGTTTCGAAAGAAGAACAAGTGAAACGATTACATGAAATGTTGGGTCCACATATGCTTCGGCGTCTCAAAGCCGATGTTTTGAAAAATATGCCGTCAAAATCGGAGTTTATTGTTCGTGTTGAACTGTCGCCGCTCCAGAAGAAATACTACAAATTTATTTTGACCAGAAACTTTGAAGCATTGAATTCGAAATCCGGTGGTGGTGGAGCTTGCTCTCTGCTCAATGTTATGATGGATTTGAAAAAATGCTGCAATCATCCATATTTGTTCCCATCGGCCGCCGAGGAAGCCCCACTTGGACCTGGTGGTGGTTATGAGGGGTCTGCATTGACTAAAGCAGCTGGAAAACTAGTTCTTTTAGCAAAAATGTTAAAGTTGCTTAAAGAACAGGGTCACCGCGTTCTAATATTCTCTCAGATGACGAAGGTTTTGGATCTGCTGGAAGACTTTTTAGAAATTGAAGGCTATAAATACGAACGTATTGACGGTGGTATTACTGGATCACTTCGTCAAGATGCTATTGATAGATTCAATGCACCGGGAGCGCCTCAATTTGTTTTTTTACTTTCAACAAGAGCTGGTGGTTTAGGTATAAATTTAGCAACAGCCGATACTGTCATCATTTACGATTCTGATTGGAATCCACACAACGATATCCAAGCGTTTTCTCGTGCTCATCGTATTGGTCAAGCTAATAAGGTCATGATATATCGATTTGTCACGCGTAATTCAGTCGAAGAACGAGTAACTCAAGTTGCAAAACGAAAAATGATGTTGACACATTTGGTGGTTCGACCTGGAATTGGAGGAAAGCAAGCGAATTTCACAAAACAAGAACTTGATGACATTTTACGTTTCGGTACCGAAGAATTGTTCAAAGAGGACGATGGCAAAGAAGAGGCTATCCATTATGATGATAAAGCTGTAGCTGAGCTACTAGATCGATCGAATAGGGGCATTGAAGAAAAAGAGAGTTGGGCCAATGAGTATTTGTCTTCGTTCAAAGTGGCGTCATACGCCACGAAGGAAGAAAATGACGAGGCAGACGATACGGAGATTATCAAACAGGAAGCTGAAAATTCAGATCCCGCTTACTGGGTTAAGTTGTTGCGCCATCATTATGAACAACACCAAGAAGATGTAGGCCGAACACTTGGTAAAGGAAAACGTGTTCGGAAACAGGTTAATTACACCGATGGAGGCGTTGTGACCGCTGAATCCCGAGAAGACACCAGTTGGCAGGAAAATGTGTCCGACTATAATTCTGATTATTCGGCTGGGTCTGATGAAGACGGTGGCGATGATGACTTTGACGAGAAAAATGATAATGGCGAACTTGGCCGAAGAAGTAAACGGCGAATTGAACAGAAAAGTGAACGAGATCGTCCACTACCACCTTTATTGGCAAGAGTTGGTGGTAATATTGAAGTTCTCGGATTTAATGCGCGTCAAAGGAAAAGTTTCCTTAATGCTATTATGCGTTATGGTATGCCACCGCAAGATGCTTTCAATTCCCAGTGGCTTGTACGTGACCTTCGCGGTAAGTCGGAAAGAAATTTCAAAGCTTACGTATCTTTATTCATGCGCCACTTATGTGAACCTGGTGCTGATAACTCTGAAACTTTTGCCGACGGTGTTCCTCGTGAAGGGCTTAGTAGGCAACACGTATTAACACGAATCGGTGTAATGTCACTGATCCGTAAAAAAGTACAGGAATTTGAGCACATCAACGGATATTATAGTATGCCCGAATTAATTCGTAAACCGTGTGAACCAGTTAAACCTGTCATTCCTTTATCATTAATAGACGGTGAGAAAAGTGCAACCACATCCACGAGTGCAACACCTGCAACTTCGGCTGCTGCAAGTCCTATACCCATTGTGGACAAAGAAGATGAAAAGGTTGATGAGGAAATTAAAGATAAGAAAGAAACAGATAAGTCTACCACAGAACTCAAAGAAGAAGCACCGAAAGTGGATGACGAAAAAATTGAAATTCCCGATAAAGAAACTGTTGTTGTCGAAGTAGATAAGAAAGAAGAAGTTATTCCAAAAGAAGAAAAGAATACAGCCGTTAAAGATGATAAAATGGATGACGCACCAATACCGATTGACGACGATGATTCCCCAAAACCCGTGGTTCTTGAAGAATCTAAAATTGAAGCTGAAATTGAGGTTAAAAATGAAACTGTCAAAGTTGATCCGAAGAAAGAGGAAGATGATGATGTTGTCCTGGTTAAAGATGATGATGATCCACCAGAAATTAAACCGGAGACCAAAGCAGGCAAAAGGCTTGAAGAAACTTTAGAAGTACATAAACGTAATTTTATGTTCAACATTGCCGATGGTGGTTTTACTGAGTTGCATACACTTTGGTTGAATGAAGAAAAGGCTGCAGTGCCCGGACGTGAATACGAAATTTGGCATAGACGTCATGACTATTGGTTATTGGCCGGTATTGTAACACACGGGTATGGTAGATGGCAAGATATTCAGAATGATATCCGATTTGCAATCATAAATGAACCCTTCAAAATGGACGTGGGTAAAGGTAATTTCTTGGAAATCAAAAATAAATTCCTTGCCCGTCGTTTTAAGCTTTTAGAACAGGCTCTCGTCATTGAAGAACAATTAAGACGTGCCGCATATTTGAACTTAACACAAGATCCAAATCATCCAGCAATGTCATTAAACGCACGCTTTGCTGAGGTAGAATGTTTGGCCGAGTCACATCAGCATTTGAGCAAAGAATCTTTAGCAGGTAATAAGCCTGCAAATGCAGTTCTTCACAAAGTGTTGAATCAATTAGAAGAACTGTTATCAGACATGAAAAGTGATGTTTCACGTTTACCAGCTACATTAGCCAGAATTCCACCTGTAGCCCAGCGATTACAGATGTCGGAACGATCAATTTTATCACGATTAGCTGCAACAGCCGGAAACACGCCAACCCCAGCTCAAGTTATGCAACAATTCCCAACTGGTTTCCAAGGAACAGCGCTACCAGGTTTCGTTGCTGCAGCTGCCAACTTTGGTAATTTCCGACCACAATTTTCTGTACCCGGGCAAGCTGCCGCTACATTTTCTGCCCAAGTAGATTTAACAAAATAAGAAGAAAATTTACCCATTATTAATTAAATATTATTTACTTTCATTGAAAAATTGGAATTTCCGCCGTTTATTATAATTATATAATTTCCTTTTCCTCCGACAAGTAAACAACAAAATGGAATGGAGGCATTATGAAATCATAATCCGTGTGAATGTTGTTTTTCTAATTAACTCCATTTTATTTTCTACTTTCTACAAACTGAAAATTTTTTTAAATATGTTTAATTTGATAATTTATAGATATATTATTAATGATTAATTTAATTATAATTATTATTTTAATAAAAATTAGATTTTAATGAAAAAAGTAAGCATTAATAAAACGAATTAATTAATTTAACGTGGAGCACTGGAATTTTTCCCTTTTAACAAATACATATTTACATATATGAGACATAGTCGAACAGGGCAATCCCAGATTTTCGCTAAAATAAGTTTATTTTTTTTTGTTAATTAAATTCCACATAGCTAATTGTGTTTCAAAATTGTAATTCAAAAATGTATTGGCTTCAAACAAAGCAAATTTCACATATCGCACATGACATAGAAAAGTGACACAACTCAAAAAATTGAGTTTTTGAGATAATTCGATGAAAAGATGCGCAATGATCGATTTCATAACCAGACATAGTGACGTTTTCATATTTATTGTACATAGCGAGAGACGGCTTAATTTTTCGGTCTTCCTTTTTTGACGCCCATAGAGAGTAGTGTAGTAAAATCGAAATTAGCGTTTTTTCTTTTGCTCTCCTGAAAAATTTGAAATTTTGAGTTGTGTCACTATTCTTGGTCACGTGCGATATATATACTAAAGATACATGTTAAACCGAAAGTGGTCTGACTGAAAATGTCCGAGATAAATTCAACATGTAAAGGGCGGCTTGACTGAAAGCAAAGATTATTAACAAGAAGATCTTGTTAATAATCTTTGCTTTCAGTCAAGCTGCCGTGTACATGTTGAATTTATCTCGGACGTTTTCAGTCAGACCACTTTCGGTTTAACATGTATCTTTAGTAATAATTCAATCGAGCGTGTCGCGAAGAATACGACGTCGACATCAAACGACAACATAACTAGAGTAGAGCCCGTCAAACAAGGTGTTACGTTTACGTAACACTACTTAGGACGTGTTCGAAGTTTGTAATTATTCTAGCTGTAATAATTATGACATTATTTTGTATGCAACCAAATTATTACAGCTACTACGTGTTGTAAATTTCACACTTCTGTAATAATATTCAACAGTAACTAAGCCGTATTACGCTAATTTATTTCTTGAAAAAAATAGTACAAATAAAACTTATTACAAAATATGGGAGAGAAAATTAATACACTCCTGCCAAAATTATTACAAAAACAAAATTATCACAAACTTCGAACACGTCCTTACGAAGAATTTGGTTCATACAACTCCGTAAACGTAACAATGCTATGATATTAGACTTTTTGCGAGGAGTTATCAATGTAGTAGTGGTTCGTAAACAGTTCACTTGAGGTGTTGCAATTACGTCGTACACGTGATTAGGAAATAGTTTCTTAAGTACTTTAGTATTAATCAAAAAAAAAAAAAAATATTAAGCAACAAATTATATTAAATCAAACTGGGACGTTAATTATTTGCTTAGTTATTTATTTATTTAAAAAAAATTGATGAACCAAAAAAATACGTAAAGGCGATCGAAAATTCAAAACTAAATGGTTATCGTTTCTTTATAAGTATTATTCCATTAATATTAATAAAGGAATTTGGTGTTACGTTTACGAAACATCCGCGAAGAATTTGTACAATTTTTCGTAATCGTTACGTTTAGGACGTAATAAAAACGAAATATTTACGTCGTTTCTGCATCGTGATAATTAAATTTGTTGTAATTTTGTACTACATAAATTTTATTTAAGTTTGAGAATGTATAAGTGAAAAGCAAAAAAGTGATACGTTTATACATAGTATGCTTATGCGACGTATTTTGCGAATTCGCTTAAATTGCTTAGCGGAGAATTACTTTTGATGATTTCGATTCACCAAGAAAAGGTAATCCGTCCCATTTAATTATAAATAAAATAAACTTCCAAATTTGACTTCAATTTCTAAGCAAATACCTTAAACGTTTTCTTCAAGTATCTCAATTTGGCAAAAATGAAGAATGGTGTTTGATACTATACGTCTCACATACAGGTTTGTATTATTCGCGACTAGTAAGAAAAAGTCTGTGTAAACAGGGGGTCTATTATGAAATTTTCGACATCGCAAATTTTCGACGTTGTCGACCAACTCGACAAGGTCGAAAATAGCTATTATGAATTATTCGACAATATCGAAAAAAAAAAAATAAATATATATTAATTTATTAATTAGGCGGAAAATAAAAATTAAAATATATGTTACGAACTGAATAACTGAAATTTTTTTATCTCACGATTTATTATTGAACACGCGTATGCATTCGTCACCTCAAGAGCAGTCGCATATTGTTCGACTTTGTCGAAAACAAAGTTTCATAATAGGAAAATTTTCGATATGATCGCAAAAAAGCGTGTCGAATAATTTCATAATAGCTAATTTTCGACGTTGTCGAAAAAAAAGCGCGCGTCGAAAATTTCATAATAGCCCCCCAGGCTTACGAACAAAACGCAATTAAAAATAAAAGATAAAGCCACATCACAATTTGGTAAGTTTTAATTAATAACGTACATATATTATAATTTAAAACACAAATAGGGAATTTGTATTCCAGCTTGTTCAGCTGCAACAATTGCCTGCATTTGAACGTGTGGGCAAATGGATTGGGACTCATTATTTGCCCCAACAGTCTCATCAAATGTTCCATACAATCTCTGTTTTTAGGCAAGGACATTCTTTGTACAGCAGCATCATCCGAACCCAAAATGTAAATTTGGATAAATAAAAAATAAACAATTTGGGTTTTTGTGCTGGAAAATTAACTAACAAGCTAAATTCTGATCTTACTCTTTACTACGGTTTGGTAATCAGAAGACATCCAGATTCAGCAGAAGATATGAAAAATGCTGTATGGGCTGTATTCTATCATAATATTTCGACTAATGAAAAACCGCAGCACATGTCCTTTCCTGCGGGCAAAGAGAGTTGGTGCAAGTGGCGCGTGGCTAAAATTTATGGTACTCTTACATCATTTAAGCACAAACCATCTCTTTTAGAAAAAGTTCAAGATGCCATAAGACCCATTTTCGAAGCTTTATCATCAGATGATTTAATGCAGTGCTGTACCGGAGGTAGTACTCAAAATTACAACGAGTCCGTCAAGGCTTGCCTGTGGAAGCTTGCACCGAAACATCTGCATTGCGCCGCAAAATCTGTTGAGTTTGCCACTTATATAGCAGTCAGTTTATTTAATGAAGGTTATATTACTGTATTAAAAATGATGGATTTGTTGGGAATCGCCGTTGGAATCAAAACAAGCAATGTATTATTGAAGCTGAAAACATTTGCCAACGGCGCAAGAGCAGCTCCAATATCGAAGAAAGTCGTTCAAGTTTCCCAAATGAACCAGTATAAAGTCAAGGAAGAGTTGATTAGCTGATGAGCCACAAGTTACAATTTTTTTTCCATCAACTCAAAAAAATCGTTAATAAAATTTTTAAATGCGTTTCCTGAAAAACGATGTTTTTTTATCTGTCTCCACGATAACTCAAAAACTTCTCAATGGGTCACTATTTTTTATTTTTATTTTGAACTTCATTTAATTTATTGGAGGATAAACCTAAATGCAGATAATATTTGCTGTTTTTTTATAGCACTTTAAAGAGCGAAAAAAACTTAAAAAAGGTATCGAAAAATTGCATGTCCGCCATTTTGCTAATTTTCGACTATTTATTGATGTTGTTGGTACAACCTCCAGCAAATATATATTTTATAAATATTTTTTGGTTTTTTGATTTCCGATAATTTTTATAAGTGCTACAGTGCAGACCAATAAGCCATCTTTTTTGAGACGGTCACGTTACATCACGTATAAACAATTCCCGTGACGTTATTATTCTTAAAAACAATTTTTTTTGTGTACATTAAAACTCAATAAATAAAGTGTCAAAAAGCTTATGTTGTTTATTTACTTCCTTCTATGAAAAAAAAAAAAAAAAAATCAAGAAAACCACCTTATTTTTTGGTCGCTTGATGAGAATCTCCCCTTAATAAAATTATAGAAGCGTCGTAAAAGGTAACTAAAGTAACGTATAAAGTAAAGTATATTTTTACTTTAATGAGTTAATTTTATATTGATAATTTGCACTGTGACCGGTATTAAGATGATAATTTAAAGACCGGGTAGACCTGGATACCCAACGTCACCTTTGTTGCCTGGTACACCTGGAACACCTCTTTCACCGGGTAAACCAGGTGGCCCAATTATTGGGAAGGCTGCTTTCAGTTCATGGAATGTCATTGGTCCAACTGGTTCTGATTCCGAAACTGCTGATCTCTCTAAAATATAATTTAAGATTATAAAGTTAACACATTGAAAATTGGCATTTGGCTTACTATTCATTCGAGATGGAAACGTATCTACATATCTACAACGCGGCGGTGGTCCAGGTATTCCACGCGATCCGACCCGTCCTCGTGATCCTTTGTCTCCCTTTTGACCGGGTTCACCCGGTTCGCCTGGTCGACCTCTACACGCTTCAACATTAGAATAAGTATCCCGAACCACCCTTTCAAGAGAATTATGGGTCATGGCGCAATCTAACCAAATTGTTTGGCCCGGAATGCCAGGTACACCTTTAATGCCAGATTTTCCTTTAATTCCCTTAAATCCTTTTTGGCCTTTTGGGCCTGGAAACCCCGGAGTACATTGCAAACCTTTGTAGTCGCCTGTACCGATATTTGATGAACAAATAACAATAATCGTACCAAACAATAATAAAACAACTATACATTTGTTCATTTCACTTGTTTGTTTGAAAATACAACATAGACTGAATAATTTTTTTTTCAGAGTTCTAGATTTATGTACAAACATATATGTGTCACGAGAAGTACTGATAAGAAAGTACATAGTGCAAACTGATTTCTTTAAAATGTTTTTTAACAAATTATATAGACGAGATGTTATATTCCAAACAAGAGTCAGATTAACTTGTTGTTGTTAGTCTTATTGATTTTCGTAATATGATATTTAGGCTTTGTCCATAATGCTATGACTTAACAAGGTAAGGCTCAAATTCGTCTATGTTCGCCAATGTACGAGTTTATCGTGAAAAGTAGCCGATTTTAACATAAAATAATTAATTTTTATAGTAATTATCGATTTAATTTCAATCCGCTCAAAAAATTTAAAAACAACCAATTATAAGGCCTCAGATTTACTTGGTCATATTTACGATTATATGTTACTGGTCATCAAATGACCGCTGCATATCTGAGAGTAGCACTAAAATGATTCTTACCATAAATATTTTAATAAAAACACTCATAATATGTATGGCAAAGTCTGATTAACTTAGCCACGATTACCTACCTACCTGTTACTGGCTATTAAATTTAAAATCTTTAGTTGAGCGAAACCAAATAAACTTTATAGTTTTATATATTTAAATTGTATTTTAAAATATAAGTATAGGTTGTTTTTATAGAGGTCTGTTTTATGAATTGGCAACACTGTTTACAGTGACAGTCAATTTGTTAGCTGACAGCTGATTTGTGCTCAGTTTGCTTTGCCATTTCACCATGAATAGAGTTACGCCAAAACCTCGCTTGCAAATTGTGAACATTTATTTCGAAAATCGTAGTTTAGTTTGCGAAACCTACATCCAATTTACGGTCGACATAATCGTCCATTCGACCAAGTAATTCGAATAATCGTGGACGGTAAAACAAAACAATGTATATTAATTTATGATTTCCCTGTAATTTAACTTACCCCAAATTGAATTGATGAATCCTGTACTAAACTTGTTATATTATAATCACACCTAAAATCAAATCAAAAGTAATTAATCGTTTAAGTAAATAATAGTATGAAATTTACTTACCTTTAATTCTTTCAACTTCAATATTTGTAAACAAAATGTCAAATGTGAGATGGATTCTTATGTTGATTTTTAGACCCGATGATCGTTAACGAAAATTATCCGAACAAAATCTTTGAATTCGTAAATTTAATCTTCAAATTTAGTCGTGTTATAATTTCGAGAAAAAAGCACACGTTAAAGCGAAGTACATCTGAAAAGTGACTTAAAATTATTATTATCAAAGCGTTGCAATGTACTCTGTACTACCAACCGCACTAATTGATATATTGAATTATGCCAGGAACTTAGTTCGTGTCGTGGTTTATTGGATTCTGGCTCCCAAGCTAGCTTTGTTAGTTGATCATGTGTAAAGCGGCTCGGCTTAAAGTAGAGAAATGGTAGATTGTCCTTTGTTGGTTTAGGAGGTGCTAGTGGCTGTTCGACAAAAGGTTTGGTTACGGTTTCCATTCGACCAAAACAGCAGCTAGAATTTGCAATAGATGTATTAATTTTATCCAAAATAATGTCAGATTTGACTCATTGAACGATTCTAGATATTAAAATGAACTGTTGGCTCGAACTGCACTTAGCTAACCCAGATTTCTGCAAATTTCCCAACGTAGATATTCTAATTGGTGCAGATTATTTTTTCATGCTGTTGGAACAAGGCCAAATTAGAATAGCTGAAGATGGTCCTATCATACATAAAACCGTACTAGATTGGTTGGTTACTGTAAAGGTCAAACCGTTTTATGATGCCAATTTTGTATCCATGGTTGCAACCAACAATAACGTCGATATTGACTTGGATTGCTCGTTACGCAAATTATGGAAATTAGAATCAATTCCAAGGTTAGAAGCAAAGATGTCTCTCGAAGAAGCATTTTGTGAAAAATGGTACTCCGAAAACGTCAAACAATCCCAGGAAGGCCTTTTAATTGTAAATTTGCCATTTAAAAATCAACTTAAATTTTAGAAAATTTTATAAACTCTGCTGTTCAACGATTAAGAGGTATTGAACGTCGTTTTGCTCGTGATCCTGATTTCCAAAAACTGTACCAAGATTTTACATTGGAATATCAGAAACACAATCATATAAAAGAAGTACCGCAATCCGAAGTGTAGATAGATACTACTTGCCGCATCATGGAGTCTTCAACCGTGCCAGCTCAACCACCAAATTGAGGGTAGTGTTTGACTGGTCGGCAAAAATGCTATCGGGAGTTTCCTTGAACGACTGGTTCAAATTCAAATTTTTATTTTTCAAAAAATAATTTGGCGCTATCAACCATCTGAGCCAACACGTCATTTTCGGCTGACCATGGTTATCGATGGATGTACTACGCTCTTCATTTTTAGCTATGAGTCCTGAAAAAAATAGCTAATGCCATTAGCCAACATATCTATGTTGATGACTTAATGACTTGGGCCAACACTGAAGCTGAAGTCACGGAGTTCAACTATTCCGTTAGTATATTATTTTCGCAGTATGGGTTTACTCTCCGCAAATGGATGTCTGACTCGAATATTATCGAAGAAACCATTAATGGTAAAACAAACAAGGCATCAAAACAATACAGGAGAACAGTCAAAATCATATTGAATCCGTGAAGGTGCTTGGTCTTAATTGGAGTCCGACTACACAGCAGTTGACGTTCACTTCCGAGTTAAGAATAGTCATATCCGAAGCTGGCCGGCTCTTCAATCCATTAGGGTGGCTAGCGCCAGTCATTAAAAAAATCAAAATTTGTATCCAAAAATTTTGGGCAATCAATCTGGATTGTGATCAACTGCTTTCTGAAGAATTATCGAAACGATGGCAAACAATACGAACTCATTTGTAAAAGGTTGGATCACTATACCTAGGTTCATTTATACAACCATAAACCACACCATCGAATTACACGGATTCGCCCATGCCTGTTAAGATGCCTTTCAGCCATGGTCTACGTAAGGGTAGAAATGTCAACAGGAGTAGTAATAGTAAAATTAATCTCGACGAAGACGAAAATGGCTCGTATTAAACATGTCTCTCCACCGCATCTTGTACTCTGTGCTGGAGCGGATCTGGCTGACTCCAGCAATCAGCTGAATTCTGGCCTCAGAATAAATTACTTTTGGATCGATCGAAGAAGCCTACACTAGGTTATTCACCTTTACAAGTGCAGTCACTACTACATGGTTCGATGAACTAACGTTAGCCTACGTTTACGATTCATATCCAACGCAAAGGCCAAAACGAAAGAGAAAATCAAAGGGATCTATCTAACGAGAGATAACACAAATTAAAACAAAACGGGAAATAAACAAATCAAGCAAGCTCAAGTCTTTGAGTCCTTTTCGGGATGAATTTTGACTCATTCGTGTTGGTGAGCACCTAGAAAATTCCGAAGTGCCGTTTTCAACAAAGCATCCAATAATTTGGCATCCGAAGTCGCAACACAACAAATTGGTACTGCAAGATATTCATAAAAAAATTTTATAAACACCATTACTGGATTCCAAGTGGTCGAAATACAGTTCGACAAATTATCCGCAAATGCGTGATCTTGTGCCGGGTTTAAGGCACAGATAAACAACCAATTAATGGGTAACCTGCTAAGCTGTCGTATCGAATACATTATAACTTTCCTAAAGGTTGGGGTTGACTACACAGGTATGATAACAATACATATGCGAAAGGGACGAGGCCAAAAAACGTATAAAACACATATGTTTGTTTGTTTGCTTAAGCACCAAGACCATTCACTTGGAGTTAGTTGGCGATATGCCCATCGAGGCGTTCTTGGTGACATTAAAAAGATGTGTTACGAGACGTGGGGTTTGCCAAGAGATACATATCGACAAGGGCACTAATTTTATGATTTCTGATTTATCTTCCAGTTACTATATATCATGGCATTTTAATTCATCCAGCACACCTCATTTTGGCGGTATTTGGGAACCGTGAGTCAAATCAGCCAAATTCCATTTGAAGCGAGATATCGGCAAGGCTAAACTAGCAGTACTCGAGGGCATGAGATTTCTAAAAAATTCTCTCGAGCAAAAATATTTGGCACTTAGAACAACGTAACGAATTAAGGTTTAAAAGCTTACTAGGTATATATGTATATATTTTTAAATATTGGCAATATTTGCTTCCAACATTGTATTTTAGCTATTCATTTTGTCTTCCCGTTGCTAGCTTTTCATCGGGCGCGTCCCAGGTGGCGGATACAGGTAAACCCTAACCGACAGTACCAGTGACTTTGAGGGCTGGGCAAGCGGGCTCTCAGCAGTTGATATCCAATGACCCAAATATTACAGAAGTGATGAACTCTGTAAACCCCTTTGAAAATAGTTTCATAGTACAAAGATCACCAACATCTACAGGTAGACGTGTTGAGATAGAAAATGAAGAACTCCATAGAGATCTGAATATAAGATTGAAAAAATTACATCGGAGTTATGTAACTAACAAAGTAAAATCTTTGAAGATACAAAATGCGAAACTGAAAAATTCTTTACAAGCAAAGGAACCTGAGTAATATGCTTCAGAGTTCCGTAGGAGAAATGGTTTGCAAGCCAACAAACCAGAGGATCAGTATGATACAGAGTTCCACACTGATGAAGAAGAATTAAGAGAAGAAACTGACTGCATTCTAAAAACGAACAGGAAAAAAGATCTGCTCAAAAAAAGTGAAGAATCTTCTCCAGAAATTGTAGCTTCAAACCGAACTTGAAAATCACGTGTATTAAATCAAAATCAGCAAAATATACCCGATCAGGAAAACCAACCTACCAAAATTAAGGAAAAGAGACCACCACCAATCAACATTATTGGCATAACATCATTTACTCATTATATTACATCAATATGGGGTTGGCTTTGACTCCTAGAAAGGGCTTAGTTGCCGATAAAAAAGGTGTCATTAACGCCTCACAGGGTACTACAACTTAGAATAGTTTTTATAATTTTTTGAATTTGGCAATTCAAAAGGTTTCCTTGTTAGATTATTTAGAACTGACACGTGTTTTCATCTTCGACCTTTAACAATTAGATCCAGTTATATATCTTTAGTATACTATACACAATGATAAAAATTTATTTTCTGAAAATTTCTGCGGTTTCACAATATTATGTGAGCAACGTCAGAATTGACCGATATAATTCTTCTTAATTTTTTACTTGGCATCACTGTGGACCATTCGAGAATACAAAACAATACAATAATTTACGTTAATTATGTTTTGTTACCGAATCCCACCTCCTCGTCACATACCATTTCATGATATGACCAAACTTGCTCTACCCTAATGGCGTGATATTATTTTAAAGCCGATCTTACACCAAATAATACCTTTAAACGCGATTTTAATAAAGCAATTCACAAATAATGTATTGATCAATATATCGTTGAAATTTCAATCATTAAAATCGTCACAAAATGTCAATAAAACGTCAGAGAAATGTCAACGTCACAGAAATGGGAATGTATTGGTTTTAATAAAAGCTTACTAGATATAATTTGTTTTTAAATATTGACGATTCAAATGACGTATTAAATCAAATTAGTTTCCGGTTACTTGGAAACTTTGAAGTTACATAACTCGCAAACCTAAACATTTTTCGGCCTGATCTTTGCAACTATACATTTTTCTAGGATTCCATAGGTTATACAGCATATAAATTCAAAAAATGTACGCAATATTTGACATAATGAGAATAAAACATTTTTGAACTATTTTAATTAAATCAATATGGCGTGCGGCATGTTTGATCAAGTTCATCACAATTAATTAAAATTGAAATTAAAATACATATTAATAATTTGTTGTTTTAATTTTTTTTTTCAATACACAAATTTTTATTTAACTTGGTTTGGTTTTTACAGTTTTTAAAACATAATCAAATAAATTTCGTAAATACATCAAATACGTTTACTCCCCATTTATAATTAAAACAAAGACATAGTCCTAGAAAATTCTAAAGAATGTATAGCACTAAAACAAGAAAGACGCTTTAAATAAGCGGTTAAATAAGTAAGGAACAGTGAATGAAATCAATTCTATGATGTACTAATCTATGAAGGTGAATGACACATTCAGAAGTGCCAATTGGAATGCAAATGGGCTGTTGCAACAAATTCCAGAGTTAGAAATTTTCTTAAAAATAGAAAAGATAGATATATGCCTAATTTCAGAATCTCATTTGACAAAAGATTCATTCGTTAGAATTGGACGATATCAGTGCTATCATGCCATCCACCCAGCAGGAAAAGCGAGAGTAGGCTCAACCATATTTGTGAGGAAATTAAGCAAGTATCCGCCATTAATGTTCGATTAAATAATCAAAAGTCAATGAACATATCGTCAATATATTGCCCTCCATATAATCTGACTAAAGAAAATTATGTTACGTTACTCAAATCGCTCGGTTTTAACTTCATAATCGTAGGCGATTTTAATGCTAAAAATACATATTGGGAATCAATACTACCAACCCATAAGGGTAAGGAGCGTACCAAATTTCATAAATTTCTTTGTAACAAAAGGGATATCTGAAAACTACGTACTAGTCGAGAACAGTGAAGGAATTTCGTCTGACTATACGTATTATTATGACACTCAGTGCTACCATTATCAAAAAAGAAAATTTGTCTAAGTAGGTTAATAAATTATAAAACGAACTGGGAGCTCTTCAGGAATCTAGTCTAAGACAACAAAACTTAATCACAAGTACCAATTAAAACTCCGGCACAACCTGATGTCCAATATACTAAAGGGTGGTCCATTTAACGTTTGCAATTTAATTTGGCTCTAAATTCAAAGACGAATGAATATTTTTCAAAGCGGTTTGTTTTTTAGAAAGAGTATACATTGCCATTAAGTATGGAACCCATTGTAAACCCAGTTTTTCAGAGTACTTTCGATTGTATGGGCTCCAAGTCTTGGATAGTCACTGGATGTTTAGTGTAACACTTATCCTTAACGGCTCCCCACAAAAAAAAATCGAACGGAGTCAAATCGCTGCTTCAAATCGAAGAAAGTTCATTTATACTGATTTTTCGACATAAATTTCTTGCAGTTTGGGTAGAAGACTTACCAATTTGAAAGTAATTTTCAATATTTCAAAGCGACCCATTTCGTAAATGTCAAACATTAAACTAATTTTCTGTCATAACACGAATCACGTAAGTGTTGCCACACTCGAAATAACCAGTAGTTGAAGTTACAAACGCTAGATGGAGCACCCGTTATAATCAGCGTGGCAGAGTATTCCTCCTACTCGTAATCAAACGAAAAATCATACCAACTATCTAGTAGAAGTGAGAGATCTGGTTAGAGAAAAACAGAAAGCGACTTAATTATTTAAGCAACAAATTGAAAATGCTTATCAAAGAAATCAAGAACAAATCTTTTAGCGAGTACCTAGCCGACTTTTCTGGCAACAAGGACACTAATCATTCCCTTTGGAAAGCAACTAAAGGACTTAAAAGGCTTAAAGTACAAATAGGTCCTATTAAGAATGGCAGTAATAGAAGTAAGAAAACTCATTCTTCCTCACCAATTTGGATGGAGAAACTCTCTATCATAGATCAAGTTCACATAATCACAGATTTAATTGATGATGATCTTCAAACAAAAAAATATGTTCCAGTGTCTTCTTGGACATGGCCTTCGACAAAGTATGGTACCGAGACCTGGAATATAAACTGGAAAGAGATTTGCCGAAGTAGTTTTACCTGATGTTAAAGTCATATTTAGATGATCGACACATTCGTGTAAAACATAAAGAGAAATACTCATTTTGGATAGTGTGGTAATAAAATATTTATTTATACCAAATCTAGGGTTGTTTCCCATTTATATTGGTAGTTTTTATTTCGGATTTTTTATTTTATTTACTAAGTAAATTGCATTCAAGCTGCTGACAAAACTGAAAGAAAATAATGAACCATTATTAATATGGCAATATGGATAGCAATAAAATAAAATTCTCCAACTGAAATTATAAGGAATATAATGTTTAAAACTTATGTGGGAGTCAAGTCTTGTTACAAAACCCATGATTAAATTAAAATAATTCAGAAGTAACATTCCATTATCAATAAATAAATTACGTTTATTGTTATTGTTACAATTATTATTAATTCTCTAATGATTTTGAAATTTTTGTGGCATTGGCATAAATAACTGAGAGTGAAACACAAATTACTCTCACTTCATCGAGACAAAATTTCAAAAAAGATGGGTCAATTGTGATGTTTTGGTTGTCTTCGTCACTGATAATGTGCATGAGCAATCACTTTTGTTTATGTATTCATACCAATTTTTTGGCACAAGCTCGTGCCAATTTTTCTTCATCGTGACGAGTGGAGATCGGTCCTAAATCGTCGAGAAATGTGAAAATCTGGAACAAAACTTTTTAGCGATTACAAAACTTACTCTATAAAACTTCGTTATAGTGGTATTTTATTGAAGTTTTATGACATTTTATTGATTGAAATTTCAACGACATTTTGATGGATAAATTATATGTGAATTGCTTTAATAAAATCACCTTTAAAAGTATATTATTTCTGAAAGGTGGAGACAGTCTCCACGGAACGAAGACGGAGTTATAGTTATGCAAGGAACACAAAAAAAAATTTAGTCCAGTAAAAAAATTTGCTTTCATCCTTGACTTCCGTTTTTAGCATTAACATAAGCTAAAAGTAAATTAAACAAATCGTGCTGTATTTTGCAAAATTTATTTTAAATATTAAATCGATAAGCAATGAGTTTTGAAGAAAAATTAATAAGTTTAGTGAAAGAAAATAAGTTTTATAAGAAAATCATTCTTACAAAAATGTCGACAAGAAAAGTGGAGAGAGTGGTATGGAGTGAACAATTATTTGCATGTGTTGTTTTTTTAATATTTTCAGATATGTTTGTTACGACAAGACGGATTGCGCGAAAAATTCGTGGGAGAGTTGAAAGCAGAAAAAAATCCTCAGGAAGCTACATCAATTTAAGTGGTACCTACTCAGGGATTTCGCGATCAAATGTCGTTCCTTATACCTCGTTCACAGACAAAAAGCTTAGTGTAGTTTAACAATTCAACTAGATTAGAAATTAATTAAGGACTAAATGTTTTAATAGGACCCAGGGCGATTACTATGACTTGCTAGATGAAAGTAGTGTGCATGAAGTTTTATTGAAACAATGGCGGGTTAAATTTTGCACCAGAAAATTATTCGTCGCAGTATAAGGATGAAGCAATTTCTAAATTACATTCTCCTCATCGAAAAGAGCCAACTCTGTCTCAGATGATAGGTCGACATAATAAAAATATTTTCATCATTGAATTCAATATTAATTAGTCAATATTAGCAACAATTCAATATTAACTGATAAATATAAAATTATCGGTTTTTATTGTCGCTAAAGAGCCGAACAGAATCTTTCCCAGGAGGCTCGAAATTTAAAATTTGGGTAGATGTCCTATACCACTTTGGTGTTCCACTGGGGGCTCAATAGTGAAAATCGGAGTAGATGTCTATGACAGACTGCTTCTAGCTCCTGCTGATGATCACTATTAATCAATTCCAGTCAATTTATTGAGTTGCCCCAATACCAATGTTGAATCGATAACCTTTTTGAGATATAACCTTTATTTTTCATTCAGTTTTCGAAATGAGAGGGCTCGTCCCATAGTAAAACGTTCGCTTCATCCTTTTGACGGGTTGCACTATCAGCTGGTTCTAAATAGTTTAATGGACTTTTTAAAAATTCGTTCCTATCTGTTTGTTCTTCCCTGGTTTTCGTTTCTCTGAAACTCATACCTATATGGTATTTCTCATCTAAAATTCACACAGAGACATAAAAAAACTTTGAATACAAATTATAAATATTTAGAAATCATAAATGAACTTACCGAACTATAATGTCGTCCTCAGAATCGCTTATAGTTGTTATTGCTGGAGCTGATATTTCATTGTCGCGGGGGAAATTCACATCTTCGATGTGATCTTCGATATCGTTATCCAAAATAAAAAAATCCCAAAAAACAAAAAATCACAAAATATCAAGTTTTTTAAATATAACAAATTTTTATTATATCTTAAAAGATAGGAGATGTCGCCAGAAACCGCCGCTTTGACGATTTCTTGAAACTCTAACATTTATAGAGATTGAACAATTTATTTTTTTTTATAATTATCCATATACTAAAATAGAGGACTCTCCAAAGCCGCTTAGCATTGGACCCTTTGCGCAAGGATGACAGAAAAACGTCGGAAAAATTTCAAAGATATTTACAATTGTAAAAATATTTACGTTTGTATTTCACATACTAAAATAAAAAACTCCCCAAAGCATGAAATTATGTAAATTCATTTGTTTTCATATTGTAATTAACAAAAATTTAATAGGGTCTTCCTTTTCGATGCGACACTTTACTTTGTAATTTTTGGTCATTTTTGTTGGGATTGTTTCGTTCGGGATTATGATGGTATCCCCTTCAAAATACCATAAGGAACTGACGAATCGTCAAGCGGTCTTTAGCTCTTGCCCCAGACTTTTCGCTGCAAATTTTTTTTTTTTAGTTCTCGACGATAGGAACTTCTAATATTTGTTATTTTTCGCTTAAGCTGTTCAACCGTAGCATCTTTATCTATAATTTTGTATGATTATAGTAGAGCATTCCAAGTTCGGTTCCGTAGATTTTTATTGTTATAATTTTCACTTTTATTTTCCCACAATTCGTATGTTTTTAATATTTGATTAAAATAAAAATTCTTGCATAAAATAGGCTGTGGGTCAACGACTTTTCACAATGATTAATGCTTGCGACTAATTTCGCTTGAATTTGGTCTGTCAACCTAACCACAAACAGCTAAACATGTTTATAAACCTTAAGCTCCACCAACAAAAAATCAATTTTTTTTGATTTTCTTTCAACATATTCATCAAACCATCAAATCGGTCTGTCAACTGTGCTACACTTAGTCCAACGTGATATTCAACCCAACCAAGTTGATCATGAAGTTGAATAATGTATGGGTCACATTAAGCAGCCCAAATAGGCAATATCAATTCGCATACTGAAATTTATGTTTCGGTGATTCAAAAATATTAGAAGAAATTGTTCAAAGATTAATAAATTTCGTTTGTATTTTTTAGGTGGAACCAAGAGAAGCAGCACGTACTTCGTTGCTGAAGGCTTGCACTTTTTGGAAATTAAATGTTGAACAGCAAATATTTGCTAAAAACCTAATTGATGGAACATTGTTGTTACAACAATTAGATAAATTCGAATTTTCTAACAAAATATCAAAAGCAGCAACCAATACCAGTTAGACTTGCCACCTTTAGAAATCGCGGAAACGGGGATTCTGTTTCTCAATGTTTCCGGAAAGTTCGACCAAAAAAAAAACTGAAAACGTACCTATTGCAAACGATGCAGAAACGGGTACAAAGTAATCCTGTTCAAGGAACATGTCTGTCCCGTCAAAAACGGAGCAGGTGGCAAGTTTATTACCAGTCGCATCAATCAATCATGCCGGAAACACAATATTCTTTACCTATTTCAAAATTCTCCAAAACATTACCATAAAAACAGTATTTGAGAACAGTACCAGCACAGGCAACGATAATCAGTCGTCCGTCAAACACTTCAACTCCTTATATAAATACCGTTTCGACCATCAACTCCACTGGTATAAATAAACCGCATTGTATAGATAAACGGCATCTCCCTCAAAGTAACCCCTGACAAGAAAGATTCAATTATAAATTTGTCTGTCACGTCAAAAACGGGATAGGTGGCAAGTTTATTACCAGTCGGCCATCAAACACTTGAGCTCCTTACATTACGCCTAATATAGATTCGAACAATGCATCAATCAACCATGCAGGAAACATAATTTACTTTACCTATTTCAAAATTCACCAAAACATTATTCGAGAACAGTACCAGCACAGGGAACGATAATCAGTCGGCCGTCAAAAACTTCAACTCCTTACATACCGTCTCGATCATCAACTCCACTGGTGTATTTCGACCAAACACCTCAAATTTTTACATCAAGATTCGAACACTGAATCTCCAACCCTATTTAATTCTAAATCAACCCCACCGGAAACACAATATAAATAAGCTATACCCATTTTGAAAATAAGCAATAACAAGAAAAAAACACTACCAGAAAACCCGTCCTTTTATTCGAAAACAGTACCAGTATAAGCAGCCATTTCATCTTGCACTTCAACTCCACTGCGGTATTCCGAGGGTATAACTGTAACTTCTTCGCGTCTTTACTTGAATTTCTTGACATTAAATGGTATATACCCTAAGCCTTTCTTCAGAGGAAGCTGAGGCTGTTACTGAATTCTCTATAAATGCAATCCCTTTCAACTTTCTTAAATAATTGTGCAAATAACAACATGTTAGCACAATAGTGGTACCTTTCTTGTCTTGTGACTTAAATTGATAGTGTGTGCAGTACACAAAAACGTGACACCCAGCACCCTTATTCTGTAAAAAATAAGATAATGTGTAAACGTGAAAACGGGTAAACTTTGTGATTTTTTACTAAAATTATATTAAATTGTTTTTCAATTCTCTTTTCGTTCACTGTTTATCACGTGTAAACATTATCTTATTTTTTATAGAATAAGGCTACTGGCCGAGCTAAGTTTTCTAATAAAATTAACCTCATCATTGTCAGGTTATCGTTCGCATACGGCTTCATCAAATCTGGCTTCATCAATCCACGAACACATATGGTAAAATTTGTGCTTCTGAAAAAGGAGAGAAACGTTTCAATACTTACCTTGATGTATTGTTTTAACACCACACTTGGCATGTCAATCACAATTTTTCCGATTGCTTGTGGTGATACCGTACATGTAAACTTTAAATCTTCGAAGGCATTCCCTGTTACTAAAAACCTCAACGTAATTGATAATCTTGTCTCTATTGGTCTCTTTACTTATCCTTATGTAATTCTTGTAATTCAATGGATCTGACAGTCCAATTTGTTTTACTAATTTTGTATTTCATAATTCTCCTTTATCTGCTAGCCAATCTTTTCGCCATTTTCTTTTTTTTGCACAATTCTTCAATCACAAAAAAATGTGATGTATCTACACAACCAAGTTTATCAACCAAGTTGAACAACGTTTTAAATAATGTATGGGCTGCATAAGATTCTGAAGTTGCCAGGGGTAGACCATGACTTTCGAGTCAAACGGTTGTCTGGTTTTAATTTTTAAGATTTTATGTAACGAATTTATATAAAATTATTGGATTTTGATATGTACTTTTGCAAAGTGATTAATAGTGTTACACGTCTTTTTGTTATGTAAGTGAAAATAATTCCGAGAGTCAAGATCATTAAACATACACCCCAATTCCCATAGTCGTGTCATTTCATGTGATGTGACTATAGTCGTATCACATCACTTGAAAGTTGCTATTCTTGAAGGCGAACCAAGTGACAGGACTGAAACTTGAAATATATTAGGCAAATTAGAAATAAAATCGTTTTATAACAACAATCTTATTATTTTAAACCAGCGCTGTCCAACTTTTTTGGAGATGTGGATCATATTTGATTTAAAAATAGCTTGTAGAAGAACTATGTAGGTTGCTTCAATGGGAGAATTTGTCACAGACCTAAAAGTCTCGTGAGTCCTAGAAAACCACTAAACAACCACAATAGTCCGTATGTGGCCCGCGGGCCGCTATTTGGACAGTGCTGTTTTAAACAATAACATATTAAAAACAGTGCACAAAATTATTCAAAAAAGAATATTTTAAAATATATAAAATAAAATAATTGCGTCTTTCCATTTTGTGGTATTCGCCTGTCACTTGCAAAAATCAAGTGACATCTGTCGTATAAAATGACTTTAGTCGTAACAAACGACTAAGAGAATCGCGAAATTGATGTGATGTGACTATACACTTGGGTGCAAAAAATTCGCACATTGATTTTCACCAAAATTTCAAAAATATCAAAAAATCCAATCTTTGTTTAATTTTCTTGAATGCAGATTCAAAGTCTATTTCAACACACCTATCCAGTGGTACCACTTTTGTACTTATACCATGTCAACAAAGTAATTTTTGGGGTCAACATCTGAAGTACACGTTTTTTGTGAATTTATCTGCATGAAAATTAGTGATAAAAATCTAATTAAAACATGGATATCAGCAAAAAAAACATTTTTATTAACAAGAAGTATTCCCTCCCCTAGCCCGAATGACACCTTCCTTTCGATGTTTCATCGATTTCACCAAAGTTTTCCCCAAATCTTGAGGTATCGCCTCCCATTCCTCTGCGATCGCATGTTACAGCTCCTGGAGAGTCGTTGAAACAACATCTCTGGCTCGGACCCTTTGTTTCAGCTCATCCCATAAATGTTCGATGGGATTTAGGTCCGGGCTTTGAGCTGGCCACTCCATAACAGGCACATCCACCTCTTGAAGGTACTGGTAAACTATACCAGCCGAATGTGGTCTCGCATTATCCTGCATTAACACAAAGTTTTCATCAATAAAACCCGCAAAAGGTACGACGTAGTCCTCGAGTACTTTGTGGTGACTTGTCATGCACCGCATAATCTAAAATAATATTTGTTTCCATCAATGTATTGTCAACATAAACTGCATTATCTATTTCTGTGGTAATTAAGAGCAACAACAAAAATCTGTTCCAAATTTAGTAGAATTGCGGTATTTAAAAAATAAAAATTTGTTTGATGATGATTACGAGTACATCAATCGTTCGGGTAACAATATATAACCAAACGGTGAGGTTATCAATAAATAAATAAAATAAAAGATAATTCGCGATAGACGGGATTCATTTGTACCCAGTTATATAAAATAAAGTTAAAATAAAAATAACATGTACTACCATTTGCTCGATATTATTAAAATTGTTCATAGAAACGAGTAATAATAAAATTGTGTAAAATTAAATCAAAGTGATTATATTGTATTGTCCTGTTAATGATAAAATAAAGTTAATTTCGTGAAACGTTAAAAAAAGAACTGTTTATAATATCACAGTGTGCAGACGTGAAGTGGAAGAAGGCTAATTAACGTGCGTGTGAAAAAAAACAATTTGTAAGTGAAAAAAATAAATGTTTGGTTTACGGTGATGGCAATAAAAACAAATTATATCAACACACCGTAATTACCAACAACTTCCTCAATGTACTGTTGGGAAGTAAATCCTCTTGATCGACGGCCAGTATTCGCTCCGGAGATTAACACAAGATCTGTCTTCGCCTCAAATGACATGCCTCCCCATAACTTGCATGATCCACCGCCATATGAGACTCGTTCTTCAATGCAACATTGTGCAAATCCTCCTGGTCTTGTATACACTCTTCCTCGCCCATCGTTGCCATGTAACACATCATGCACTCGTCAGAGAACATGACTGTTCTCCATTATTGTTCTTCTGTCCAATCGAAATGCTTTCGAGCCAACTGAAGGCGGGCTCGCCGATGGGCTGGGGTCAATTTCGACCTGTTTGCTGGTCTGTGTGCAGCCAGATTACCTTCTTGAAGTCGTCTTCTAACTGTCCACCGACTGACTTGGGATTAACGAACTTCTTGGAACCACAGTCCCAATTGAACCGCATTCAAACGACGATTGGTTATTTTGTTAGTACCTTCAAGAGGTGGACGTGCCTGTTATGAAGTGGCCAGCTCAAAGCCCGGACCCAAATCCCATCGAACATTTATGGGGTGAGCTGAGATGTTGTTTCAACGAGTCTCCAGGAGCTGCAACAAGCGATCGCAGAGGAATGGGAGGCGATACCTCAAGATTTGGTGAAAACTTTGGTGAAATCGATGAAATATCGAATGGAAGGTGTTATTCGGGCTAGGGGAGGGAATACTTCTTATTAATAAAAATGTTTTTTTTTGCTGATTTCCATGTTTTAATTAGATTTTTATTACTAATTTTCATGCAGATAAATTCACAAAAAACGTATACTTCAGATGTTGACCCCAAAAATCACTTTGTTGACACGGTATAAGTACAAAAGTGGTACCACTGGATGGGTGTTGAAATAGACTTTGAATCTGCATTCAAGAAAATTAAACAAACATTGGATTTTTTGATATTTTTGAAATTTTGGTGAAAATTTATCAATGTGCGAATTTTTTACACCCAAGTGTAGTCATGAAAAATGACGTGATACGACTATGATAATTGGGGTGATAATCCATACCTTTATTATTCTTTCCTCAAGGACGTCAAACTCGTAAAAGTAATTGTCAATATTTTAATAATTATTTTATTACAATATTATTTATTTTAGTTTTCTCTGATTTATCATTACTTACCAGTGAATGTGGATTTTCTGAGTGAATGTGGAACTGCAGAATGGGAGCTTTGAAAATAAAATTTCTAGCTATGTGAAACTATTTTTGTTTATAAAACTTTAATTCTTAAATTTAAATATAAAAAAAAAATTAAAATTATTATTTTTTTGTGTCGTACAAGCAAGTACAATGGTTTAAAACCTCATTAAAAAATATCATATTTGGAAAATTCTCGAATTTGAAATGCTTAAAACAAAACAAATTTGATAATATTGTTGAACGCGGGAACGGACTCAAGTTTCATTGATGAAGCTATCATGTCTTATTAATTTTGTTAAACTACATTTTGACCGCTAATAGTAGATAAATGTTTCTTTCACCATAATTATTGAAATTTTAACGCCTCTGATCTATTGAACGTACTGTCAGAAAATTTATTCGTCGTTTCACAGTATCCTTCAATCTTAATTCGAACGTATCATCGGTTAATAAATTGATTAACTTTGGACATTGAATTGGACGATTAACTTTGGAGCAGAAACGAAAACTCGAACGATATATAGTATTTTTAGGGGTGGCCATATAAAGCTACTTATTATTGATTCAGAATTAACCAGAAGACGTTCAGCTGCAGTTTAAATTGTATTGTTTCTAATAGTTTCATAAGTTCAACTCAACTCAACTATTTAACCCTCAACTCTCTATTCAACTCTAGGTTAACGGGCTAACACAATCCCGAACGCAACTCTATTCAAAAACTACTTGCGTATATAAACAAAACTCAATCTATGCTGCAACTAAACCCTCTCCGACCGGCCTCCAACTGAGCCTTGGTAGTGAAACATTATTTTGTGCAGCGATAAAATATATTTAAATGATAATTAATATTTTTTGACAGAAAATAAATGGGTGTGTAACGAAAGCCCGGTTTTCAAAATCCCGGTTTGTCAAAATCCTGTTTTTTTTGTTAATCTTGATTTTCAAAATCCCGGTTCTGCATAAATAAATATCCCGGTTTTTAGAAAATCCCGGTTTTTATTTTTATTTTACTTTATGTTTGATTTCCGACTGGCTTCGTTCAGAAATCAGAACCAATGATGAACGGCATAATAATGAAACAAAAATTTAATTTTTTTTATTTTTTATTTATAAAATTATAAAATTAAAAATAAAATAAAAATTTATTAAACAAAATTAAATTAACTTTAATGCAATTGGAAAAGATAGTAATTTAAATAGGTATACAAAAAGAATATAATTATGTATTAAATTTATTTATATAACGCAAGATTCTGAGCAATATTTTTAAGATAAGCAATTTTATCATAATCATGCCTTTTTTTTATTATATTAAAAATCTTTTTATTTCGTTCATGCTGTTTTTTTATTATTTGAGACGATGCTCCAGCTTTAATTTTTTCAATTCTTGTTTTGACGATTATACTTTCTTTCCCTAACTCGGATATTAATTGATAAACACCAATATGGGGTTTGCCAACTAAAGATTTCAACCGCCGGTGCCAACCTTCAACTGAGTTTTGGGTTCTTGGAAAGTGCTCATTGGGAACATCAGAAACTGTCCAAAAATTGGGTACATATTGCGGTGTGGGAATCCCTTTTTTATTTTTGTGGATAGCTCCTGTCAAATAGTTTTTTTTAAACCATGTCCCGATTTTTCTAGCATCAGCATCGAAAGTTTTATGTAGCTCAGCATAATACAGAATCACTTTCTCTGCTGGCACAAAAGCTAAGCTTTTAAGCATTCGAATTTGCAAGCTAAAACTTTCTGAGTTGCCATATTTAGTTGATAAGCCATGTGCCTGTACCTGCCGCCAGATTATTTGTCCGAAATGGAACAAATAACCTTTATACACTGCTTCCGGGAAAAAAACTTTAAGGGCTGACACACTTGCCTTCTCGAAATCAACAATAATCCTTTGGGGTTTTAAACTTATGTTCCATTCACAAGCCCATTTTAGCAATTCATAAAACACCTCAAAGTATGCTGCTTGGCTTTTCGAGCTCATTAGGCAATATATTAACGGTACGGACTCTCGTCCAATTTTGCCGTGGATTCTAAATAATTGGCGCATACATGATGGGACTACTTCAAAAGTACCATCCATCAACCAGCATTCAGCCTCAGCAAGGAGTTTCAAGCTGGTGTGTGATCCAAGTAAAATAATTGCGTGATCATTAAAAAGTTTTTTCGACAAAACAAATTGTTCGCCTTCAACAAATTTTAGTGACTCAGGAATATTTATATTCAAGATGCTATCTGGCTCCTTTACAGCACTACGTCTTGCTCGCGTTATTTTTTGTTTTTGAGCCTGCGTGTTAGGTAAATACACTCGACTCTCCGAATTGCAATCAGTAACACTATTTCTTATTATTTGACAAGGTCGCAGTGCCGAATTCTTGGCCAAGTCCTTTACATTTGAATTTGCTTCAAACACCGATTTTTCAAACGGTAATGGATCATGACAATGATTGGACGGTCCTTTTTTTAATGATATGTTGTCCGTTAGGAAATATAGTGACCACTCTTCCTTTACATAAGAGGGATTTCCTTTCAGAACAGCACCAATGAAAAGTTTCACTTTTTCTTTCCAAATGGTAAGCATACCCATTAATAATAAGTTTTTCTTTCCCTTTATTGGTTTTTACTATACTTAGATTCATCATGTAAAATAATTAATCTAAATTGAACAAACACAGCATAAGTAAAATACACTGCAGTTTAAATTAAATTATTTGTTATAAATAGGTTATTTTTAAAATAGTTTAATATTTAAATTCACAGAAGCCCCAGAACCTTAAAGTTGAACACAGATATCACAAAACATACAAAAACTGAATTCATAAAATCACAAAAAGTATTTACTATAAACTCGGCAGCGTCACAGAAGAATATACAACTCATTTATTGTTATCACTCCTATTTATGTGAAAAATTTATATAACAAAATGTAGTAAAAGAGAGACGTAGGAAAGGGTACATGAAAATAATTGATTTATTGTTATTACTCGTATTTTCCAAAATTGTTGTCATTAAATAAAGTAAAAGGGAGTATCCTTTTGAACTATTATAAAAATATTTTTGCCAAGTTTTATTGTATAAAAAACAATAGAAATAGCATCTTTTCATTCAAAAAACTGTCTGTACGAAAACAGCATAGAAAATTCCGTCCATTTATTAATAAACATTTTATTGCTTTAAAAAATTGTTTGAAAACTAGGATTTCGTGGTATAACCCTTTGAAAACGAATTAGTATTTTATTAATCCTGGTTTTCAAAATCTTGGTTTTGAAAGACATATTTTTTTTAATTCGGGCGGCCCGAATTAAAAAAAATATGTCTTTCAAAACCAAGATTTTGAAAACCAGGATTTTAAATCCGGGATTTTGAAAACCGGGATATCCTACCCAACCCAAATAAATTTCCCAAAAATATATCCTTAAAGGAAATGCGATATGCGATAATGATATTTCATAATGAGCTCTTGCGAGGCAGATCGTATTTGTTAAATCGCAAAAATTCGAAATGCGATCCGCTTCGCATCAAGTTCATAATAGGCCTTCCGGTTTGCAAAATCCCGAATTCAAAATCCCGGTTTCCAAAATCCTGGTTTTCAAAATCCCGGTTTTCAAAATCCTGGTTTTGAAAGATATATTTTTTTAAAAATTCTGGTGAAAGAAAATTTTAATTTTGAAACGGGATTTCATAGTACACTCGTAAAATAAAAATAAAAATCGGTATTTTCTGAAAACTGGGATTTTAAAAACAGGGATTTTGAAAATCAGGATTAACAAAAAAAAAGAGGATTTTGACAAATTGGGATTTTGGAAACCGGGATTTCGTTACAGACCCAAAGGACATATGGAAATATATTGTAGAGAGAGTATAAAATTCCTATCGAATGATAGAGAATAAAACAAACGTAAAAATACTTCCATCAATTTTTTTTTTGTAAATTCAAGTTTTGTGATTATAAGTATTTGAATCAATATATAGCGTGTGTCATAATTAAATGAACGATTTGTTTGTTGAATACTCAGTAACTACAAGGAAATTCTTCAATGGCTTAGGTGGGAACATTTATATCCGATAAACGTCCACCTGGTGGTTTGACCGGTTGTGTGGCATGTCGCACCATTCTGTTGAAAGTAAAGGCCTTCCATATAATGTTCGTCCATTACTTCATAATGTTCTTTGAGTGCCGAAATAACCGAAGATTTATTTTCATAAAATAATTAAAGCATTACCGCTCTCTCTTTTGGCGTATATCTCCAAAACAAATTGTACGCGTCTGCACTTCACAAAAAATCAAGCTGAACTGAAAATGGCACCAGCTTAAGCATTTCTTCTTTGAAAGCGTTAAAGGAAAATGGTAAATTCACCACACTGAGGGCACTAATAGATTCAGGCTCACAGGTAACATTAATCTCTGCAAAGGCGGCCAACTTATTAAACATCTAAAAGAAGAAGGTTCATGTGAACATTTCTGGCATAGGCGGAAACAAGGCCGGAATTTGTAAGCATGTAATAAACCTAAAAGCAGAACACCCATGGTGTCACCCAAATCAATCACAGAACAATTGAGATTGTTTGTGGAAAATGACAACATTGCTGAGCAATGAAGTCCCACTGAGGAAGAGGATAAGGTTAAGGAGCTGTTTCAGAGAACAGTAGAACGATATCATTATAAGCGATATATAGTAAATTCCATTCAAGGATAACCACGGTAAATTGGGAGAATCAAGGAGAAGGGCCATCGCAAGGTTATTACAAATCGAAAGAAGATTTATGAAAAATTCCGCATACAAACAGCTTTATCATAAGTTTATGCAGGAATACATTGAGTTAAACCACATGGAGTTGATCCAGGAAAGACAGGAAGACGAATTAGCTGAAAACATATACATATTACTTACCTCATCATGGTGTGATCAAAGAAGACAGCACAACCAAGCTCCGACCAGTGTTTGATGCATCCTCCAAAACACCGAGTGGACTATCCTTAAGTAACATCATGATGACCGGTCCCAAACTACAGGAAGAGCTGGCCGATATATTACTGCGTTGGCGAAATCATAAGGTTGTGATGAATGCCGACATTGAAAAAATGTGTCGCTAAGTATGGATTAACAAAAGGACGGAGACTACCAACGAATATTACGGAGAAGCAATCCTGCCCAGCCAATAAAAGCTTATAGATTAAACACGGTAACATATGGAACTACAGCAGGCAGCTACCTAGCAGTAAGAGCTTTATTACAACTAGCCCAGGAAGGAGCCAATACACATCCCACAGCAGCTAACATTATTATGACAGACTTCTACGTAGATGACCTGCTCACAGGGGCAGACAGTGTCGAGGAAGCACTAGCAGCGCTACAAGAACTAAGATAGAAAAGAAAATGGGCATCCAACCCGCCCGAAATAACAAGTCAAATCCCCCAAGAGGCAATACATGAAATCTCAATACAACCCGGCGGATATTGCTTCACGTGGCATAACATCTAAGGAACTCAACAACAACAAATTATGGTGGTACGGGCCAGAGTTTCTGAGAACAACCACATCGCAATGGGAGATAGCCCTGGCCCACAATTCGGAAGACAACCTACCAGAAATACAGCAGCAGGTGCAATCAGAGCTGTAAGAGAAAGTAGCACTAGTGACCGTTATAAAGGAAATACAGCCCCTCTCACAAGTATTTAACAAGGTTTCAGCGTACAACAAAATAAGGCGCATATTGTTTACGATTTATCGACAACAGCAGCCACAAAAATATTAACATAGGTTCGCTAACAAGAACTGCAGCGAGCGGAGGCATTAAATTTAAAATTAAGTCAAGAGCAAGATTTCGGCCAAGATATTGCATACATAAAAAAATCTAAGAAGCTACACAAGAGTAGTAAACTATCATCACTAAACCCAGTATATGATGACAAAGGGCTATTACGCGTAATGGAGCGTTTGCAAAACTGAAATCTGCCTCTCAAACATAATCACACAAAGGATCATCGAGGAGGCCCACAACAAGACGTTGCATGGCGGCACACAATTGACGCTAGCACTCCTGAGAAATAAGTACTGGATCCTTGGCGGTAGGTGCGCCGTGAGACAAGTAATTAAAAAATGTATAACTTGTTTTCAGCACAAACAAGCCGACATGGAACAATTGATGGGGAGATCACCACCATCAAGAGTGAGGCCGGAAAGACCGTTTGCAAAAACGGGAATTGACTACGCGGGCCCAATTCAACTAAGAACTACCCAGGGGCGAGGACATAAGGCATATAAGGGATACATCGCACTATTTGTATGCATAGTGACAAAGGTTATCCATATTGAATTAGTGAGCAATTTAACAACAGAAGGATTCATTGCTGCATATAAGCGGTTCATATCCAGACGAGGATTATGCACAGATATATACTCCGGTAATGGGACATATTTTATTGGAGCTAACGCCAAGATCAAAAAATGTTACTATACGGTCATGACGTCATTACCAGGCGACGCCGTGATAAAATCGGTGAAATTTCACCTCAAAAGAGTGATAGGGGAAACAACCCTCAGATTTGAAGAACTATACATTGTCGTCACTCAACTCGAAGCAGTGCTCAGTTCTCGACCTTTAACTCCGCTCACCAACGACTATTTTTGTGAAATTTGACATGTGCGAGGGAAATGGGATTCTTAAATGATTTTTGGGTAAAGTTTTGGAATTTGGCCTTATAGGATGGAACTTGACTTTTTCTTACCCGATTTTAGGGAATTTGATATGCGCGATGGAAATGGGATTCAAAAATGATTTTTAGATAAAGTTCTGAAATATGGAAAAGTAGAATGGAGCTTGGCTATTTTTAAACGGATTTTAGTGAAATTTTTTGGATAAAGTTCTGGAATATGGCCAACTAAGAAGATGAAGCTTGGCTGTTCCTTAACCTAGTTTAGTGAAATTTGGTATGCGCAACGAATATGGATTCTAAAATGAGTTTTGGATAAAGTTCTGGAATATGGTCAATTATTAAGGAACTTGACCATCTTTAAACCGGTTTCAGTGAAATTTTACGTGCGCGATCGAAATCGGATTCGAAAAGGGTTTTTGGATAAAGATGAGTGATGAATTTCGATATGTGCGTTGGAAGTGGGATTCTAAAATGGTTCTTAGATGAAGTTTTGAAATACGGCTTGTGAATATAGAACTTGGCTGTTTCTTAACTGGTTTTACTGAAATTTGAGATTTCCGATCGAAACATGATTCTTAAATTATTCTTAGAAAAAGTTATGGAATAGGGCCGGTTTGGATAGAACTTGGCTATTCCTTAACTAATTATGATGCAATCCGACATGCCCTACGAAAATAAGGTGCTAAAATAATTACCGTTAGAATTTTTATTAAAACTGTACGATGTGTCACCCACACACAAATTCCCCGGCAAATGTCTAATAAATATATCAATATAAGAAACTTCAACAGCTGCCTGATTCAAAGAAACCTCCACAGACTTATCATAAAAGCTATTGTATATTGAGGTCACATGTCCAATTTCTATGAAATCCTTCCAAAAATAGTCAATATCAATCCTATTTGGCCATATTCCAGAATTTCAACTTAAAATCATTTTGAATGCCATTTCCAATGTACATGCCAAATTTCTCTAAAATCCGTTACGAAATAGCCGAAATCCATCCTACCTGGTCATATTGCAGAACTTCATCTAAAAGTCATTCCAGACGCCATATTCCAGAACTTCAAATAAAAATCATTTAAGAATACCATTTCCAACGCACATGCCAAATTTCACTAAAATGCGTTAAGAAATAGCCAATTTCCATCCTACTTGGCCATAATCCAAAATATCCAAAAATCGGTTTGAATCCCGTTTCCATCATACATGCTGAATTTCATCATAATCGAGTTAACTCAAAAATTTATGAGCGAACACAATCAAACAACAGCACGCAAGCAAACGAAAGCAAACGAAACGAACAAACACGTCATTTTTTGGTAACGCTCGATTTCGCTCGTTCCATTCTCTGCTACTTATATATCAAACACATTATTTGTGTGTTTTTCATCGGACTATTGCTCGAGAATGCGGTAGTAGTATATTATTCAACAAGCAAATGACAGCTGTTATTCACGAAGATTAAGTTTACCGACATGAGCCGATAGGCAAGTGTCGTACATCATTTGAGTGAATAACAGCCATTATGTGCGAGTAGATACAATACTTTGTCCACGACCCTGGATAAAAAATAATGTATTTATATAAGAGAGTAAGTATGATCTTGTTTTCGTATTTTTGCTTCACACGAATTATCCTATGCACGATGTGGGTTAACATACAAATTGTATGAAAAATACGATTTATTCTCAGGTTATAGTTAGCTAATTTGTGCCGCAGTCCAACCTAACTAAGAATTTGTCTCTGCAAATGTACACCCACAGTTGATTCCTGCTACTAATCCACAGTTGATTTCTTGCTAGCTGCAGTTAGAGGCAAATTGGTCGTGGAGCTTGGTGTGAGATGAGTAGATACCTTGTTATGCTGCATATGGAAAAATGGAAATAAATGATGGTGATCATTGAGATGAAAATTGGGTTGGGAAATGTTAGAGAGAAAGAGAATGTTGGACCTGTCTACAGTGACTAAACGAAAGATAATGTTAACTGTCGAGCATGAATGGACTAGGAATTTGGCCTTAGCCACTCAAACAACCAAAACAGTAACAGCAAAAAGAAATTATTATGCCCTGTATTAGGGATTGATTAGTAGCGTGATCAATGGCGGTGGTCAACAGAAGAGACGAGGACACATTTAAGCTGTGCATTCGCGTGCCTCTAACTAGGCCATTGACCGACCCGCCTTTCATTGGGCCCCCTATGTGTTTTTTACAAGCGTACTTACCATTGGATTTTTCTTCTCAATGGAAAGGAAACAGCAAAGGAAACAGAAAATTTATTTTTTCTTTTAACTATACTTCGGTATTTACTATTTTAAAATCAATACTTGAATATCACAACTTGAATATCAAAACTTGAAAATCAAAACTTGAATATCATCTGTTAATACAAAGAAACGCATGTGTCCGGTTGCATATGTGCTACATACAGAATCATGTTTCGCCTAAAAGACGTGCACGGAATAATGCATTTGTAAGGTTAATCATCACAAATGCATGAAAATGCATTTGTGAAGTTAACAATCACATTTCCATGAAATCGACGGACATCGAATATTGCTAATTTGAAAAAATTTATTTGTACATTGGTGGTACCAACCATAAAGTAACGAACGTTGGTAGGCGCTCGTTACAAAGTGATAGATGATATTGAAAGAAGCTTCGGTACATTTCTTGAGTTAACTTAAGTTTTCTATGGGCGAATAAATACAAATACCATTTATCGCATTCTTAATTTAAGTTTAATTTTTTTTTAAATTTATATTCATGTGGTTACCACTTAAATCCAATCCCTTTTTCCATGAACACTAAATCCAACTCAAGCCGGTTTGAACCTTACGTGGAAACTTAATAAATGTCTTTAAGAATCGAAGAATAAATTAAGTTATGAAGGCATTAACAGTTTCGCTGTTTTTTACGTTTTATGAATGAGTAAAGAGAGACGAGGAAGTGAAAGATGAGTACGAAATATGTGTAACAAAATGTACTAGAACAAAAAAATTATTTTTGAATTTTCGATTTTTCTGTCTGGATTTTTTTAGTCTCGATAGTTTCGAATTACCTCGCTTTAAACGTTTTCAATGTTTATATTTTTATAAAGAGATAATTGAACCGTGTCTAACGGTTTTGGTTCCATAGCAACAAAAAAAAAATTACTTGAGTAAAATCTCGATTTAACCGACCACGATTTAACGGTCTACGTTTCTTTTCGACTTTCTTTTCATTTATTTCTCATTTTTGTGTTATTCGTTAGTTTTTAATTTTTTCCTAACTAAACCACACAAATAATCGAGTTTTTACTGGAAGAACACATGAAGCCGCAGGTAATGGTTTTTCATCCATTAACATCCGTCTATCATTTATCGAGAATTTACTAAAAATACTAAGTACGACCAAAACAAATTGGCCAAAATCACGCTTTTTTATGAGCATTTCGGAGCAATAATAACAAAATGGGGCAGTACATTTCGTCAATTTAAATTGCGAAGGTAGATAAAAAAAATACTATTCAATCGAATACAATACGTGATTAACTGAAACATTTAGGAAAGTACCTTCAAATTTGTTTCTTGTGTCGTCACAAGAAAAAGAAAATAATAAAATTCATTTAGAAGCATCCTAACTTGATTCGCGGAAGGAAAACTACAAACAAATGTAAGCGGTATATAGAAAATGCTACCACCCACAGAAGATGCTCCTACACAAAATTTATTATTATCATATAAAAAAGTCTACGTCAATCTTGAATATAAAATGCAATTTTCCTTCCCCTCTTGTGTGCAACCAAAATAAAACCAATTTTCATTTCGTCGGCACAAAAACACAATTATACATCAGACGGAATTTTATGTTTCAAATTGAACTTGGCCCAGAATAAAATATTTGTTTGAGTTAAATTCCATGATGATGATACAAAATTGCATTGCAATTAACTTTTAATATTTTTCCGATTTTTTACATCTTTTTTGTATCTTTTTGTTGTGTGTGTGTGTGTTTGTGTAGTTCAATTTAACTTACCCTGAAAATATAAATGTATTAACCTTGTAACTTATTTTCTCTCAATTTTTGAGTTTAGAGTAAACATTTTTTTTTTAGTTTTTTTTTTTGTAAATTTGTTTCATTCTAATTTTCCTCCAATTTATAGATTTTCCGTAATACGCGTGCGTATTTTAAGAGACAGAAAGAAGAACATGGAAAATCGGCCGAACGAAGAAAAAGGAAAAATATTGTACGTGCCCGTAAATGTTAGTCCATTCAGTATTTGAAATCAATTTCCACGAGGATCCTAAAAGTAATAGACGATTAAAAAAAGAAATTAAGAATTTAGTTTATTTTTAATGTTCAAACAGAAAATCTTTAATCATTAATAAATTTAAAAGTGTTAATTAAATTAAAATTTTACTTAGTTAAATTAAAAGTTATACTGTTTGTAAGTGCAAAAGGTTGGAACTAGGAAAATTTTTTAATTTTTTTATTTGCAACAGAAACAAAGAGAAAAAAGTTAAAGTGTGTACAGTGTAAAATAATTATGGAAAAATTAAGTTTAAATTATTTATTAATATTCGGTGGATTAATTTCGGCTGCGTTTGGGCTGCAATTGGAAGGTTTAGCTTCGAAAAAACCACGATTAGCAAAATTTACAGTATCTCCAACTGGTGTTACAGTAAGTCATTTACTTACCTAACTTTCTTCTTATTAATAAAAATCTTTTTCGCACTGTTCTCATTCTTTTTTGTTGTTGTTGTTGTATTTTTAATTCAGACACCACTACCCGCCACTTCATCTCTATATCGTTTAAATGGAACTGGTGCTACATGCATATTAATCCGAACGGATGCATTACTAAGTATTAAATATCGTGATATTTATAATGAGGATCGTGAGGCGGATATATTTCTACCCGATTATCCACAAATATCTGGTGAATGCGATGAGGATGAAAGCAGCATCACATTGAAATTTAGTGATTTCGTAGTATCGATTTATTTCAAAAAAGTAAGTATTTTCTAATTTTTTTACTATGTAGATGTAGCTATTATTAGTATATTAGGTACCTACGTACATACAATATATATCTTTAATTTTATATACTAAAGAAAAATAGTAAAGAAGAAGATAAAGCAGAAAACTAAAGTAAAAGGAAAATGTTGAAAATTCCATGTAATCTCGACCTTGACCTGTATGGATGGGTATAAAATACAATTTTTATGCATTGTAAGGCTAAATGAAAACGTTGTTTAATTACACATTAATTACTTTTGTTCTAATTATTATCAATGTCTCGTGGAAATATTCAAGGTGGATCGGCAATAGTTATTAAGTCAGTATATTTTAAGCTCCAACGTATATAAATAGGAAAAGTATATAATACACGTGTGTAAGATTTATTAACTAAATTAACATCTTGTTATAGAAATCACAGCGCAAATGTTTATACGGATTTGATTGAAATATTTTATGAGTAACCAGCGATTTTGGCACTCCTCAAAATATAATTTTGGGTAATACATAATAACAACGAAACAAAAGAGTTTAAAAATTATAGATTCTTTATCACACCTCCGAAGAAAATATTAATTGGAAATTCTGACTATTGCTTTTGTATTTTGGCAATGACTGCTACTTAGTGCGGGACGATCTAAAATGTTAAAACAATAAAAATTCGACATACTAAATAATTTTTAACTTTTTTAGGAAATTTAGGCAATACTTAAAGAATAGCTAACATTTTAGAGTTTCTTTTTATTTATATTTTAAGTCTACACGACCGATGTGACGTATGAAAAAAAACAAAAACCTTTTGACCTTTACCGATTCGCGACGGGTCATTAAAAAAGTCTGTAAAATCGAAAAACAAAACAAAAAAAATTTAATACCTCATTACTTATGTTAGCCAGTTTTTTAATAAGAAAAATTGATCTTAGTGATTGAAGTGAAACACAAGGTGATTCCAAGAACATTTTATTACACCCTTGTTGTAAAAGTGACGATTATTGTAAAAAGTTTCAAAATTTCAACAACATTTAGTCACCTAACGATGCTTGACTTTCTATGATGCTTCAAGCCTAGCGATATAATACAAGCAAAGAGAGCATAAACAACAAAACTTATGGAAAGTTAGTACCTTCAGTATCTTGTCGATTAATATTTACTTATTTATTTATCAATTTATATAACTTACGGTACACTACCCCATAGTATGTAACAAAACAGTTAAATTACGATCAGAAAAGATCAGAACTCAGTGATCAGTGATCCTAGCTATTTGAACTAATTTACCTTTACATATTGTGGTTCTCTTGAAATTAAGTCTCCACGCGTCTGCCTTCTCGCGGTGACCATGTATTTAGTCTTCGCTTCGTTGATCTGAAGGCCAATTTGTAGGGCTGTTAATTCCAACGGAAGGAGGACCTCTTTCGGGAAGATGATGTTGTGACCTAGAATGCAAATATCGCTAGCGTATGCTAATAGCTGGGTTGATTGATGGGTATTACATGCAGCTGCGCTATATTAAGCTGACGATTGAATACTCCAATGATATGTTGAAGAAAGTTGAAGCTATTAGGTCTACTTGCCGCACTCCTTCTATTAGCACCTTGCATATCCATTAAAAGCTGGCACATTGAAACCAATTTTGATGGTATGACCAGATGGGACAATACGTTCCATGAGCTCAATTATGCGATCGAACAGATAATCGCCACAATATTTTAGTATTTGGTCGCGATATCACGTTCCGCACCATATGATGGAAGTGGCGGTGGTGTTATCTCGACGTTGATATCGCGTTGAAGCAAGAGAGGTTGTTGCTTGGAACGTAGAAGTAAGGAGAAGTAATTCGCCACACTTCAAGATTCATGATACAGTAATCTCGAGGTTGTTCCGGGAAACTTGATGGTTCAATGTCCCAGTGTTCCAACGAGTAATGATTATATGCTGTGGATAAAAAACGTTGATTTTATGTGGTAGATAGACGAAATTTTAATTCAGCAACTACCAGGAACTGGTCTGAATCGATCTTAGCTCCACGTTTATGTCTAAAGTCTTTGAGGCTAGAAATATGTCTTTTGGACAAGAGGATGTGGTCGATTTGGTTAACCGTTGTCCCATCCTTTGATTTCCATGTGGCTTTGTGAACAGGCTTATATGGGAAGCTAGCTCAATGGTGCGTGTCCCGTTGTTGTTTGATTTAGCGTGCAAAGAGTTTAACGAAATCTTGGTACCCAACCCCTGATACGCTCCCATTAAAATTCTCTTTCATCGAGAGGGGCGGCCCGAATTAAAAAAGTAAGGTTTTTTGGGAAAAGTAAGATTTTGAAAAGTAAGATTTTGTAAAGTAAGATTTAGTACCCAACCCATTGCCAGCACTGACATAAACTGATGTCCATGAAACCAAATTTGTTGAAGTTAGTCATAAATTCACGATACCGCTTACTGTGACAGAGAGTTAGTCCGTAGCGACGGTAATCGATGATGCCGATGCTTAGGCTGAGAACGTTCCATGTTCCAAAATCGTTGTCTTTATATAGTGTCCACGGTCATGGTTGTAAATCCAAAAATATCCGAAGCTCATGTTGAGGTTTCGTAACAACATTGTTTAACAGGTTGGGCTGTTAACCTAACGTTAACCCCCTGTAGAAGGATCACAGCCAGCCTACTCCTTTAACAAAGTAGTTTTTAGCGACCGCCACGAAGAGGCAGTGCGAATACTTGCCGAAATTGTATGCAGTTACCGCACATGAAGCAATACAGCAGTCTGACCACCAATTAATTTTTATTTAATTTGAATAACAAATCTTCATATGAGTTTAAAAGTGAATTTTTAAGGAATAATAAAATCGTTTAATTCCATATCTTCAGCCAGTGCGCAATTTTTTTGAAATGATTCTGTAACACCTTTGAGGTAATTTCGGAATTATTGTGTCACACCAGGATGACCGAATAGGTTTCAATTTCTTTAGTAAGATTTTTTTTAAATATCTTTGAAATCGTGGGCAGCATGATTATTGAACGATATTATGAAATGTGTGTATCATTTTTTATTTGTTTATTTATTTATTTGAGGAAAGGACTACAAATTTGACTTGACATAGTGCATATAAATAAGAATAATGATATTTAAAATTAACAAATCACATTTAAAAAAATAATAAAAATTAGATTAAAAAGAAAACCAAAATTGAGACCAAAATACTTTCAGGCTGAAGCATAATGTTGCTTCTACCTACATTTAGAGCTTTGCTTAAGGAAAAGTCGAACCAATGGCCGATTTTATTAAAACTCTTGTGACATCATGTTTACCGGTTCATTGTCACCATAGTTTTTTATGTGTTTATTCAGATGATGGAACTCATGATCTCTTAAATTCCTACTCGGTGTCTTTATTTTAATTAATTCCATTAAATATTTAAAAAACGAACACTTTAAAAGCTGTCGTCTATTCTCCAATGTTGTCATTTGATAGGATTTGCATCCAGTAAGATATGGTGGCAACCGCTTCAGGTTAATGTGCTACGGTAAATCTTGGTCGTAATCGCCCATTCATTTTTCCACGTTATATAGATACTCTTAATATTTCGGACATGCTCATCATATAAAGGACCCCAGACATTGACAGTAGGCCTAGTGCGGATGACATAATTAAGATGTCTCGAGGTCATAAATATTTCACGCCAACGCTTAATAAAACCAAGCATGGAATTAGCTCTAGCGACGAATTCCTTTTAATCTCGAATTCGTTTTGTAAAAGTTTGCCATTCATTTGATATTGTTGTATAACAGGGTTAACTTTCTGATGGATCGATAGTCTCTTATACTTTTTAATGTTGAGACTGAGAAGGTTAGCTCAACTCATTTCGCTAGATTAACGCTGTTTTCTTGTAGTTTATTGGTATCGTCGATGTTTTCGACTGTTCTGAAGATTTTGAGATCATCTGCAAACATTCATAATAGCGTGAAATAATATATAATAACATGAATTAATTCTGATCTTCTATTACCAAGGTCAATATACTGAATACGGTTACTCAAATATGATTTAGCAAAGCAACAAATTGTTTAGAGAAACCGAATCTGTATAACTGTTCCAACGTTTTAGAAAGGCTTTCGTAAAGTCAGTGTACACCACATATACTTGCTTAAGCATTTCAATTTATTTAATGATGTTGCTGGTAAATTTAATAAGGGGTTTGTTGATGTTCATCTTTTCGGTATAAAACCATGGTGACACTGTGAGATGAATCGAGGAACCAATGATCTGAATGATTTGCATGTTGTTCCTCTGTAACAAGAAATATCATTTCGTGTGAAATCTTTTAACAATAAAGCTGAAATGCCATCAGGACCACATCAATCTCCGAATACTTCTAGAGCTTGATGGATATCTTCGATTTCAATCTGTGGTATTAGTATGGTTACGTTGTTCTTACCATTGTTTGGATTTCCATGCTTATCGATTTCTTCTGGCATACCATATATGTGTACTGATTAAAAAACTCAGCAAACATATTTGATATAACGAGCGGGTCACAAGATTCATGTTCCTTGAATGTCATACACGCTGGGTAACCATTAATTTTATGTTATTTTTTAAACAATTTCCAAAAATGTTTAGGATCCTTTAATATTTTTGTCTACTTTTCTCGCAATGTAATTTCAGATTTTCTTTGGAAGCCTTGTGTTTCTTGTTATTTAGATAGATAAGCCTATCTTGGAGGATATTTGCTCTTCTGAAGTTGTAATGCGCCTTGCAGTTTTGATGATTATTTATAACATTATTGCCGTTGCTTTCAAAAATTAATTCTAGGGCTTTGTGGTCAATATCGTTAACAACGAATGGTGAAGGTGATTCATTTACTTTAAATAAAATTGGTTCATTTGTAAAAATCAGGCCTAAAATTCGTCTAGACCATTTTGAATCTAGCAAATTTCAAAAACAGACACTCTGTTTCCGAACTTACGTCATCCGTTTCTTCGTCATATGACCAGCTAATAGTTGGAAAATTAAAATCCCGCGTGACTAAGATGGTATCAGATGGATTAGCAGCATTGTTCATTTGCATTATTGTGTTGCAGCAGGCATGGTAAGATGAGATCGGTGAGCCAGGTTGAAGATATGCAACATATATAAAAACTGACTTTTGTTGATTGTAATTGTAACACATAATTGCTCGATGGAACGGTTGGATATTTCAACTAACTCATTTGATAATGATGTATCGACAGCTATGAGTACTCCTCCACCAGATTTTTTACTAATTGGTTGCGGCGAACATATTGACTAGGAAAGAATTCAGAACACAGCATCCCTTGTTGAATGTTGTTTCACAGATAATATAAACTGCGAACTGTATTTTAACACAAAATTGTGAAATTGAGAGGCTTTGGAAAACATAGTAGTACTTACTTTAGCAGATAATTTAAGTCAAATAATGCGGTTGTAATTACAGACGGAACAATGGCTAAGGCGCCTTCTCCCGATAAACAATGTTGGTAATATATTTGCATTGGAAACCTTTATCAGCTTTATGCACTCGCCGCTGATCTCCTTCGTTTAGATCGGACACTAATAAACCGGTCTAGGCCCAATGGCACTAAACACTGACCTTCATCACTGTTTATTTTATTGCCAAAATAAGTTAATATTTGGCCACGATACACTTTTATTTTCTTTAAAGTTCAACCAGAGCCCTCTAGACTATAGAGCCATAACCATTCGCCTTAATTTTAGAAGCTTTAAAAATGGTATAAATTTTCATTGTTCGCCATAGAAATCCAGAGTAAAAATGAGGTTTTTAGCTTCAAGTTTTTCAATGAAAAAGCAAAAATTTTATAAAACGTTTATATACAATTTGTCTACATATCTTTAGCAACAACTTGCAAGAAGGCTATGTTGGTATTAAATAAATATTAATTCCAGAAATATTAAAATTAAATTATGTCTAACATATATTTTTTGAACTTTAATTTTGAAAAATACATCAAAGCTGGCTCTGACGAAGTAAAATAGTACTTGCTAAATTTACCCTTGGGTTTACTATTGTAAGTCAGCAAACCAAGCGCAAATTTTTTAGAAAAAAAAACTCGATATAAAATTTTATTTAAAAAAAAAAAAATTGAATGCAACCAAAACTCCTGTAAAATAATTTCGTGTATGAAACCAAATTAAAAAACTCGATGTATTAGCGAAAATCTTATTAGTACGTATTGAGGGTACTTATAAAATTTTAAAAAGTCGCTTATACATTTTTAAATCAAAATAAATTATTCGGTATACTTTTTAACAAATTATGTAAGTTATGCGAGCAAAATTTCTATTTATATTTCTAATCTAGCTACTATGACGATACATATAAGTACATAATTTAAGAATACCACTGGATTATTTATTTTTTTTTAAATGCAACCTTTGCTAAAGTTTTCTACATTAATTTAGTCAATTAGTTGAAGAGCATTTTCTGTTTATTCAAAGTAAACAAATGCCTCACTTTTTGTCGTAATTTCATAATAATAAGTTTTCCTTAAAGGGAAATAGACAACCGACAAAAAGACAGAACCTTATTGGATCCTTATGGCGAACCTGCTGAGACAAATGCTAATTATATAGATTAATTTTATTTGAATGATATGGAGCATCATGTTTGTTTGACGGCATATGCCAGTATATCCGAAAAAAAGAGTTAACAACATTTGCTGCACATTGGCCAAGAGATTTTTAAATTCTCATGTTTGATACCTAAAATTTATTTTTAATTGGAAAAAATTAAAATCGCGCAAACTAAAACTATCAGCGTCTATTCTTTATGCCACAGCAATTTTGTCAAAATGTCAAAGTATTTTGTAAACATAGCAAAATGAATAAAAATTGCACAGGCGTCTCCTGTAAAACAAAATTTAATGTTGAAAGTATGTTTTCCTACAATCGCCGTGAAAAGCAGGCTTTTTTTCTCTGTTTTCAAAACCCAAAGTGTCTGTTTTTTTGACAGTTAATAAACAAATTACTTTGTCACACGTTTCTCTTAGAAACGTGTGACAAAACTTGAAACCGCACGCTAAATGTTTTGTTTGTATAAAACATCAAACCAAATTTTTGTTTTCTTTATGAAAAATAAAAAAATCTTTGACTACTCGATTGAACAAAATGTCGGTCCTAAAATAAAATCGTATTGTCAGTATAGTACATTTTACTACAAAATTATCTTTTTATTATATTTTTTAAAATGATTGTAGGAAAAATAAAGTGTGAAACACGTCCGCAAAGTTGTTTGTCACGCTCGAAAGGTTGCTGGCCTCCGTCCCGTCGGCCAGCAATTTCCTTTCTCGCGTGACAAACTGGCACCTTGCGCTCTTGATACACAAATAACTATTTTCTAGCCAACTACAATAAATTTATATCGAGGTTTTTTTTCACTAAAATTTGCGCTTGGTTCCTATGCGGATGTCTATAATTGTTTACAGAAAAATACGAAAAAAAATTATTTAATCACAACATTACCACACGTTCTTAGTATTTCGTAAATTTGTATTGCTTTTCCTACAAATTTTGAACTGGAAATTTCCCCAGGTGGTAACTTTTGGTTCGATTTTATCAAATTTGTGCTGCCATCTATGTAATAGTTATTGGCTTAGTGACCAACGATTTGTAAATAAGCTTTTCTTTCAATTTGACCAGACTGATGTTGTTATGAAAATTTCATAAATTTTGCTTCTATTCCAATTACTACATAAAAATGAAAACGATTTCCTTAACCGATGTTCTTATGTGTTGAAATTGGATGTGCATCATAATCCAAAAAACCAAAATCCAAACGACAAAATCCAAAAACCAAAATCCAAACGACCAAAAACCAAAAGTGACAAAATTCAAATTGACAAAATTCAAAAGTGACAAAATCCAAAAAAAAAAAAAAATCCAAAAAAAAAAAAAAAATCCAAATTTTTTGGATTTATTGTTTGGAACCTTTATTAATGGGGAATAGTTCAAGAAATAAAAATATCAGAATTTTAAATATTTTTAATATGATTTTTATTTTTTTTTGTTTTGTTCTTTTATATTATGTCTTATGCGCTAGTTTATCTTACTTAATTAATAATAAATTTTAAATTAATGACTAAGTATAATTACGGGTGAAAAATATAAACTTAATTGATTAACACAGTGAAATGTTATATGAAATTGCTTTCAAGTATTCAATGATGTCCATGTTTTGCCTTTTTTGAAGCAATTCTCTAATATATTCGCTCTGTTGAATTATTTTTTTACGTTTGTTTACAACTTCGCCGGATTTGATTTTTTTCAATTTTATTGAAAATTACCACCATTTGATCTTTAATTCCATTTATAATGGTGTACAACCCACAATTTTTTTTTCCAATTATTATTTTTATTTTATTGTGCCACCCTTCAACAGAATTTTGGGTACGCGGAAAATTTTGCGATACTTTGTCTCCAATACTCCAAAATTCTGGTGAGTAGCGCGGTTTCATATTTTTAATTCCATTAACATAGGTTTTGTTAAACCAACGCTTCCACATAATCGTTTAATAAACTGAAGTAGGTTCCTACTTCGTTTGTGGGTACAAAAGCCAGACTTTTCAGCATTCGTACTTTTAAGTTAAACTCCTCATTATTTCCTTATTTGGTAGCAAGTTCTGGTTTTTGTATCTGCCGCCAAATAATTTGCCCAAAATGGAAAATGCAGCCTTTAAAGTTTGCCGCTGGGAAGAACATTTTTGCTGCTGATGGAATAGATATTTCGAAATCCGAAATTATTCTTTCCGGATTCAATGAAATTCCTCTTTCACATGCTAACAGGCACAGCTCGTTAAAAAACTCTTCATACGCCAATTTTGATTTTTGGCTCATCAAGCAAAATATTAGAGGGACAATCTGACCATCAATTCTGCCCTGGACACTAAATAGTTGCCGCATTATGGACGGAAGAACGTAAAAGGTCCCATCCATGAGCCAAAAATTCGACTCACCCAATAAACTAAGAGCCCTCTTCGTGCCTAACATAATGTTTCGCTGTCCTTGGAATTGTTTGTCGCTTAGTACAAATAATTCACCTTCCAAATATTTTAAATGATCGGGGATGCATATTTCGTCTAAACTTCGAGGATCCTTTATAGAATTCATCCTGATACGCTGGATTTTTCTTCTTTGTGCCTGACTGGAAGGCAAGTATCTGCAACAATTTGGTTTAGTCTCGACGATGGAATTGGTAATTATTAGAGGGTCCTTCTCGGGAATACTCGGGCGGGAATTTCCGGGAAATTTCCTAATTTTTTGTTTCCCGTTTCCCGGAAAAAAAAAAAAAAATTCCCGGGATTTTTTGTCTATTCTCTATTTTTTAATCAATTGACATACGGCCTTTTCCTTTCAATTAGCACAATATAGTTGCAAGGGTTCGTCAACAAGCGAGTTAATACGGCATTTGCAATATGTACATAAAATAAATCTGTTGTAACGAAATACATTCCGGCAAATACATAATGAAACGTACAATATGTGACCGGTCGAGTTATCTCGGGTACGGTCTTTTTGGACCATATAGTATGTCCCGAGATATATCGGGTCTGATCCTAAAGGGAGAAAAATTGTACAATTTTTTAAAATGTCACCGGAAAGAAATCCAATTCTTCAAGAGTACTCTTATGTGAAGCAAAATTACGAGATGGAATACCCAGATGGACTCAGTTCGAGAAGCATTAAATGATTTGGGATCCCTAATATTTCTGAATGACAATTATATCCCAATATTGTCGAATATTTTCAATGCGCTTCAGCCATTTAAATTAGATGTAGAAGTTTTGGGAAGACGTGATGCAAATTTGGTTACAGCTGATGCAATTTTAAAGTTTTTGTTTGAAACTTTACGTGCAAATGAAGATAATATTTCAACAGAGTTATTGGAAGTTTTATCACGTCGCATTTAAGAACGAAGAAACCAAGATCTTGTGTCTTTAGTCAAATATATGCAGACTCTCGACATGCAATCAACTGCTACAGCAGACTGGCCGTCATCATCAAAGTGGCCAATAATCCGGTATCGCAACCAGATTTTTAATGGATTATTCAACAAAGAAGAGTTGAGTGGAATAGAACTGGAGGGTGAGATACATTCAGGGAAGATGATGAATCGGAACACTCTCTGTTAAACTAGCGTGAAATCGGAACACTCTCTGTTAAACTAGCGTATTTTTTGACCCTTTGTTTATGAAAAGATTTAAGGTTTATCAAAGGGTAATGATATATTGATCTTGGAAAATCCCAGATTCCTTTCTTTCATCTCCCGAATAACTCTTTTTTTTTTTAATAAAAACAAAGTGCCAAGAAAGTAAGAGTACAAACTTCATATTACATTAACACGCAAACAAAGAACAAATTTCGTTCAATTTTTTTTATTGGCGGTTCCGTCTACTTAGGCAAATGGTTACAATTTATCAAAAAGGGAAGTATCAAAATTATATTAGTATTGGAAAAATTTATGGAAATCCCTAATGACTTTATTTCGTTAATCCTTAAATATCTATTTTTAGTTTGACCGATCTCAGATATAAAAATTCTTCTTCTACATTAAAGGGCGTTATGTAAATAGACAGAATGGTTGTTTGTTTAAATATTAATTTCAAAAAAGAAAAACTGTTGAAATTACCTGAAATAACAATCAACTCATACATTCATTCTATTTATCAATTTTTAAAACATTTATTGCCGAAATCTTGGCCGAAATAAAACAAAAGAAATCTTAAAAATTTACTATTCGGATATTCTTTATAAAATGAATTTTTTTTTCCGAAACAAAAAATTAGAAAAGTAAATATTTAGAAGAGACAAAGAGAATAATGTAACATTTGGATTTTGTATCATTTAGATTTTTGTTATTTGGATTTTGTCACATTTGGATTTTTTTTGTTTGGATTTTGTCTTATTTGGATTTTCGTTATTTTTATTATTATTTATACGCTTTTATTATTTTATTTAATATAACAGACTGGCTAGCATTGGTTTTAGCGGTCTCAGTCAAAGTGGCGCCATTTATTTCTTGGTGTGGAAATATTAATAACTAAAAATCGCTGTCCAATTTTTATACATAAAAACAAAAACTCCCAGAAAAACATTTATTTCCCAGGCACACCGAGAACCAGCAGTTTTCACTCTTCCATAATTACTTGAGCTTCTATAATTTTGTACATATTTTGGCGCGAACAAACCATTCACCAAAAATCAGTACGCCACATGTTAACAAAATTTCCTGCACATTGGTTAAACGATGTTTTAAACAATCATATTAAATACAATTTATTCTATTTATTTTTAATTGCACAAAAAATTAAAATCACGCCAACTAAAAGTATCCGCGTCTAATCTTTATGGCACAACAATTTTGTCAAAACGTCAAAATGTTTTGTAAACATAGCAAAATGAATAAAAATTGCACAGGCGTCTGCTTTAAAAAAAAAAAAAAAAAAATTATAATTGTACGTAGGTTTTTCTAGTCAACTGCAATAAATTTATATCGAGGTTTTTTTCGGTAAAATTTCCGCTTGGTCCCTATGCTGTTTTTAATATTAAAAGTAATTGACACGTCATAACTAGTCGATACAAATTATTTCAATCATTCAAATTGATGTTCGGCAATGTTAACCCTTCGCAGACTGAATTATTAAAAAAAAAACATAAGTTTTGGGGTGAGATAATAAACTACGAATAGGTAAATAAAACATATTAATTCAAATTTATTTTATTTGTAACGGTTAATTCAAAAAGAAGTGGTTCCCTATGGGACCATTAGGCGTTGAAAATATAATTATAAAACATTATCTTCGGTGAAATTTGAAAAAACAATTTCCTTCTTCGGTAAGACATAATCCTACATTGCAAGACTTGCACTGGCACCTTGACCGATGAGGTTTGGCTTTCGTGCTAAGCTGACTCTTGCTCCTAAATTTTTTTTTTGATGCCTTTTGTTTTTCCTGTTTATATCTGGAACTGTGGTTGGTAATATGTTTTATAGGTTCCAGATATTTCGTCCAAGTTTATACTGTTTGTCATAAGTATATTCTCCCTTTTTAGGCTGACGTAGATTGTCGTTTATAAGGAGATGGGTGAGAAGATATGAAATAATCTCTAAGTGACATTCTTGAAGACCAACAATCCCGGTAGCTTGGTAATTTTTTTGTGGCTATAACTTAATGTATGAATGTACTACTGGGCTAAAAAATATTTTAATTTATCTACTATAGTTGGCAATGTGATGGTGCCATGCTTCTACATTGCATATAAATTAGTTTGAAATACTATTTTCTCAAATAAATTTTGAAAGAATAACAGGAGAAACATATCCACCGGATACTCTAAGTTATTGTAAAGGGTGTGCCAAAATTAACGCAAGATTTGAATTTGCCGCCATTTGTGCAGTAAAATGTTGGCAAACCCGAAAAAAAAAACAATTTGACAGCTGAGAGTTTAGGGTTAATAAAAATGGAGCGTTACACGATTCAACAACGTGTTTTCATTATTGAACAATATCTCAAAAATAATGAAAGTTCGGCAGCGACAGTTCGAAAATTTCATACAAAATATGGTTGGAATAGTGTTTTAACTTGGTCAACTGTGAAGAGATTAATTGAAAAATTCAGGGAGATTGGATCAGTTGGAGACGCTAAAAAGATTGGTCGTCTAAAAACAAGCCATTGAAATGTCAATATCGAAGCAGTGCATGAGAGTGTTGGTGAAAATCCCAGAACATCAATTCGGCGTCGTGGACAAGAATTGCAAATTTCAAATAGCTCTCTACAGCGTATACGCATAAAAGATCTGTGTTTGCATCCTTACAAAATTCAATTAACACAACAACTGAAGCCTAATGACCATGCACAGCGAAGAGAGTTCGTTGAATGGATTATTGAACATCAATAAGAGGATGCTGATTTTTCGAGCAAAACCATCCTAAGCGATGAAGCACATTTTCACATTGATGGCTTTGTTAATCGCCAAAATTGCCATGTTTGGGATTCGGAGAACCCAGATGTGATTGTCGAAAAACAAATGCATCCACAACGTTGCATTTATGCAGAATGGTCATGGAAAATTTCGACAAAGAGTGCGTATGTGCCGTGAAGGCCATTTGCCCGGTTTGTGTTATTCCATAAATAACCCTATCCTATGTACTTTATAATTCAATAAAAAAATAACAATCTAAAGACCAAAAACTGTGTTTTCTATTTAATTCAAATCTTGCAATAATTTTGGGACACCCTTTATAATTCTAAATTATCTGGAATGTTTAATCCAACCTGTTGTTCAAAAGGGTGTTTAACAGTACTGAATTTAATATCTTTTGCCCATTCGATCTTTTTATGTAAAAATATTGATAACGGAAGATCATCATCACTATCCCATTCCCAATCCTTATTGCTGTCTGCGTCCAAATTGGTATTCATCTCCAACTCGTCATTACTCCACGAGAAGGAGATTAAACCAGAAATGGTGAGAATACACAAAAAATTTACCGGTTTAAAATTGTTTCATTTCGTTTAGTGTTTACCGTTTAAAACAATTGCGCCGGTGAGGGCCGGTGAGGAAAAAACTAATTTATTTGTAGTTTCATGTTGGGACCACTAGCAGGAACGGTTAAATGATTTGGCCAATCTATTAATAGGTTTGTTCTCCCCGTAAATTGTGGAATGGTATTCGAAATCCTAAAATTGATGAAAACGGAGCCTCCTACCCGGCACTGGAATTGAGAAGTTTCCAGTATGTACGGTGAATAAATAAAGTCAGGAAGAACTTTTCCGATAAAGGCAGCATCCAAAAGTACACTTCTATTTCCAAGAGTGCAGATTTGTTAGGATTAACATCTTGTCTTATAGGGTGTCAGAGTGCCACATTTTCACAAGGTTTATCATAATCGTAGAAACAAGAGGATTTTTTTTTTGAATACTTTATCAATTCTATTGATGCACATTAAATAGTAAGGAGTCCAGCCAGTTGCCGCATTTTCTGCTTGGGATCTTATGTAGGCGAAATACAGCGTCAATATTGTAGATTTGTCTTGGAATTCACTGGTTCATCGTTTGATAAACCCAAACATTGAGTTCGCTTTGGCCATGATGTTATCTTTGAGCCTATTAAACGTTATGTCTTCGATGAATGTGATCCCCATCGATAGTTTCACAAGAATGCTGCAATTCAGCACTCTTGATTTTGTTATTGATTATATGATTTTGTTCTCCTGGGATACGACATAATCTTCAATTTTTTGATATTTAAATGTAATGAGTTGCGGTTACACTACTCAGGTTAGTATCACACCTTTCCTAGATGGTACGGACGAGTTTAATATCATCTGCAAATATGTGCAGGTTAGAATTTGTATAACCTCTATAAATCAGTCGATAAAAGAATGAAATATCTAGGGCTCAATGTGCGATCCTTGTGGAACACCCGTGGTAATTACCTCTAAAATCAAATTAAATAGTTAATTAATTGCTTATTACTCTATTCCGTTTAAATCGCACTGCAAAACAGTTTAAACTGATCAAGAGAACATTAAATACCAACAGCCCAAAGTTCTCATACTAAATTACATTAAATAACTCAAATATAAACCAAAACCACTATTTTCCTATTTGTACAAATTGAAAAACAATTAGCACAAAATATATGATTTGACTCATAAACTAAATTAAATTCAAATCCATAACTTGTTCAACGAAATTTTAAATTCAGATTCAATTTGGTTTAGAAATCCATAACTTTACCAACAAACTACTACGAGTATATTTCGTTCCTCTAGTAATGAAGTAGCGTATACGATAAGCCACGGGTTTGAGACAATTCGCATTAAAAAAAACTATGTAAAATAAAACCTTTTAGTTGATCAATAATTTAGTTTTCTATCAAATAAAAGAGTTTACATTAAAAAGTTTCTTAAAAAAGAAAAAAAACTTTAAATCGGAATTATTCAAATACGGTCAAATACGAGCTGAACCAATTACAAATTTGAAAGAAAATCCAAATGCGTAAAGATTATCAAGATTCTTACGATGACAAATAGAATCAAACGCTATAATGCTGGCAAAGCTGTGACCCTATGCTGTAATTCCTGGAGCAGCAACATCCAACCATACTCTCATCGTAGGTAAAACGCTCTTTGGTAAAACTAAATTCTTCACTATGGCAGTTTTAACATTTATTTTTACATTCTTATTTTTTTAAGGTATTTTTGGGGAAAAAACAATTCCTGACCACAACCACGGTAAAATATATAAAAAAATGTGAATTTTACATTTAATCTAAATATTTTTGTATTTAACATACAATGTTATTTTCATATTCTTAAAATTAACTGTAATTTGTAATGGATTTTTGACAGAAACAAAAACAACAAACTCAAATTTTGAATAAGCCGTAATATCGTAAGGGCTGTATGATTAATGGCACTTAGAAATAATCGAGGAATTTGAATCGAAATTTTCTTAACAGTTCTTTGAAGGTGCAAAAGAATTAATTTTTAAGAAGTTGTACGCATATTTGTAAAATTCCATTTATTTAAAAAAAAAATTGTCAAAATATCTATTTAATGCAGGATTTTCAACCGAACCCGAACTTAAACCCGCTTCGATTCAAAGTTTTTACTTTGCCCACTATAACGAAGTACATATTGTAGTCGCGAGGAAAATTTTGTTCCAGATTTTTACATTTTTCGACAAATTAGGTTACCTGAACTGGGATTTTGCACAAAAAGCGAGAAGCGAGTTTCTGTTTCTTTTACTTAAACTGAATATGAACACTATTTCGCTTAGTAGAAATATATTTTATTAATGCGATCTCAACTGGTTAAAAAAAAATGATATTCTATTTCAACTATCATTCGTCTGTGTCTCTCACCAACGAAGGTACGTGGTCGAAGCGGAGAAAAGGAGATAGCTGTTATACATATTTGACTGAGATCGCAATAGAAAAAGCGACATAGACCGAATGAAATGGAGTAAAATCTTATTCTTTTAAAAAGAGAGATAAACTGTCCTCTCACCTTTTGTGCAAAATCCCACTACTGTGCTCCAAAAGTCATACATTTTTATTATTTTTGTTTGTCTCCCATTCTCACAATAGTTTTGGTTGAAATTTTGTGTAAAGATATATATTTGTAATAAGCAGTTTGTGTTAGCTTTTAGGTCCATTCAAATCTAGAATGGAGGGGTCCATCATCCACCTGTTAACAAAATTTGAGCCACATGTCGCTTGTTACATACAATTCGACAACGTTTCAATAACAGTTTCAACATCGTAACGCAAACAAAATATTTGATGCTTTCCCGGGAAAGGTTGACGTGGGAAATATTGATATAAATTTATGCACTAAGCATAAATAACTCTTCAATTTTTATGTTAATAATGATTAATTTAAAGTAATGTACAATAATGTAATTAAGGTAGGAATTCTTACACGTTCTCTAATGTCGTTTTCCACTTACACTCTACTCTACTCTAAAGCTACCCCAATCCGCCATCTTGAAATCCATCTAAATTGACGGAGTAGCAAACTACTCTAACTATTAGATTTACATCTACATTGGTTTGCATTGCAAAATTGACGTAATACCCGGTGTCTACACTATGCAACTCCACTGATATTTTCTATCAGAAATTTTATGTTTGTATATGTTTTTTTTTTTCAAAGTATTGACAAATATCTATCCAAAAAATATTATAGCTGGGCATTTCTCTATCATAACAATATCTTCAAACGTCAAATAAAATTGTTTCAATGCTATGAAAAAATTAGTTGTCTTTCAACACTTGCCAGTTGTGGTTAGGTTAAAAATTATTTGTCAAAGTAATTTTTTCAGAAAATTGTACAATATGGAGAACTACCACCTCGTCCAAAAACTTCATTTTCTTGTACAAATACAAAGATTTTCTATCGTCAACAACAGTCACTCTTCTTTAATTTTTTATTTTGTACATACTCGTATTGATTTCGAAGATTCCTTATTTTGCTTCTAACGTCTTCAACATTTACGGCCATTTCGTCTGCTATATTTTGTAAAATAGAATTTTTTATGTCGACCCATCTGTAATTTTTATGGGTTATCTTCCATAATATTTCATTTTTTCGGTACAAATCGATTAATTGCATTGTACTTTCCGTATTAAAACACATTTTGTCAGCTTGAGAGCAATTTCAAATGGCAAAACAAAACAATTTTTTTATGACATTTCCTAATATTTTACTAATATAATTTCGTGAAATAGCCTCCTGATATATTGCTAATAGTGTTAAAATGCGTAAAATATACACACACATACATTGATAAAATTTATATCATGATAGAAAATATCAGTGGAATTGCATAGTGTAGACACCGGCTAAATGGTCAAAATAGTAATTTGACAATTAAAGGTGGATTTATATTATCAGTTCCTTTCAGTTCCTACTCGTATCGTGTCAGACATCATCAATTTATACTATCCGTTCCTTTCAATTCAGGCATTTTCTTCGTATCTTTTGGTTACGTATAGAGTAAAGATAACACAAAAAATACAAAAATGTTTTAGTAACAATTTACAATTTTTGTTTGTTTCGTTATTCTTTCGTATTTTTTCGCCTTCAGATATCAGACAAAACATTCTTTCCAACAATATGTATCTGTGTCGGTACGAGAAGGAACGGATAGGAGAGGATAATATAAATACTCCTATAGAAAATATATGTAACAATGTTTTTTTTGTCTGACACGATATGAGTAGGAACTGAAAGGAACTGATAATATAAATCGACCTTAATCCGTATATTCACACACCCATACAAAAAAGCAGTCATTTAAAAATATTTTTTGTATATTCCACTTAAAAAGTCAAAAAACTTTTTTTTTGACAGCTCTTTCTACTCGTTTTCTACTCTTTAGCTACTCTTTGTTGTAACTGGAAAACGACATTAGGATTTAGGAAGCTATAAATGGCTTTCTATAATCTAAGGGAATAAAAACGATTACGGCAAAGTGCTCTTATGAATTATATCATTCATTGGTGTTATATTTATAGTGGTAGTTAATTTGCATAACGCCTGTTGATTTGAATTCTACCTGTACAGAAAATGCTTTAGAGACTGAATAATATTATTCGCGGGTAGAGGTCAATAGGCATGGCTATATTATGTAGTCATTATCGCATGTCTAACGACAGGTTGAGTACAAAAATAAATTATACTCGTACATCTTTAATTTATGAGGTTATATTTATGAATATATGGTATATAGTATGTATATATATATATATATATATATATATATATATATATAATTATATCTATATCGACTAAAAATAATTTGTAAATGGAAAATTTCGATTCCATTTTTTATCAATAATTTGTAATCAAATTACAAACAAACTATCCGTTGTATGTCGTATGTGTATCAAGCTGACAACATCATTATATAAGAATACTGATGTGTAGGTACACACATATAATTTAGTCTTTCCCTAAATGAAAACCAAATAAATTTCAATCGACGGTCAACACCAAATTATAAGAACATAAAATAGAAAAGTGGCCATCGACATAATTTTCTTGTATGTAAACAGTCATTTTTCGTTACTTTGCCACTAGGACCATATCATGATTTTCATCATTTATCGTCATACTTCCGTCAAAAAAACATAAAATTCCATAATTATGCTATTTATTACACAGCAAATTTTGTGTGACCATTATTTCTATAAAATTTTTCATGACAGGAATATAATAACAAAATATTTCTAATGGTAAACTTCACCTTTTCGGACAAGCACGACAAGATTGTAGGATGCGATATTTAATTTTAATTGCTACCACGAATGTTAGCAAAAGTTTTGCTTTGTTTACAGTAAAACTTGTTGGTTTCCGATATACATATTTCAATTGAATAAAACATGCCAGATAAGGACTGAATTATTACGGTTTGTAATTAACCGTTATGTTCGGATAACTTATCCCAGAATGAATCATTATTATTAGGTATATAAGTATGTACATATGTATATAAAACGATAAATAATGATTCTTCTGTTGAACTTGAATATTTTTTGATAACATCTTGTTTAAGAAGCCAGGGTTAACGATGCAAATATTTTGTCAAGTTTTTAACTCAACATGTTTTTTTGGAAAAGAGTGACCATTTAAAATTTTGGTAATTTTGTAAGGGTCGACAAATTTTTTAAATCGCTTGTAAATCCTTGCATGAGTAAGATTTTTATTAAAATAAATAAATTTTTTTTTTGCAAGAGATTAAAAATTCAAAACGCTAATAGCCTGAATACGTAAATTTTTAACGTAATCTCCCGTTAAATAATTATTTAATTAATTTATTTTTATTTACTACACAAATTTTAGTAAATTCTATTTTGAGCAGAATCGACCAACATAAAACACTATAAAAAATGAACTACTAAGATTAAAGCAGATGATGGTCGTTATGGCATATTCCATTACGGGATGTAACACTGCGGCTTGTTTCAGTATGGCCTGTTTCAGTGGTACACTACGGCATGAAAATTTAACTTTTCGTAACCGTCATTTAAATAAAATGTTTTTTCTGATATTTTTGTATACCGTACTGAAATATGCCGAACTGAAATATGTCGGTCTAATCCCAATTTCCTAAACAAAATCAACTGCTTGTTCTTCAGCCAAGATCAGCACAACCGTTAAACACTTCGGTCGTTATCCGTCCTCTTAGATAACATTGATGAATGGGACAAATTTCGCATTCAGACCATTATTATACTAATTAATACAAAATAACTGTGGCGTCTCACCTAAGTAGCTTTGGGAATATTCGCAATCTGCTTTAAATTTTATCACACTGATTGCTAGTATACATTAAAAAAAAATACTTATCAGTATATAAATTTGCCTATGCAACCTTAGACAAATTTACAATATGACTCGCAATCAAAACTAATCTTGCCTACATCTTTCCTATTGCGAATTTTGAATTTGCAAAACTAAATAAAAATTTCCCTTATTTTCCCATGTGAGTACTGTATTGTTTTGACATGATAACGCCTTACACTGTATGTTCAGAAAATGAGTGATACGAAATTTTGGCCTTGGTCGTGGGCAATTACTCATCAACTATAAGCATTACCTCTAATTTAAAAATAAGATTGCTTAGTTTGGCAATGACGTCATCTGGTGGCGAGAAAACCCGTGCCACCAACCTATGATTTCGAGCGATTTAAATACTTTAACCACTGTCGCGAGAGAGTGGCTAAGATGGTGTCAATTTTTTCGTAAAGAAACAGCGGTGGTTAATTAAAAAATCTACACTGCGATTTTCAAAGGTTGAGAGCACTATAGCGGGAGAATGCCTCATCTGATCGAAACCGGTCTGGTGACAAGTTGTGCGTAAAGAACCTGTGGTAGATAATTTATTTTAAATTAAAATCATATACCATATATAATACAATTATATGTAATTTATTATAATTTAAAAAGTCTCCACATAAATTTTAATTATAGTTAAAATCTACAAAATAGCTATTTACAATGGTTGAGAGCCTCATCTGACCGGAGTAATGCTGGTGACAATTTGTTCGTAAAGAAATAGTGGCGGTTAACTAATTTTTATTTAAAATAATAAATATGTATATTCAGTCTATCATTACTCTCACTGCGTTTAAACGTTATCACGCAAAATACCTACGGCCGTGTAGAAGACACAGCCCACTCCGAATTTACTTATTATGATTTTTTATTGAAGTTTATAAATGTCTAAAATGACAAAATTATTTGGTAATACAAATATAAAATGTCTCTAACACAGTGACAAAAACAAAAATTTCTCTTTGCGATTATTCGCAATCAATATCTTTATGTGAGAACCTTTATATTGTTCATCTGTGATGCGTACTACATTCGGTCTCTCTGTCTTTCAATACGATGCCATGGATTTTGTCAATCATTTCTGAGCAGTTTAATTAACACATGATATTGACTTTTTTCCGTGTTTGTAACAAGGATGAAATTAACATAAATTCCAAAGTACTAAAATGTTGAGCAACAGAGGACTAAATTGGGCTGTAAAGTTCTTTTTAACTTTTTGATGTGTTTACATATCGTCGGCTCAGAATTATTCTTGTCCTTATATGCATTTTGCCTATATTAGAGAAAACGGCATTAGGTTAGCTGCAATTTCATTACTAAATGTTTGTTTCTAAATAGATTTGTTAGAAGAAAGCTTAATTACGAAGTACAATGCTTGAAACTCAAAAAGTATTTTAATTATTTAAGTTTCAAATTTAATAGTTTTGGACCAACTTTTCTTAAAAGTAGTGATGGACTAAATCGATCTTTTTTGTTAAAAATCATATGAGAAAATAAACAAAACGAATCAAAAAAGATCGATTTAGCACATCACTACTTAAAAGCTCGTCTATGTCGTTACCATTTTTGGGAATACTAATTTTTAGCATACCCCAAGCAATGTTTATTAAAATAATAATATAAAACAAAATTCTAAGATCTATTTGTTTAAACATAAATAAAAATATCATAAAAATACAATTACATTACAGTTAAATTACTTTTGTTTTTTATTTTAACTTTAATTTGAATTAATTAATTAATTCGTGTAATAACTTCATGATTAAAAATTATAGTTAAATTAATTGATAAAATTTAAGACTCTTTCGGTTTTTGTGAAGACATTTTTCCGCTGGTTGAAAGAGGCAGGATTGCGGGTAAGCCGGTATCATTAGATTTTTTCTGTGATATTTTCATAGAAATAACTCTGGTACTTAAACTTATTTTTCTAGCAAGCTAGCAGGGAATATAAAGGATTTTGCCTTAGGGACATAACAATTATGTATTGTAAAACGAATGCAGCAACGCACGAACGAGCAACGTTTGGAAATTATTTAAAATTGCTACTGCAACTCTGTGTCGGTGGTCGCAACTTTAAGAGCGCTTACTCCAATTTTCGGTCGTAATAATCGTCCGACCAGGCGGGCTCTGCATTCTATAGTGGTTAAATTCGAGTCAAAATATTCAATAATGGAAGTTTTTTGTGCCAGTGAGAGGTCGAAGTACCAATAATATCGCAGCCTTCGATTTGGGAATCTCTCAAACCACATTGTGGCGAAATTTGCATAAAGATCCTGGCTTATACCCTAGACATACTGTGGTTTAATAAATCCGATTTAGCTAAACTAGTTTAAGTTTTTATGCAAAAACAAAGGGATTAGCTAAATCGAGGTTGACACACTGCGGCTAATCTCGAAAAATTCACTAAATCGGTTTTATTAAATCGCAGTGTGTCTAGGGTATAACACTCTTCCAAGATCAAATTAACTCAAAAACTGAAGCATCTTGATCATTTCTCCGATTGGACCCTGGTACAGCTTGGAGAAACTGAATTTGGAGAAAGCTTATTTTTGGCTTAATGGCTTTGTCAATAAGCAATAAATCCACAAGTGATCAAAAGACTCCATTATAACCACAAAAAGTGACTGTATGGTGTGAATTTTACGCCGGAAATGGAAAATTGGCTCCAAATAATCGGTCGCTGTAAACGTGCTCGCGGTGGTCACATAAACGAGACCGAATTCCATAGTTAAATCTAACATGTGTACTGCACCTGGAACAAATTTCAGTCGAATATCTCAATTATTCTGTATTTTATTTAAATACAAAACTGTTATATATGTCCCTATGGGAAAACCCGATATAAATTTGTTTTTAAAATTTCTTTCCAAAACGCTATGCGCAGTAGATTGCTATCTTGTAGATTGCTGTGGCCGCTTCCGAAAATTTCTGTTCAATCCAGTTATGGGCAATGAGCTTGTAATTAAAAATTTCTGTAGAGCAAAGGACATAATGCAAATTCTGTTTTGCAGCACAAACCTATCTGACCAAAAAATAATGCCTTGTACTTTCGGATGAGAATTAATATATTTTTCCAACATTTTTATAAGCACATTTGCAATGTGAGTACCTTCACGGCCACTAACACATTCATAGCTTAAAATGTGAAAGTTGTTACCTATTTCGAATGAAATATTTACCTTACAATATTAATATGTACAAAATTCCAATTAAACCTCTTTAGCACCAACCTTTTTGAATTTCGTGTTTCTCTAACTTTGAAGTAATTTTTGGATTTAATTAAATTTAATTTGATTGAAAACATCGTGTACTAACATTATAAATGTACAAAAATTTTATATACAAGTGTTTTTTGTATCATAATTTTATAAAAAATGTGTAAACTATACTCCCCTCCTGCCGAACGGCCACAATTTACAATTACAAGAACAAGACCACCCTCCTTGCCCACCAAAATTACAAGGAAAAGTTATTACATTTCTTTGTCGTCGATATTCGGTCGTCCTGGCGGTTAGAATTGAATTTAGTTGAAATTCGAATAGTTGTCCAACGAAAAATGATTCGATCTTCGAAAAGGACTGCCTAACGTTGACAGAAAAAATTTAATATAAATATTTTTTCGAAAGTACTGAAATGTTGATCAAAAGTATCGAAGTACTTTTTATTTTCTAAACTCTAAAGGACCGAAAAAAGTACTAGTTTAACTCTGGGTTGTAACAATGCGAGGGGTTTTTTGCTTTCCATGGCAAGTAAACTAATTTTCGAATCTGCCTAAAATGTTATTAAGAATTTAAAATTGTCTGTCTGTAATCAATTGATTGTTTCGGCTTTTTATAGGCATATATTATTTGTTCATAACGTTCCCAATATTTTCGATTTGGTAAATCAGCAAAATACAGAGACCAATCATTCATAACATATCTACTGAAAAAAGTAGAAATATCATTCCCCCCTCCCCGTAATTTAGTCCAAGGAGCAAGAGTTATACAAATGTATTACTCTTCAAAAATGAGAACCCCCTTTGAGTTCCTAAGTTGGTAGTTTGGTTTCGTACTGAAAAGTTGGTTTTTACTCATCAGGGGGCCTATTCTCGAATTCCATATCCATTTGCCACATGTGGACATCTGTCAAAGTTCACACAAATCCTTTCGAAAATTGTAATTCGTATATAAAACACTTGTGGCATGGACACTTTCCTATATGGGGAATTTTTTCCACATGCTTATACCCATTCGGAAATATTCCCTTAGTACCGAAAAAATTCAATTTTTATGAATTTTGACAGATGTCCACATGTGGAAAATGGATGTGGAATTCGAGAATAGGCCCCCAGGTAGTTACGACCAAACTACAAAAATACAACTCTCGCCATTCGCGTTAAATATCTGGCCAGAACGTACTGACATAGTGAATTATATTCACTACATCAAAAACGAAAATATTGGGAATGTCATGAACAATTAATATATTTGTCTACAAAAAGCCGAAAAAACTAAAATTTTATGTGTTGCGATCATGTTATTGTTACAGATATGTCACGTAATTTGTATTTGTGGTCTGTAAGAATTTTACCAGACTTATCGCCTCGCCGTTTTAATTTGATTAACGAATATTGAAAAAACAAAAATACAAGAATAGTTGTGAGATTACGATTAAAAGTGATACTTTGTTTGACGCAATTATATTTGCATGTTTGAGAGTCTAACAACTGTACTATTCTATTCTTTCTTCAACGAAGAAAATTCGTTGAGTATACTAATTATAAGTAAAAATTATTGAAATATTTTGTATATTTAGCTAATGGCCTGCCTTTTCACATGAATCGCGATTTTACTCGTACGAGTAAAAATGTTTCACTGATTTCTCTTAAATTACTTGGTAAAGTATAACTAGTCACTTAAAAAATAATTAATAAACAATTCCGAATCGAATATAATTGACAATTTTTCAAATGCACATTTCGTAATAAAACTGCAAAAAATGTGTAAATCGCTGCCATATTGGAAAGTTCGTACATGAGTTAAGAATTTTTTGCAATTTTTATTAGGAAATATGCATATGCTAAAAAATTGTTAATTATATTATATTTGGGATTGCTTATTAACTATTTTTTAAGTAACTAGTATAAATTTTACCATGTACTTGAAGAGAAATCGGTGAATCATTTCCACTCATCCGAATAAAATCGCGATTCATTTGTATAGAGCATTAGAAAGCCTTGAATTTTCGGCTTGTGTATTTTACTGGAGCCTACTGTATAAATAAGAACTCCTCAGCATCGACTGTATTTTTTACTAACCTTAAAATAAGGTACTCATGACACTACACTCCCAAGCAACTAAATCGACTCAAACCTTCAGCGCTTACAGAAAGGCGAATTTTTTTAAAACGGCTTAACCGATTTTCATAAGACATTTTTCACAACTTATTTTTTTGAAAGCCTGACATTTTTACTTTAAAACGACACTATTTTCATGAAAATTGGTTTAATAGTTTTTATTATAATGAATTTTCAATGAAAACGCAACCAAAATTGATGATTATGAAAAAATAATATTGGGGATAGAGTTGCTGGCTCGAGCTAGCTCGAGCCGAAAAGATCCAGCTTTTGGTGGTAATTGCATAGTTAGAAGATCGATATTTTTGTTTGAAATACTCGATCTTTTTATTTTCGACGAACTTTGAAAAAGTATGCCTATGAATTCGAAAAGTGTGTCCGTGTGTAGCATTTTTTTTTCGAATTTCGAAAATTTGATTTCAGATTCGGATTCCTCATACCCAAGTTACAATTAGAAAGTATTGTTAAAAAGTTTGTAGCTCTTACCATTCAAGAGATAAAGAGAATTTTCTTAATAAAATTAATATTTTGGGATCAAAAACACTTCTACTCTAAAAAGATCGAAAGCTCAAGCTTTGCAAAATCAGCAGCTCTAATTGGGAATATTTAAACTTAAATTATAACAAAAAATTCAAGCAAAACACAAACAATTTTATTGGTTAATACTTAGTATTGCTCCCCCCCTTGCATCTACAACGGTTCGCATGCGATTCCCCATTGACATTTTTAAAGTTTTGACAGACTTTGGGGTCGTACCCCACTCCTCATCCAACGTAATCTATAGGTCAGTGATGTTAGATGGTACCAGATTTCTGGCTCGGACCCTCTATTTTAGTTCGTTTCCTCCCCCCGTACCCGCTCAAACGGATTCATGTCTGGACTGAGGGCTGGCCACCTCACGATCTCGAGTCCAACCTCATCCATGAACTGCCGAGTAGTTTGAGCTGTGTGACACCGGGCACTACAGGATCCAAAAGAATGTCCTCGATAAATCGTTCAGCGGTCAGATGTTTTATAGGGCTTCCACCAGGTATGGAAACAAGATCTGTTTTTCCCTAAATCGATATGCCCACCACACCATGCAAGAACCGCCGCCGTATTTGATGCTGGTGTCTTAGCTCCTGCTGCACATTAACGCCTGTGTACCAATACCGGCTGGTATGTGGTATCCGATTGAAGGTACCAGTTTCCTAAAACTTTCTGGATACTCTTCAGACAGCAGATTGGCTCATGTTTAGCTGACGAACGACTTCTCGTTGATTGCGTCCTTCTTGCAATAAAGCAACAGCTTGTACGGCTTTTTCTGGAGTAGTGTTCATGATTTTGAGGAAACAACGTATGAAACTGGCAGAAATTGGTTCAGGTCGACGTATGATAAGTAACTGATGTCAAATATCGGTCAACGTGGTATTATAGAGGAGATTTCAGTACGCCAATTGTATTCACTGAAACATCGCAATTCGCTACGATTGCTCTAATTTGAAAAGTACTGTATAGATTTTAATGATAAAGGTGTCCTTGTAAAGATAAAATACTAAGCTGTCAAAAAAAAGTTGTTTTACGAAAATCGGTTAAGCCATTTTAAAAAATTTATAAACATTATAATAATAGGCCCGATTCTGCCTTCTAAAATTGTTATGTTATGTTATTTTTGTTTTTTCAATACAAATTCAAATAGGAAGCGGAGAAATAAAATAACATGAAGTTTATCGTTCCAGAATCGGGCCCAATATTCTCTGTCAATGCCTCTATCCAAATTTGAATTCGAATATTTATCAATTGTTATTTGGAATTTACGAAACAAGCTAGGCCGTTTTGCCTTGATTTATTTTTTTTTCTGTTTGGCTCTTTTTGATTTATTTTCATTTCGGTTGCTTTCAGAAGACGGGTTGTCTTTTTTTCACCATTGATTTTAGATAAATGATGACGTCATTAAATTCAACTACATATTTTTTAATTTTCCTTATTTTCTTTTGATTATTCTGGAAATTAGGGAAACTCATTGAGCTGTTTGTTAGCGATTTCAGAAAATTATTTAACTGGGTTTAATTTTTAATGGCTTGTTTTTTCGTCAATCGAAATCGCGTTTCTTCATATAAACTCTATGAAAACAAATTAATTTTTAACCTTCCTATATGTCCCTTATTTTAAGTTCATTTTTCACATGCCGGCTCTATTTAACTCAATATTGTTCTGATTTTTCTAAGTTATGACTAGATATTTAGATTTGAAAAATGCGAATTTATTACAAATAGTGGTGGCTGTACTAATTAAAACAGTCAGCCAAGGCTCACAGTTCTATATGGCAAGTAGGGATTTTTAAAACCTAAATATCTCTTGTACCAATCACTTCCGCGAAACAATGTTTTTATCAAAATTATCACGAATAAGTCTAGTTTCATTGGGTCAATATCACCTTTAATAATGTTTTCAGTATTAAAAGTAATTGGCACGTCACAACTTGATGAAATAAACAAACGAAAAGAAGGCAAGGCTTCCTTAGCTAGACAAACAAGTTTTCAGTCGTTCAACAAAATATCCAGTCTTTGAATTTTAAAAGCATGTAATTTGTACTTATAATTACTGTACGCAATGAATTTTCTTCGTTGGAGAATACTTGTTATTCGGATTAACAAGAAAAGCTAAATTTATGAATAATAATGATAAATTTAATGAATACTTTTTCGTAGCGAAGGCTCATGCTCGAATCTATGCGCCTTATTTGTTGCTGCGGTCTATTTGCACATATTTTTGCCAGAGACGTTGTACCACATTTAGAACCTAAAAATATAAAATTAAGATCTGTGGAAACCCTCAAAGATATCCCTCCGCAGACCATCACAAATCTCTCACCGCTAGCAAGCGTTTCCCTGTAGAATCAACGAGCATCTGTATACCAGTTTACGTAGTTTCAACTTCCAGTCATTTAATGTGATACATTTTAAATGCTTCTAGTAGTTTTAAAAGCAAAATTCTGCGGAAGCGCGTTTGTGTGATGGTAGAAGTTGTCAAATGTTATTATATCGTTAGCTTAATATTTCCTGACGTATTTATTTGCTACCAAAAATTTTCCTCTTGCTGCCTTGATAATATTTGTTTGACTAAATAGATTTTCTGAGACTTCTTGATTTAGTTGATGTATGAGGATATTTCCATGAAAAATTTAATTCGAATTATTTTTGAATTATATTCTGTTTGTACTTTTCCTGTTTGATATTTTATTTGTTCGGGCATGAAATAAATAATTAAAACATAATAATTATAAAATATGTTTTTACATGACATTGAAATATCATTTTACATCAAGGTGGACCCACCTTTAGAAATAAAACAACATAATGACACAACAAAAATATATGACGGCACAAAGTAGCAAAATGTTTGTATATTAATTATACCGCGTACATAAACCAACTCCATCTCTAGTGCTGCCATCTCTGAAATAATTTCTTGTACTTACTTGGACATTTTTATTCAGTTAGTTTGCCATGCAGCGAAACTGGCATTTTTATAAATTATTTTATTCTCATCTTGAACATATTTTTCGCATCTCGAACAGATTTTCGTAGTTTTCTAACCTTTACAATATTTTACTTGACATGTTTTCATACGTATGAATCTGAACTTGTTGATAGTTTTAGCAAATGGTTTTCTTCCCACAATTCTTTTTTCTTTACACAAAACCCAGGCATTTATTCCAGCTAGGTCCACAATGTTAAAAAATACCTGGGGGGTCTATTTACAAGATTTTGACTTCACACTATGTATATTTTCTTACCATCTGATCCATCAGCTTCAGAACAACGAACCATCCAAGTGAAATTAAATGTTCTCTTCTCTCATCATTTCCCAAATAGGGAAATACATTTATTATATATTTGCTATTGACATCACACGCCGATTAGAATTTTATTTCAAATTTGTATGGTTTTTTCGGCTTTTACTGGGTAAATCTACCCCTAGTCTTCGACGGAAACGACTGTCCATCAACAGTAATGTATGCACTAGGTCTATAAAAATTTTGTCAATTCTCAATAAATCAGTCCCATATTGTAGATATCAACGCAAATCTATTGGTTTGTACACGTTGGCTTCTGTCGCTCTTCTTATCAAATCGTATATAGCTGATAATTTCAGTAAAATCTTTTCTGCTCATTGTTTTTGAAAACAACGTGGGTCCTCAAATTTTATTCCACAAATATGATATGCCGCGGGTAAATAGCAGAGCAATAAAAGCATCTTCTTCTGTACATTTTATTATATGATCTATTGTACGGTGATTAATGATAAGATAAAATTCCATCTTTACTGGTCCCTTCATTATATGCCGTCGGACCTGAAATATCCCTAAAAATATTATGAACTGGTATCGTGCGAGATTTGGGACTTCCACCTATTTCTTCCCAATCTGTTCCATCAGATGCAGTTTCGGTATGTTGGTCCTCATCTCAGTCTCACTTTCGGATGTCAACAATAATCTCTTTCTTTTTTTCCCTAGACGTGGACCCTTATTTATAATATTCTCCTCTTCAATATCGCTGTCTAACTTTAATTCGCTTATTCTAAATAGCTCTTCATCTGTTTCCACATTGTTTTCAGTTACGAACATTTCTTGTTCATCGCACACTGAATAGTACACTCCCCGACAATGAAATACGTTCACCAATTTTTTTTAGATTTTACTGAAATCAAACAATTATCGAAAAAATTTCTACAACGGTTATTTACATATTCGAATTGCTAAATGATTAGAGATATATATTGGTGTCCTTCTCTTTCGTAATCTCGTGTAACAACAGAAAATGGTTTTCGTGGTGCGTCAATGAAATACGTTCATTTAAGAATAAAACAAATAAAACTACTTTTGCATATTTTAGTAATGAATACTCTTGTCTTTATTTTTGATAATTTCCAAAATTCGTTTTGGTAATGACTTATACAACTTTTTGATATAATTCTTGTTAAGTTGGAGACTTGCTTGTTCTATTGCTATTTGTAACTCGTTCAATGAAAAATATTGCCTTCCTTGGCCATAAACTGTTCTCGATAATTCTGCCCAACAATTTTCTATGATATTAAGATCCGGCGACTTTGCTGGCCATTCCATAATTTTGATTTTGTTTGCTTCAAACCAATTTTGTACATTTCTGGAACTATGCGCTGGTGCATTATCCTGTTGAAAAATCAATTTTTTTCGTCGAAGTTGTCGATAAAATGGTAAAAACTTATTGTTTAATAATTCTTTATATTTTTCACTAGTAAGCGATCCCGCAATAAATTCAAATTTCCATTTGCCGAATGAAGATATAATACCCCACACCATGATACCACCCCCACCTTGTTGCCGTCTTATTTGTGTTAGTTCAGGAGTTCTAATATCATGAAAATAATAATTATAACAATCCGGGCCATCGAGGCAAAACCGTTTTTCATCAGAGAATAAAACATTATTTCATTCATTTGTCCAGCTCATGTGTTTCTCAGCAAATACCATTCTGGCTTGAATGTTGCTTTTACTTAATGAAGGTTTACGCTGCATTTTTTGTCGTTTCAGGAATGTATTTTGTTTTAAAAATCGTTGTACGGTTCGTACCGATGATGTAACATTGGCTGAAGCTGCTATCTGACGCGCGGTTTTGCTGGAATTTCTAGCAATTCGAGTAATTTTACGTTTTTCTCGTTCAGTTAATGCGGATTTTCGACCTTTATAATTAGATTTTACTCCATGGTTGGGGTTTTTTACAATTTTGTTGATCACACACATCTAAGCTTCGATTGACTTCTGAAGCAATTTTTCTATTGCTAAGCCCATTTCTATGTAAAGCCAATACCGTCTGAACTTCATGACGCTCAACTTTTTTTCCACGACCCATTTCCTAAGATTGAATTAATGTTTGTTATTGCAGTTAATAGAAACGTTTTTAAAATACTTACTTGAAATTATAGTAGAACAACTTTTTAATAAAAAAGTAAACTTCAATAGTTAAAACAACAAAATAATAATGAACGTATTCTTTTGTCGCGCTCTATTTGAAATATTTTTTGTCTGTTTCTGTTTTCCTTCCAATTTCGCTTTCAAATATAACATAATTATGCTACACACAATTATGTTTTGTTAAAGTACCGTTTTTACACAGACAAAATATTTTTACAGTAGGCACTATCAAATACAGTGATAATTTAAAATGAACGTATTTCATTGTCGGGGAGTGTATTCTTCTATATTCGTTATTTCTTCCAATAACTCCATAATTTTGGAACGCATTGACATTTTTATGGTAAATATTCACCACCGAATATCACTCCATACAAAATTCACGTCAAAGTTTTACTGCTTTACTTTCTCTTTTCACAAACTGCACACGAAACGCCCTGCGATGCTTTCTTCTTGAGTTTGTACTATCTACTGAGATTTGTACTCTCGAATATTCGATCGGAGAGAGCGGGCACAGCAAAACAAAATAAAACAATATTGCTTTGTTATTTTACCATGATGATTTCTGAACCAATTATGACGAATTTCGATAGGCACACTGAAAATGGGACTCTAAAATGATTTTTGGATAACGTTCTGGAATAAGGCTAAGTAGGAGGGAACTTAGCTATTCCTTAATTGATTATGATTAAATTTGACATGTGCGTGGAAAGTGGGATCTCCAAATGATTTTTAGATAAAGTTCTGGAATATGGCCAATTATGATGGAGCTTGGTGATTTTTGAGCCGACTATGATAAAATTCGATAGGTTCACTGAAAATTAAATTCTAAAATGATTTATGGATGAAGTTCTGGATAGGTTGGAGTTCTGGATACTATATGGCCAAGTATGCTGAAACTTGCCTATTTCTGAATCGAATATGACGGCATTCTATAGATATCCTAGAAGTAGGATTCTAAAATATTTTTAAATGAAATTCTAGAATACGGCAAGTTAAGGTAGAACATATTTATTTTTAAACGGATTTTAGTGGAGTATTTAAACCCCTATGGCATATCCGACGAACACAAGGAAATGTCGCCTACAAATTATTTATGGATGACGATGTGAGAAATATGTCACTAAGGCTGCTATAATGTTCTCTGTTGAGGTTTCTGTGAATCATGCAGCTATTGAGTTTAAAACTTTTCGGTTAGAAACTTTTCTCACCAAAGCTTTATTTTATACTTTGGGTTATGTTTTCTGAATAATTGCTGTCAGAGCGGTAAGTTAGGTCCTGTTTAAAACCAATAGTGTGGCGGATACGCGCCGTAGAATTTAAACTATTAACGGTAGTATAGTGTCTTGGAATTAGAAATATCATTTTATAATCTTATTTTCATCGCAAATCTCAAATTTCATTACAATCGATTAAGGAATAGCCAAGAATAATCCTACTTGGTTATATTACAGAACTTTATCTAGAAATTATTTTAGTATCCCATTTCTACCGCACATGTCAAATTCCACTAAAAACCGATAAGAACTAGCCAAGTGCTATCCTACTTGGCCATATTCCAGAACTAATCATTTTAGAATCCGGATTTTAAATTTCACTAAAACCGAAAAGTTTCATCCTACTTGGCCATATTCCAGAACTTCATCTAAAAATCATTTTAGAATTCAATTTCCATCCCGGATGTCGAATTTCACTAAAATCCGTTAAGAAATAGATAAGTTCCATCCTACTTGGCCATACAAATAATTGCTAAAGATTCAATTTGAAATGTAAAAGGTTCAATTTGAAATGTAAAAGGTTCAATTTGAAGTGTAAAATGATCAATTTGGAGTGAAAAAGTTCAATTTGAAATATAAAACCTGTATATATCAAACACGCTATTAACGCCGATTGATATTTGAGAAGTTTTGCACTCTATTCTTTGTTCTAATTTACAAACAAAATGCCAGAAATATGTTTTTGGTTTTTCTTAATGACATTTTTCAGTTGGTTTCCTCATGGTTCGTATTGTTTTTTTACGACATATTTTACACTCTTTTAGTTTCGTAGTAAGCGATCCTTTACGTTTTCCACATGAATTGACAACCATATATACATATGTATGTATAAACCATGGCATTTCACTAATACAATCAGAAGTTGATATATTTTTACAGCAATAGTATGCAAATGTTTGGGCTTTTTACAGAGAAAATTTTAGCAGGTTTTCTATTTTATACGTATTGTTTTATTTATTTTTTGCTCTGTCTGTACTCTCCGATCGAATATTCGAACTTGGTTCAATTGTCGAGATTTCTTAGAAAAAAGGAAGAAAAAACTAGAGTTAAATACTGAAGAATATATTGTATGCATGTTTTAGGAAAAGTCATTAAGTTTGATAGGGATATAATAACGTTTAAACGTTAAAAGTTTTAAAATAGTCAATTTGACCGGTATTGGTACGTTTAGTGTTAATGATGCAGAATAACCTCTTAAATAAAATAAAAATGCATAAATACCAAAAATATTCTTTGTTTTATTCAATGTTAAAGTTATGACTTATCTAATGAACACTATTCTTCTGCCAAGCCATACACTTTCAACCCAGTTAATGAATTTAATTTTCATTTTTATTCTAACAGAGTTATGAAACAGGTGCACAATTTTGTCGCTTCAAATGCGCTAAATATAATTACCATTAGCATAACACCCATTAGAATTCCGCAAAACACTTGTGCAAATTTAAATTTTAAACCAAATATGCTCTCTCTCTCTATATATAAATGGCCACTAAATTGAGAAGTAACCTCGCGAGAAGACTTTTCGTGGGCGGCCTAACGGTGAATAGCGTGATATAGTCTTGAAATGAAAAGTCGGGAATTTAAGTGAGTCTTCTTAGCTATTGCGCGATATTTTTTAAATATTTTCTTTTATTTTAAACAAAAGTCTATTATCTATTTTTTATTACAACATTGTTAAGCTTTATTTTTGCCATGAATTTTCCTATTAATTTTCTGCAAATTAATTTGGACTCTTCTTCACCTCCCAGTTATCCGACATGTTGTTATAAAATCAATGCACGAATGAGAAGTTATTATTTTATGATATCATTTTCGATTTAAAAGGAGGACCGTAAATATTTTGCAGAAAACAATAATGAGGTCATCTTTAGTAAACATTTTATTATTTGTGAAAATTTAACATTAGGCGTAGATTTTGATATTATGGAATATTGACTGGCGCTTTTTCTATAAATCCATCTTTATTTTAAGCAACAAAATACAATTGACATTTAAGTTTATCATTCAAATGTTTAATGTTTAAATCAAAAAGTTTGATTTTTTTTTTGCTGCATTTCTTAGGCACTATTTAATTTGTCCCAAATTGCGGGTTAACAATTTGAATAGATTCAAAAATCTTAAAACCGAAACATTTTAACTAGATGTATTATATAAGTACTCTTAGGTTAGAACAAATGATAAAATAATCTCAATAATTTAAAACTTTCAAAATCATTCAAATTTTTCAATATTCAACTTAGAAACTATAAAAGGCTTCTGTCACCCTCCAGATCGATAACATTTTGTACGTTTCCGTAAAAAACGACATTAAATTCTGTGTTCTATGTACGTATTATATTGTAGCTTGCAGGCGCTTCTAAGAACTATTAATGGTCTATAAAATTATGTATAATAAACTTTATTGATTTTCATTTTTCAGTTAACTAAAAAAACCCACAAAAAGGTGTGGAGGATAATAACAATATAAAAATAATAATAATTGTATTTTGACCTAAAAATAAACAATAATTTTTCCATTTTCTTTTCATTATTTTTATTATTATGATTATTACTATTAATAATTTTCCTTTTTTTTTTTTATTATCCATTTAATCATGTTTTCTAGACGCCAGGAGGTGAAAGGTGGTACATAACAATGGTTGAATTATCCTATAGTTCGAATAATAAACTATTTAAACAAATTGATCGGCGTGAACTAAATGTACATTTATCAACACCAAGCGGTACACTGCTGTTTCCAACCCCAGTCGGTAAATCGTATACGTGTGATAATGAAAAAGTTGTAACGATGTATTCACAGGATGAAAATGATAAATCGGGACATTTAGCGAAATTATATTTACGTGATTTAAGAATGCAGAGTTTTATGTATAAGGCGGCTAGTACTTGGGGGCCAACGTTTCAATGTAGTGCGACTGGGACATATCGCGACGAAACAGCACCGCTGATTGTTGGGACAGCGTTAGCTTTTGCGGCTGTGTGTACTGTTACGGGTTATGGAATATGGAGGTTTGTATATTTAATGATTTATAATTGCTTACAGGTCGTTAGGTGTTACAGGTATAAATAAGCCACATTGATGAAACGTTAAAATTGTGGAAAAGCTAGCTGGGGTTTTTTCTTTTATCTGCTAGTAAAATTATCTCTGGTGTTCGAAATTGTTTGGTGTACGTGAGTAACAAAAAGGTTCTTCATCACTGATAAACTTTACCCTGTTCCCGTCCCCGCAATGTAGTAGCACATCCATCTGTTAGTTCCATCCATCTAGTTTCTTGAATAAAAATACTAAAATATTACCGAACGTTAGTTCGCTCACTTTGCTTTAGTATACCTCTAAAGACATTGGGTGCATTCAATTAAGGCAACCAATGGCAACATGTTGGTCAAATCAACGCGTTAACTTCTGAACGTGCATGATACAATCAATATTTAATGGAAATGGGTATGGGTGGATTCAGCTTCGCTAACTACGGGCATCATGTTTAGTAAAGTCAGCTTTTCAGTCATGAATGGTCATGATACTGTCTGTCTCTTAGTACAGTTTCGCAGAACTCTTTAAAAGGGCTTAATTTTAGGGCCAGTTCAATTACTTGGCCTTTTTTCTCATGTTTGTGGCCACGATCGCAAAAACTTGTCGCTGCTATATATTAGCACAATATTTGCCCAAAGGGCTAGTACTACGTTTTCTGCTAGTCTTTCCTCAATATTTTACAAGAAACTCAAAGTAGTCTAGCCCATCCAAAGAGTTGCTTCAAGTATCTTGCCATTTTGCTGAAGTAGACTTCTCTTAATAGATCTCCATAAATGTAACGTTCTACTTTTCCCCACTTTATAAGCCGCCAACCTTTCTTCTAATAATATAACTAGCTTTTTATTCCAAGCAACATTCTCCTTTAAACGTTTGCTAGTATTCTACAATTGTCATCTGCAAGAGCTTCCTCTTCAATTTCGTCAATCATACAGCTGTTGCACTAACCAAAGTAGTTACTGACTAGATTATTACTTGAGATTAAAACCTAGTCCTGGTCTCACCTCTACATACAAACAAAATGTGTGTAACAGTAATGGGTGCTCCTGGGAATTGCTATTTCGCTATTTATGACTGCTACACACCAGGCGCGTTGTTATCGCTATTCCGACTAATTTACCCTTGCAAATTATATCAATATTTTCACGAACTGGGCATTGCCTGATCAAAGTTTTATATGAGCCGTTTATTTTGAAGGTGGGGCAAGACCACTTTTAAAAAAAATTTTATTAATGCTAACAGTAAACTTGTAATAGTAGGATCTTTTGATCGGTAAATAGCTTATAGTCAAAATAAAATAAAAATTGAATCGCTAAATCCCGTATTTTGTTGCATTTATTGATTCCTCCATTCTTTCATTATTTTGTTTCAACAAAATATGGACTTGCCCCACTTCCAAAATAAACGGCTGATATATACATTTTTTTGGAATGGGACGGGACTTGGTGCGAGGAACTCCTGAGTTACCCCCTTTGACCATTATCCATTGGCTAAACAGTTTTTAACCATGTCGATTTATGCTTTACAAAAGATTTTCAAGTAAAAATTCTGAAGTTTGCTTTAGGAAATTCACACAAAAACAATTCATAATCAACTTCCATCGACCCACGCTGCTTATACGTATGTAAATGAGTCTCAGTGTTTAAGAAGCGTTTCGAACCGGCCATATTTTAGGGAAAGAGCAGCCATTGTAAGCAGCATTGTAAGTTTTCAATAAAACCTGTGAAGTGAAGCTTCCATTTCACTTTGAAACACATTCAGCTTTTTGACATTGTCGGTTATTTTAATGTTGTTTTAAGTTTAGTTCTAGTTTCAAAAGCGATTCGTTCTTGTCAATTTCATCGCAGATTCGCCAAAAACTTCGTTAAGTTTTAAAAGGTATATCTGTAAACAATTTAAGCTTCTCATCTGTGTTGAGGTACATTGGGAGCTTCATACCCGTATCTCAGTTCGTGCCGTGGGTCGTGGGGTTTGTTCTGTCCTCAGCATTAATTCAGGCTTTAGGCTCTGACTACGACTCTACAACAAACAGCCAACCTTAATTTTGGGGTTACCCACGAAATCCATTACATCATAATCTATTTCTCTAAAATTAACCTTGACAAAATCCACTTTGGTCATAAATCTCTTTTGACAAAATTCAAATTTTCCGCATCCATTATCATAAAATCTAATATTCACAAAATCCATTTTAGCAGAAAATTGTATCTGATCAATTGAATTTTATGAATATCGAAAAATAATTTTGAAATTGATTGCTCCAATGATGTTACTCCTAATCTAATATTATGTAAAAGTGTGAGTATAATGTGTTACACTTTATTATACTGTTTTGCAAATAATATGTACATGTAGTCTTTTTAATAATTTTTTTTTGAGTTTTAGCCTAGATTTAATGCTTAGAACACGTTATATGATCTACTCAAATATGGATTTGATTTGTGTAATTAAGTTACAATTTGTAACTGCTGATAGTGCCGTTATATTATTATCTACATATAATAAAAAATGGACATTTAGTTAATATTATTTATTCCGATGAAGTGAATTAAAAAAAATGGAGGTGTGGCACACTCACGACTTTCTTTTACGAACAGAGAATTTTGAGAAATTTAATTTTTTTTTTATAATTTTTAAATTTTTTTTTTTTAATTTTTTATTTTTATTTGTTTTTAGTTTTTGGAAACATTTTGTTTTAAGTAGTTTTTTGTAAACCTTATACTTTTTAAGATATTTGCAAAATAAATTTTCTGGACCAAGGGAGTGGCCACTTCTGGGTAGCCGATTTGGAGTAAAATTCACTGGGACCTCCCAATTTATCAAAAAAGCTTAAATCTGAAGTTTCAGTTCGATTGGTTAAGCCATCTGGGCTGTAGAGAGGACACAGATAGACTGACAGACTGACACCATTTCGAAACCCACTTTTTCGGACTCAGGGGACCTCAAAACAAATAAATCTCTAAAAATATCAAGGTCCAAAATTTTCATGATTACTATACTTTATTTTACTAGAGTAAAAGAAAGTAATATGTAAAAATTAAAAAAATTAATTTGATAAACACATAATTTGAAAATGAATTTAGAAATTACTATAATTAATAAAGGAAATAAAAAATTGAACTTGGATGGTTACATCTTCCATAGATGTGGTCAAAGGAAGGAAACAGTTAGATGGGAATGCGCCAAAAGGAACACAGAGAATGGTTACTAAAACTCATAAAAACAGTAAGTGGCGAACTCATGGTTAAAAAACAGCAGGTGAACATTCGCATTCTCCTGAGGCTCACTAAAAATTCATTGATATGGCAAATAATGAAATAAAACAAAAAGCACGAGACACCTGGAATACACCTGTTCAAATTATTCGCGATGCTATTGTTTCCTGCAATAGTAATGTCCTGTTGTATTTGCCTATAGAAAAGAGGCGAGTTAATTGAAAGAACAGCTAACGGGATCCCTCCGTTATCCATCTCTACAAAATACATTTAGTTAAAATCCGCCTTTTTTTATAAAAATCCACTTATGTTGAATGTTCAAATCCATCTTTGATTTTAGTATGACAATTATAAAAATGGATATTTTTTTTTAATATTAGCGCTCAGAATGCCTTGAGCATTTAATCAGGTTTAAAATTACCCTTCAACAGAATTTACAGCACAACTTGTTCCTAGAGTTTCTCAGAAAAAGTCAAAAGTGGATTATATCTAAATGGATTTTGTCAAGATGGATTTTATCAAAATGGATCGTGACGTAATGGATTTCGTGGGGAACCCACCGCTAACGCTTGAGGAGATTAATATTTCCGAAGCTTTAAAAAATGTGGAAGGTGAAATTGTTATTTTATCGTAAAAACAATTTAATGAAAATTATAATATTATTATAGGAACTGTGGCAAGTATAGACCTGTTTTGAAATTGTATTAACTAACTTACATCAATTATTTACAATTCACGGTAGAATTAATGACGCGACCTTACCTCTGCTTTACTACGTCATGATCTCTAAATAAAAAGCGAGTGTGTGAAAAAAAGGTATTTTATGAGATATTTCGGGTTGCTTGTGATCATAAAACTTGTTTAGAGCCTCGTACCTTTCAGAGCTTTATAACAGCTTTAATAACATTGACGCGAAAAAGGTAGCTGGTTTAGAAAAATTTACGTAAACCACTTAGAATCTAAAGATCCACAATACCTCCCAAGGACTTTGCCCAAGGAGTTATATTGTTGTTAAAATTAGGCTATTACTCTTCAGTTGGTTTTTATTCCCATTGTTCCATTTTAAATGAATTTTCCAATTCTCTTTTCTCTTCTTCGATCAGAATAGTAAACTAAAAATTCATGAATACTATCGTTGAGTATACAATTTTTTTTTTTTTTTAAATGCAATAAAACAAAAAGTTCTCAATATTTTTTCAAATTTATTTTTTCATTGTAAAGAACAATCCTTCCGATTAATTATGGAATACTATTTCATTCATATGACTGCCTCGGCTGGCCTTGACGTACCCCATACGGTCGGTCCAATTTTTGAGCACATTTTCGATGGTATGCGGCATTATGTCTTCAATGGTAATGCGAATATTGTTCTTGAGAGCGTCAATCGTTGCTGGTTTATCGGCGTAACACTTATCTTTGACGGCACCCCAAAGATAATAGTCCAACGGCGTCAAATCACAGCTCCGAGGCGGCCAAATCACATTAGCATTTCGGCTGATAATTCGATCTTCGAAGACAGTGCGTAAAAGATCAATTGAAACGTGTGCTGTGTGGCACGGAGCGCCGTCTTGTTGAAACCAAATGTTGCCTATGCCCTCCTCTTCAAGTGCCGGGAACAAAAAATCGTTTATCATGGCGCGGCAGCGCTCACCATTGATAGTAACGGCGGCTCCTTGCTCATTTTCAAAGAAAAATGGCCCAATCATGCCACCGGACCAAAATCCGCACCAAACAGTTACTCGTTGAGGATGCATCGGCTTCTCTACGATCACGTGCGGGTTCTTCGTACCTCAAATGCGACAATTCTGCTTGTTTACATAGCCGCCAAGGTGAAAATGCGCCTCATCCGAAAAAATGATTTTTTTGCCAAGATTTTCGAAGTAATGTTTCAATATTTCCCAGCGTTGCTCAAGCGAATACACAACCATTTTCGTTCAGCGGAAGGATAAAACTAACTTTCCGTCAAGTTAAAAGTGACATAACCCTTACCATACTCAAAACAACCGCTAGTTCAAAAAAAAAGTTAGATGGCCCCCCCTATATATATATATATTAATACACGGAAAAAAATAATTTCTAATATGAAGAAAAAACGGATTAATTCAAGAAAATTTGTACATCATTTTTCAGCTAAACGAAATTTTTCACACGACAAACTTTACGTTTCTCAATTTGAAATTTTTCTAAAATATTAAAGTAATCTTTATTTGTTTGATATGAGAAAATTAATTTCTTGGTGCAAGAAAACATGATTACATAGAGAATATAGGTTTTCTTGATGGTTAATTATTATTTTTTAAGTTAAACGAAATAGGTTTGTTTGTAGAAACTGATTCTTCTAATTGAAAACTAGAAATTCTTAGATTGAAACTTGTTTCTTTATTTAGGTAACATCATTCTTGCTGGAAAACATATATTTTCTTGAGTAGAGTAAAATATATCAATCTATTGTTTGGATTTTCTTGTATGTATCCGTTTATTTCTTATATGAAACTAGCTAATTCTTGACTAGAGTAATGAATTTGTAAATCTAATGCGTGGACCTTCTTGGATGCATCTATTTAATTCTTAAACAAAACTTGCTGTTTCTTGACTATAGAAAATAATTTGTGAACCAATTATTTTTGTTTTCTTGTATGCATCGTCTACTTCTTCCAGGGAACTTGAATATTCTTCACTAGAGAAACGATTTTCTTGTGGCAACGCAATATTTCTTCGTTTCAGAAATATTTCTTCAATTTATTTAAAATAATACAATTATATGAACATTTATTTTAATGATTTTTTTTATTTCACCATTAGAAATATAATGAATATTTATATAATCAACAATTTAATTATCAAGCGTTATATATATAATAAAAACTGTGTGAATGAATATGTTATATATACTTATATATATATATATGTATATATACCATATATATATATATATATATATATATATATATATATATATATATATATATATATATATATATATACATATATATATATATATATATATATATATATATATATATATATATATATATATATATATATATATATATATATATATATATATATATATATATATATATATATATATATATATATATATATATATATATATATATATATATATATATATATATATATATATATATATATATATATATATATATATATATATATATATATATATATATATATATATATATATATATATATATATATATATATATATATATATATATATATATATATATATATATATATATATATATATATATATATATATATATATATATATATATATATATATATATATATATATATATATATATATATATATATATATATATATATATATACTACCTTGATCAACAAGTTCTCGGAATAACCACCGTGTGGTGCTCCCATCGTTCCGATTTGAGTTCTGTTTTTTTTGTTAAGTTGGTACATTCTGCGGTTTTTGCGTTCATCAAGAAAATTTTTAATTTTTAAAATAACCAATTTCAAGAAAATTGGACAATATAGTTTGAGAAAAGGGTCAATTTCTTGTTGCAAGAAAAATTGGAAACAAAACAATCATATATTTCACCATTCGTTGATTTTGTGTTTTCAATCAAGAATTTTGAGCAGTTATAGAAGCCAGAAACTAAATCTCCGATTACAATTACGCAACAAATCTTAACTCAAGAAATTTTTTATCAGTACAAGAAACACAAATCTTATATGAAGAAAAACTCGAAAGAAACAAGAAAATTAGCTTTTAAACGAAGAAAAAGTACATTTTCTTTCATTAAAAATCCGTTTTCTTCGTGATGACAACCCTAGTTTTTCCCTTGTAGAGAAATCACACGCGATTGCAATGTTACCTCAATAGATAGCATTACTTGCACGATTTTCAATTTTTTGTGCATAATATATTTAGGTGAAAATAATTAAAGCGTAAAAACACAAGACTTTTAGATATAATGATGGTATCGGTAAAGACATTAATATTGAAAGTTCGCTATAGAGTTTTATGAATAGGAGCATTAGGGTCTAAAATTATTATTAGTGGGCACTACGATTCATAGAACAGGATAAAAATAAAATAACAAATCAGAACGAAGTCGCTTCGAGTAGAAAAAGAAGCAATAAATAATAAGGCCAACATGGGGTTAATGCCGATGCTCAAAATTTTCCAAATTCCGCTGTAAATTTGGAATTATTTTTACTTACAAACAAGGCCTTTCAGAGGAAATGTGCAGCCTGGGCGGTTAATATTTGTGATGCCCTTCTTTTGGGTACACATATTTTTGTTAGAATCAAAAATATGTATCCACATATTAATTCTTTAGTTAAATAATTTATTTCAAATCACTATAATTTTTGATATTTTTGTTATAATGCTCAATATATTGAGCTCGATTCTGGAATGATAAAGTTCATGTTACGTTATTTTATTTCCCTGTTTCTCAAATGAATTTGTAATAACAAAAACATAATACTCGGTTATGCCATGCACTTACTGGAAATTCCAGGTTAATGTAAACGGTTTCCGTCCACAATAAGAACCACGAAGATAGTTAAGCGGTTTACTCCCCGTTTTTTTAAAAATGCTAAAATTAATCGCTACAAGAATAACAAGAAATTTAGAAGTCAGAATCGAGTAAATCTTGATTCATCATTGAACTTAAATGGTTCTACTAACCAAACCTTCTTCTAAAAAAGATTTATAAGACACATTGGGTCTGTTTGATTATTCACACGGTGCGGTGTAGTGCTCAATATTTTCTTTATTTCACCCTTAGAAAAAAAATCAAATTAGACAAGGAAAACGCATGCGGTGCACTGCACCGTGCGAATTATCAAACAGGCCCATTATCAACATTTCGACCTGGGTCCTAAAACAACCAATTTAGCGTAATGGCTACCAAATTAGTAAGAATACATGTTCTTAATGCACATTCCAGTATTTATATGTACAAGATTTTACTGATTTGTGTAATAAAATATAATTAATACATTTATGTTTTAAGTTTGCACACTCAATCATCATTTGACGCCGAAAAAGAGCCGCGCAATGGTTTAGGCAGTTGCCGCGATCTCGGCTCCCACCGCTGATCGATTAATTGATACAAATATATGCTTCGAAAATCGCAAAAATGACTTGGTATGAGTCGTTCGTTATACTGGCCACCTCCAATTTTCACGGCGAGACTCGATTTATTAAGGAATTCGAAATCGAGGCTAACCGCCATAGCTTCTATTTTTATTTTATATGTAATGTACATCCATATATGACGGTACAATTTGTAGGCGGTCAACCCAACGAACGGTTTAACACGCAATATCTTATATCTGTCGATGGATGTTATAATTAATTACACAATTTAATTTAATTAACTAAAATAAGAGGTTTGATGTATTTTCTTATTCTGTTTAATATTCATTTCATATTTTCTGTGACATCTTCGTCACTATGCTACAATTAATATAGAAGTATTTAAAGTTTATCGTGTTACATGAGAATTTCTCAACTTCAAGAATTGTAAAATTCGCTAATTCGCTCATAATATTTTTTTTTTTTTAAATCAGCAATCAAAAACTGGTTCGTTTTGAGTTAGAAGTCAAAGCAAAATTTTGATTGTAAAGCAGAATCGTTCATTTAAGGGGGAACATTAGCCGTATTTATAATAACTATTGCAAAAATAAATCAAGTCGTTCTAATGTACACTTTGAATGGCGAACGGCGAATATGGTTTTTGACTTCTTCAGTTTCCAAACGAATTTTTATGATGGTACAAAACATTTCGTACTAATGAAAATAACAAAAAATTAAAAAACAACTCGAAAAAAAAATCTAAAAATCAAAAGCAAAAAATACGTTTGTGTACTTTCAAGGTTATTTCGCCGTTTCAGTACATTATTCATTCTGTCATAGAACCATGCCGATTGTCGCGCTCTCCTCTTTGAGCGAGGTGATATTGTAACTTTTTTTTTGGTTTGGTGATAACTCTATATATAAATACTCAAAGATACTATTCAGTAACAAATGAATAATGAGCGAAGAATAGAAAAAAATGAGATGATCTATTGAATAGAATAGAAATATATTTCACTTCTGTTTTGTTCACTGCTGAATGAATATTTAGTGAATAATTTATTTCGAGTTTATATCGAGAATTAAGTTCGAACAGTGATAATTTTGGCCAAAAATTCGAATATTTTATGATAATTTGGTGTAAAATGACAAATTTTATTGTCCTTATCCGCAACTTAAAAAAAATTAATCTTCCATTCATTAGTTTCACTCTCCCCTTTGTTTGAATAAGGAATATAATATTTCGTAGTATTGAATTGACTGAGTAGATAATACTTTTCTTTTCTTCTTTATCCGACTAAATATGAATAATCATCAGAATTTGTTTTTTCTATACTCACTATTCAAATCGATCAGTTGTAAAAATTATTATTCGATCTGTAAAGAACTATTTATTTTGACTAAATAAAACTGCGAAAATTTACAAAATTTATTTACTTACTGTACATTTCATTTTTATTGTAATAATATTGGTTGCGATAGCATTTATTGGATTTGGGAATTACGGATTTCGTAAATAATTCACTTGAAAGATGGATTTTGACAATGGATTTGCTCAAAAGTGGTTTTCTCCTAAAAAGATGGATTTTAACAACAATGGATTATGAAATGAAGGGTTGGGGTTTAATTTTGTTATGGGATTATGACACCGGCTAGTTTTTCGCATTGCTCAAATGATTGAAAAGAAAATTAGAACAGACCAAATAAGGTATATACCAAATTTTCGTTAGGAGTGAGTGTATACGATATAGTGCAAGAAATTAAAATAAATTCATGAAGACTAGATCTAAAATTTTATTGTTCACGTTTCATGCCATTTTTCCATTCACTTGTCCAAGAAAACGTATTTTGCTAACTAGTTTGTTTCTCTTTTTCGTTTTATTGTTTTTACAGCAATTCACCTATTCCACACGAGTTGCGCTTATGCTGTTGCATTTTTTCGTCTCTTATCTCTTTGCACTGTTTTTGCCTAGAAACTAAATTTTGTTTATGGGCATAAACAGTGCAAAGAGGTAAGAGACGAAGAAATGCAACAGCGTAAGCGCAACTTGTGTGGAATGGGTGATTTGTAGAACTTGAAAACTAGTCCGTGTCATAACACCATTAGTTGCACACAGTTACTATTTGAACAAAACTAAAACAAATAAACCCAACAAAAACAAATATATCAAACAAATTAGCACAAATAAATGAACGTGCCTTTACACCAAAAAACAAAATAATGAAATTAATACAAAAAATGTGCAAGTGAATCCTCTTGTCTGACACCCGTTGCCGACCGTCGTAAGTCGTAACACCCCCAAAGTAAACAATAACAAGGGTTTATTTATTTTATTTCTGGTTTATTTATACATACTATTTGATTGTTAATTTTTATTATTTATCCATTATTCATTTACAATTATTATTAATTTTTTTTTTGCTGTTATTTATTAATTATTTATTTACAACACATACACAAATATCACTCATAGGAAAATTCACACATTTACAGTGAGGGTCAAAAGTTAGGGAATACCACAAGCATTTTTGTCGAGCTTGGATAAAAAAAAAATTAAAATAACAAAACCAATATGATTGATTGAAATTAAACCATTTTGGTTTATAACAAAATATTCAATAAAATAATAACTTCAAAAAAAATTAAAGCCAATACTTCATTTTAACAAGTCAAATCAATATAACTTCGACATAATTTTATATTTGGTCTGATCGCTCTTGGATACTAACTACTAGTACATCATTAAGTCCTTCCTCTTAGCATTTAGAGTACTAAACTTACTAAGTAATCCGATAAATGTTCGTTCAGATTTAAGTTCGGGAATTGGACACACGTTGTGTTGTACAACAGATGTTCTTTCGCTGCTTTGGCCTTATGCTTAGAATCATTGTCTTTTAGGTTTTAAGTTCTCTAGCAGATTCTTCAAGTAATGAAACGTAATTTCATCATTAAAAAGAACCCTTTTCCAAAACGAATTATGATAATTTTTTATTTTTTAACAAACTGTAAGCCTTCTTGTTTATTTTCAATATCAAACGTTTTTTACATGGAACTCTGTCCTTTAATTCATTATTATTTAACGTTCTTCGTGTTTGTTAATCCTTTCTGAAATTTTGACAGCACTAGATCTCGGATTTTGCTTATCTTCTCTTGCAATCTGTCTTTCTTCTCTATCAGTTAAGCGCTTTGGGCGACCCGAACGAAGCCAAACTTTTACCTTCTTGTCTTAGTCGTACTATAATTTTTCGCATTTCCTAAAAACGTTTCTTTCCTCATTTTTAAAATTTTAAATTAACACACTGACCAGTACGATACGAATGATTAGTTCACTACAGTTTGTTACTAAATGATCTCCAACTACAATCTGCATGTAATTCCGGAACAAAAAACGTACCGTTAGATTGAATAAATAAAGAGAGGCAGAGGTAGATTGCAGTGAAGCAATATTGTGCACTCACTTTTGACTTGTTAATAATGCATTGTTTTACTTTTTTTTCATAAAATGTTTTTCCGTTGATGATTGTTCCTTTTATTTGTTGTTTATTCAAGGTTTAAAAAAAATTTGCTTGTGTCGTACCCTCACTTTTGAGGCTCGCTGTTTATTTGTGCAGATATGTGACTCGTTGCCCGTTTTAATATATATTTAAGATTTATTGTCTTTTCATAGTTTTGCTTTTTTATGTATTCAACTATTCAAATACATTATTGTATAAGTTGTAAAGTACAGTAAAAAGTATAATAAAAAGTTATATTGTTACACGTTGTTGACACAACATTTTTTTTAACTTTCTCGAGTGTATTTTGACTGGAAAATTTGTTTAAAAAACGGTGCTTGAAGAGCTTGTGCACATTATATTTCTGGTTATGAGATGAGGTGGTGGGCCTCCCATACAAACGTTCTTAAAAGTGACGTCAAAATGACGTACGCCAGCCTATAAGAATATTATTTTTTTCAAAGTGATTGGATTTTGCGGCCAAGGGTATTCAATAAAATTTTCGAAAAATGACTTACTACATCTCCAAGCGACGAAACCTTGGTAAAAAGCCTTTTACGTAAACGAAATGCGAGGAATCTCCGTCTTAATTGTCTAATGGTAAAGTTGAAAAGGCTTAAGCGGATATTATTGAAGTAAGGAAATGGTGTAACATAATTTTGCTGTATGAAGTTATATGTATGTGAATAGAGCTTATTTCATTTGAATTTTTATTTATTAAAATTGTATTGATTGTAAAATCTAATTAATCCAGTATGTAGTTTAATGTGTGATTTTTGAAGGTAAAGAGTGGAACTCTAATTGGAGTTTTGAAGTTAAATTTTATACTTTGGATTTTGTTTTTCGGTTTGCGATATTATTCGAGTTTCGTTTGGATTGAATTAATCAAAGCTATGTGAAGAACTAGGTGAAATTCTTGAAATTCGAGATTTTTGAACGAAACTGGGTTTCTGGGTTTGAATAGCGTCAAGTTGGTATAGAAGTTATTCGAAATTATCAACATTGTTCTAATTGTTGGAGTTTATTCGACATCTTCCAACTATTGTTAGTATTATTTTTTTTAAATGATGCTATTATTGCTTTTAAATTGTATAGCAGCGATTTAAGATTGTTAGTAATTTTTTATCTTAGAATTCTAATTTCTTTAAGGAATATTCGATATTTCGAGATTATGCGAATCTAATCGAGTTTCCCAATATTAAAAAACTACGGTTGAATTCACGCTCAACTCGCAAAAGAATTATCTGAAAACCTTTATGTATATCTATTTAATCACTTCAAACCTCTTTTATGGGAATGAGAAATCAATGCAGATAGGCGGCTGCTGTTCGCTCAGCATCTAAATTTTACATTTTTGGTTTAAAAAGACAATAAATTATTCTATTTTGGGTTTGGAGGGCGAACCCTACCGACATTAATTGTTAATTAAAAATTGAAGTTTATAATTTGTTTGTTGACAACGAGAAATACAAACGACTTTGGAGTAATGTAGGGTTCTGTTAAGTTAATCATCTAAACCTACACTTTTTCTCAACCAGAAAATCAAAATTGTTGATGGAACAAAAACTTAAAACAAAAATTGTTTTTCAATAGTTGAACCTTTTTTTAACCAACCGACTCAATCTACAAAAGTTGCTACAACACTGTTTTGTTCGAAGAAAACAAAATATAGTGAGACTACGGTACCATCGTCTATAAGACACCGGGAGGAGTGTTGATTTTCCTCCTGTTGATTTACCGGGGACTCGTTCGAGTAAGATCCTTTTCTCTCATGCTTATCCGTTCGGAGCTCCCTCCCCTTAACCAGAAGGTTGAAGGCCTTCCACATTTTCCATCTGCTTCCTTTTGCCTCCCCAGGCCAACCATCTTAAAGTTAGCCGAAAGTACTAAAATATTTGTAACACAGATAGAGTCTATATCAGCCGAAAGTTACCAGCCGATATATTTCAGCCGAAACATATTTTAAATAGAATGAAAAATTAAGGAAACACATCCCATAAACTGGATCATGAGGATTTTAGAGCAGGCGCATTTTGATTTGTCACTGCTTACGATAGAAGAGTTACATATAAGTTTCATGAAAGGAGCATAAGCATAAACATTTAAAAATCCTCTTACAACGATATTGAGAATCTGTTGTTATAACCGATGTCGTCATATACGGATTTTAGTTATAAGAGTAACATAACAAATTAGTTCAAATTTCCAACGTTAAAGCGAAATGTCATTATATCTACAAAGGCGTTTAAGTGAATTTCACTATATTTGAGATTTCGATGCTTGTTCAAGTTTCAATCTCCACGCATATCTTCCCCATTCTCGTTCATGATTTGCAGTAATTTTTTACTTATTTTAAGTACATATTCGATAGTTAATATATTTTTTGTTAGAGAACACAATTTTTCCTAATACAGCGTTTCCTCTGTTACAAACGCAAATCCTGAAAAGCTCTCAGGGACTTAATTAATTAGTAATGTTTTTGTTTGTGTCTCCACTATTTTTATCATCGATGATTGGGGGGAGGGCGATATTTCGGTCTTTCATCATGTTCCCATGTGGTCACCCAAATTTGTACTAACCACAGCAAATGTTGCCTGATGTTGTTGCGTCTTTCTTGTCTACTCACCCCCTCACTCCAATCTTTCTGTTTTTTGATCGAAAATTCTTTCGAGGTTAATATTTGAAAACAAGATATCGATCGGGTACACTTGCTATGTCCAATTACCTGATATGTAGTATTTGGTTTCTTAACCATCGAGATCAACTCCTTGAATATTGATAAACCGCAGCTTTTATTTGTTATTCGAGTTTCTTTAAGAGGGTCATCTAAAATTAGACCCGGTAACATTGAGCTTCTCGCCGCATTTTCCAAATAAAAAAATGTCACAAAGATTATCTCACAATGTAAGGAAGTTTTCTAAAGTAAATCTTATCGCTACAAACTTGCCCATAAATTAGAATTGTTAAATACTGTGAACCATTGAGCGCAATATTCATTCCATTTTTTTGAGCACAATATTCTTTCAATTTCCATTCCTTTAATACACTGGCCTCACTTAAAATAAATATTTAATTAATTTTAATTTGTGTTATTTAATTTCAGATACTATAAAGTAAAGAAAGTGCAATATGGTACAATGCAATAAATCCATAAAATGAACGCCATAAAATGAAACCAATGGAATAAAGTGTCAAAGTAGTGGTTTACAAATTAAACAGAACAAAAGGAATCCTTATTTTTAATTTTTAAATATATAATAATAATTTTAGAACTAACAAAACCAAAAAGTAAAATTTTGAACAAAAATAGGAATTCAAATTTTTGCTCAAAATTTGCATACCTTCATAATATCCAATCCGCTAGTTACAAACTTAATATTTAGATTTAATTAATTGATTAATTTTTAATTAATTATTTTTTTACTCGGGAAACAGCATCATTATATAGTATGTATAATATCTTGTATATACATTTATGTTATATGAAATTTCCAAAAATTCATAAATAATAATTATAAAAATACATATCTTAATTTCGAGTAATATCCTAAAGATAATCGAGTAATATCCTAAAACTAATAATCCGTCTACGGTATTATGTCTAATAATGTTGAAGTATTGATACACTATATGTGGCTTTCGCAACTAAAGTTTAGAAACCTGTTACCTTTGTTTCCAAATGAAAATGGGTGACGTACTATAATTGTAATCAAATTAATTCAAGTTGAAATTAATGAAGACGTTCTTCGTTGAAAACAAAGTTAACTCGAAATTTTAGTTTGGAACTCGTGATGTATCAGTAGTATAAGGACAAAAAGATTTTGACCAAAAAAAAAAAACAAAATACTGAAAGCTGCTAAGATGGAGAGTACGTTTAAAACAGTAATAAACAAACTAGTATCAAAGTGATAAAAATATTAAATATTAACACCTTAAATTTAATTTGAATAAAAATAAAAACAAAATGCGATATTAAAATAAAAGAAAAAAAAAACTTATATACTAAAATTTTAATATTGAAAAATTAAGTCTTCCATTTTTAATTATTAATTAATTTAAATTAAAACAAAATAAAAAATTATAGTTATTATATAAATAAATAAAATAAATACTAAAATATAATAAAAAATAACTAAACAAGTGTTAATGTAAATAAATTATTTAAAAAAGTTATATGTGTGTATTCAAATTTTATCTCTATATATACCAAAATTTGCTCCTTATAAAAAAAACACAAATTATTAACAATTTATTTAAATATTCTAAATATATAAATATTTATGCCAATTATTTTCCATAACTCATTTAATTTTACCTAATTATATATTTAAATAAAATTTGCCAGATTTTACTAATTTTTTTTTGGTTTCTAATTTATATTGTACTTTTCATATACTAAACTATTAAAGTAATAAAGACGAAAAATTGTATTATAAACAAAAAATAAATAAATTATATTTCAAAACATTATAAAATTCTCTGAACCTAGTACTTTTGAAAAAAAAAAAATTATTATCTTATTAAAATAAGTAAAAAAATTGTTTATTTATTAATTTGTTTTTAAATTGGTAATTATAAACAATCTAAGTTTTGGATTTTTATTTTATTATTTAAAAAATTTAATTGAAAAGCAGTTATTGTTAAAAAAATAATAATTATTAATTTTAATAAAATTGTGATTATAACAATGAATTTGAGGTCTATTAATTAATTTTTTTCTTTTAAGGTATTTGCAAGCAATTCGATATTATGAATAGTTTTGATACAGATCAGTTTGCACAACATAAAGCTAGTCACAAGTTAGACGTTAGCAAACATTTTTAGTACTAGTATTTTTAGTGGTTTTAGTGTCCAACCCTCGATAATTTCTAAGATTTTAGCTTGAGTGAGAATTTTTCTAGAGTTCATTCCAGCAGGTAATTCTAAATTAATTCAAAAACAGTCAGTAACAGTCAATTAAAATCAAAATGGTGAGAAATGGTTCTTATCTGAAATTTTACTTCGTATTGCATATCTGCAATATGCATGTTTGAATGTATTTCCTCCATAAATTTAAATAAATAATGACATATTAACAATTTAAAAACGTATATCACATATGTACTTATAAACAACAATAATTCTTACTTTGTAATAATTGATAAGTTTTTTGGCTATAACACAATAAATTGAAACCCACGTGCCTAGTCGATTGTTTCACCTTAGGCTAACATTTATAACTAATGTTTTGGCGCTTAAATTGACAATCAAATAAATATAATCCCAATGAACAAAATGAAAAGGATATTAGAAAGAAACAGTAGTATACTTTTTCGTGTATTGAATGTATGCAATATGAAGAGACGAGGGGTTAATACTTTCGTTCGTTTCTATTTTGATTATTTCGCCTCATTAAAGCATTAAACCATGTGATACAGTATTATTGGGATATAAAAATATATTTTAACAGAGCACTTAAGATTGAAAACATAAGTAATTTGTATATAATCTCAATGTTTCACGTTTAATAACCATTTTGTTACAGTCGGAGCTGGATAATTTAACGTGGCATGAATACAAAAACGAATCCGAGAAGTACAATGTGAACAGCAAGTGTGTATACATAAGAAGCTACTGAGCTCGATATTTATCATCGTATTTTGCGGTTGTACTAGCTATGATGAATAACAATTTAGTTCCGGCCAAATTTATGCCCCCGTTTTTGGGTGCACGTGCTTGCCTGAGTTGAGGTCTTCGTTATAATATCGAGCTGATATTATTTCAAGGACCATCGTAACCATTCGAGAACAACTGGTATCTGAAAGTTGAGTACAAAGAATCTAATCGACGAACAAAATTGTCATAAAATTGTGACGACAAATAATGTGTTTTGTTGTGGCAAATTTAATACTCTGTCCGTTAGTACTTCTGTAGTGATATATATTTTTTTAAATTATGGTTAGTTTATTAAACGAGAACCTGGAACTTTAGGAATGAGATGCTAATCACGATATGGTCGACTATATCTACGATATTTTAATGAGCTAGATTATGAATTGAATGCGCGATTAAATCGTCCATATTGTCCAGCCGGAAGTATATGAATTCATTTTCAACCCCACTCATGGCCGTGATCGGTAAAAAATTAATTTTTATTTGTGGGTGGTGAATATTAATATAATGGCGGCATTCGTTTGACTGTGATCGTATGCTGACGGTGCAACAGAATTTAAATGTTTGCAGCACGAATCCACTACCAAGTACACTGCAGGAGATTGTTGGTTAATTTTTTTATTGAAGGTTTATATGTACTTAATACTTAATTTTTTTTAAATAATTCTTGGTTATGTTTTTCTTTGCTCTCAAAACACTGAAGCCAATTTTAAAGTTTGAAATTTTTATGGTAAAGTGACATTAATGTCATTATTTTTCTGTGCCGGTTGAAGGAACCAAGTGTGATTAAAAAAACAGTGTGATAATATTATGTAGTATTTTGTGAATTAATAAAATTTATTTTATTATTAAAATATACTTTGTGAATAAAAAAAAAACTCAATTGTGGAAAACTATTTTAGAGAGTGAAAAATCGAGGTGGACATACCCTCGAATTCCAATAATTTTCAATTAAATTTAATTATATAGCTAGTGAGCAAACAATGTGTGATAAAAAGAATTTTTAATATAATTTTTTTTAAATTATTTGTGATAATATTTATTTCAGTATCTTGTTAATTTTAATAATTGTCAATCGTGAAATGTTTAATGAAAAATTACATAAATTGAACCTTTAAAAACCAAATAAATTTATGGGTTCGAACCATTATTTTTTTGTTTATTTTCACCGGTCCCATTTATATAATAAAACCAACAACAGTCACCAATATAAATAAAATTATTTATCGATCAGTAGATTTATAATTTTTTCTAATTTCAGGTGGCAAGAAAGTTATCATTTTGTCAAATCACTGGATTGTGAATAATACAATGGATGGAGTGGAGAGGATGTGGATATTGGATTGTGAGTAATAATTCTGGTGTGAAATAAATAAATTCGGTGGTGATAAATTTCAATTTAATTTATCACCAACGAATTTATTTATTTCACACAAGAATTATTACAACACAGTTTATTAATAAAATTTCACAAAATCACTTTATATAAATTATTCTCAAATTTTTACTGCACACTTATAATTTTTATTGCCACAAAAACACTTTTTAATTCCTTTTTAATCTTTTTACTATCGCTTACCAAATATTACTAATAATCTTACAAGTTTACTCTATCGCGTTCCAAATACCAATAATCCAAGTCGATCTTGTTCGATTTTTATATACACAAACCAAACTTCTCGAAAGTTCATGACTTTTCCAGTTAGAATAGCGTAGAAACATTTATAACATTTTTATCATGGAAAATTCCATTTAGTACAGTAAAACATTGAGCTATTGATTTAACTTATTCTATCACACCCTAGGTGTCACCGTCACAATACCCCTCACCTAAGCCTGTTCGTCCCGAACAGGACCCAAATCAGCTCCTCTGCATAGGGCCAGCCTGTCTAAAAGCACCATTTTTGGTTAACCTCCTTGCCCTTTCCTAGTCCTGTAGGGTGCCGTCCATACAGGTTGCAGTTTCGTCGATAAATCCTCCTTCTTTTGTTGGGAGTTGTGAAGCCAAACCAATTGCCTTTCGTGGAATCCTTGGCTACTTGCCCCTATGGCATATCGAGTGTTCATCCAGTCGCCCGACACTCGCACTCCACTTCGCACAACTCGGCCATTCTTATCCAATATCTGCTTCACCTGGTGTTCATTGGTTTCCTCAACAATTGTTTCAGATTTCGATGGGAGCTCCTCTCAATGTCTGATTGTTACTCGCCTTACTGTCGCATCCATACCGTTAAATTTAAGTGTCAGCTTGATGTTATTGCTGCTCAATATTCCTCATCCAAAATCCAACACAAAGCCATTCATCCTCATAAAGTTCGTTCCTAAAATGACCTCGTCCACAATGTCTGCGATCAGAACTTCGTGTGGGAAAAGAGTTTCGCCGATCCTTATGCTCACGATCTTTTTCCCTTTTATCATTGCACTCTCTCCATTGGCCATTCTTAATTTGAACCCATCAGCCAGTTGCACAGCTCCTGCGATCAAGTCTTTCCGGACAATTGTGTGGGTTGTTCTTGTCTCCAGCGTAATGATACACTTCCTTCCATCAACAGTGCCCAGATGTGGCCAATCTTGTTACATACCCAACATCTTAGCTCGCTGCCTCTAGACCTTTGTTCCGACCGTTCGGCGTTTGCCCGCATAAAAGGAGGCAATCTTCTCGGCGAGATGTGACCCAACTTGTCACATTTCCCACACCTAAGCCTACCGATTCTAAATGTTGGTACTGTCCGCTTGATGTACCCTTTAGCGTCTACATCTATTTGGCGCCTAACTAATGACGGTCTGGTGAAGTTCTGCACAGCCTCGATCGTTAACGCAAACGCAACAGTTTCCACAAAGGTTGATTTAGGTGACAAATCACCGCTTTGCGTGTCTCATGATCTCGAATGCCGTCAACGAATGCGTCAATTTTTTTTACTGGTATGTGCTAGATGTACTAATCGCTCGATTGCCAATGAAAATTCCTGAAGTGATTTTCCTCCCTTTTGGTAGCGGCTTTTAAGTTCCATGCGATAGATTTCACGCTTGTGGTCACAGCCGTACTTCCTATCCAGCGCCATCATAATTTCGAGATAACTGTTGCGCTCTTGTTCCGGGATGGTTTGTAAAGCCTCTGCTGCTTCGCCTTTGAGGGCCACTATTAATGCTGCGACGAGCTGTTCATCATTCCAACGGTTTTGAGTGGCTGCCGTCTCAAATTGAAATTTGAAAATGCCGAAAGATGTTGTTCCGTCGAATGGTGGCTTTAACTTGATTGATTGGGCGGTTTGTACCACTTGTGTCGTTGTTTCACTTGCCTTCACATCTGTTAATTCTTTCTCGAGACGTTTAACCTCCGCTTGAAATTTTTCTTCAACCTGTTGAACCTCCGTTTTGACAAGTTGAACTTCCGTTTCTAATTTTTGTTCAACCTGTTGAATCTCCGTCTTAAAATTCGTTTGCAGTTTCTCTATTTCGCCTTGTACATTTGTAGACAATTCTAGAATTTTCTCGTCCATTCTCTTTTGCCCATCTGCAATTTCCTGGATTGGCTGTTCTATTATCTCTATTTGTTGTTTCATTTCTTGATTCGACTGATTTTGTTGTTCCATCTGTCGTTCATTTTGTTGTCTCATTACACTCATTTGCCCCATCATCTGGGATTAACTGCGACAAATCGAAACTTCCATTATTATCTCCTTCTTTCTGCTCTACGGTTGTCGCATCCGTTACTTTCTCTCCAAAATCATGTTGATCCGCGTCTAAACCTTCTTTCTCGAGGGCATCACGTAGTCGCGCTTGTAAAGCTGCTTTACTACCATCAGTAGCCAAACCCTGTTTCTCAAGTTCCCTCTTAAATTCTGGAACTTTTAATTCGTTGAGAATCATTTTATTTATCTTATTATTCACAATCCCACCGCTGTCACCAATTGTTACGTTTTTGCCTTGTCAATTAAGGTTCGTATCACTGGATTGTGAATAATACAAAATCAATTTAATTTATCACCAATCAGAATTATTACAACACAGTTTATTAATAAAATTTCGCAAAATCACTTTATATAAATTATTCTCAAATTTTTACTGCATACTTATAATTTTTATTTCCACAAAAACACTTTTTAATTCACTTTTTAATTCCTTTTTAATCTTTTTACTGTCGCTTACCAAATATTACTAATAATCTTAAAAGTTTACTCTATCGCGTTCCAAATACTAATAATCCAATTCGATCTTGTTCGCCTTTTACTTTCTTTTACTCTAGTAAAATAAAGTATAGTATTCATGAAAATTTTGGACCTTGAGATTTTTAGAGATTTATTTATTTTGAGGTCCCCTGAGTCCGAAAAAGTGAGTTGCGAAATGGTGTCTGTCTGTCTGTCTGTCAGTCTGTCTGTCTGTCAGTCTGTCTGTGTCCTCTCTACAGCCGAGATGGTTTAACCAATCGAACTGAAACTTCAGATTTAAGCTTTTTTGATAAATTGGGAGGTACCAGTGAATTTTACTCCAAATCGGCTAACCGGAAGTGGCCACTCCCTTGGTCCAGAAAATTTATTTTGCAAATATCTTAAAAAGTATAAGGTTTAAAAACACATAAAAATAAAAAATAAAAAATTAAAAAAAAAATTTAAAAATTAAAATGAAAAAAATTTAAAAATTATAAAAAAAAAATTAAATTTCTCAAAATTCTCTGTTCGTAAAAGAAAGTCGTGTGTTGGCCACACCTCCATTTTTTATGTACACAAACCAAACTTCTCGAAAGCTCATGACTTTTCCAGTTAGAATAGCGTAGAAACATTTATAACATTTTTATTATAGTACAGTAAAACATTGAGCTATTGATTTAACTTTTTCTATCACACCCTAGGTGTCACCATCACAATATAATGAATTTGTATTGTGAAACAACCCTCCAGACCAGGCGTAACATAAACGTACAGTTTATGAAGACTTCATTCTACTGAGGTGTTCGTAAACTGTACACTAAAACAGTACGGATATAGTTCGTAAGGTGTACTTTTTTCACATGAGAAGTGAAAAACATTTGCGAAGACTTTTGTATGTATTTGTGTGTATAAAACTGTTCATAATGTGTTCATAATGTGTACGTTTAAACGTTACATTTACGAACGGCTTAATCGTAACATTTATGAGCCATCTAGGTGTAACATTTACGTAAAGTTCAGAATGCGTCCCCAGACATATAATTTTAAATGGAAATTAATTATTAAATAATAAATACAAACAAATTATGTTTTAAATTAAATTTATTTTGATTGTAAATGTACTATTCAAGCGTACATATAATTTATTTGTATATTTTTTTTTTTTTTTAATACTTATATAATATACTTATGGATACACTAATAATATATCCATTAAATTACTCAGTTTAAAAATTACATTTCTACTTTAGCGACTTTAAATTGTATAACAAATTATTTTACCACATTTCAAGTTCAAGGATACTTAAAGCGCTTAAATTATTTCATATCACCAATGGCATTTAACTAGACAAATTAAAGGACTTTAAATTCTGCCTTTTCAAGAAAATTCATTTACATATGAAAAAATAAGTAACATAAAAAATAGGTAACATTAAAAATAGGTAACATAAAAAATAAAAATAATTCCTTATTAATTGAAAAATTCAAATAATAAATAAAAAGTAACATAAAAAGAAGCCGATTTACATAATTATTTTTTTTCTCGTCGCCGACGATCTTTGGCGTACTGGAACCAATTTTTAATTACAGTCTCCACGTCATTACTACGAACAGTATTAAATTTGGCAATTGTTTCTTCTAAAATAAAATAAAGACATTTAACTATAGAATAATAACTACCAATAACAGATAATACCTTTTAAAATATTTAAAATCGTAAATGATTTAACTGGAATGTTGTTATGTTGCCCGTGCCATGAGAAACTGCAGGCTGCTTCGTCAGTTATTATTTTTTTAAGACATCGCCGAATATATTTTTCATGGGTTGTATCTGATGTGCTTCTGAGATGTTGTAACTATAAGAAATATTCAAAATATTATTCCGAATATCTATTTAAATAACCAAAGATGTATTTATTAATAAATAATGCGTAATTAATACGTACTACCAATTTCTCTTTAATAGAATCTTGTTTGACTTCATTTTTTCATCCCAAATTACTTATTTCAAAATCACATTCGCTAGCCGGCAAACTACTTTCACTAAAATCAGAGTACCCAACACTATCATCTGATATACAAATAGAATTATTGCTATTATTATTTTCTAAATCTTCTTGCTGCACAATATTCCCATCACAACTAATATTTGCAGGAATAATTTTTCGTTCTGGGATAGTTTGCGCACTCTCATAAATATTATTTATTTCTTTTCGCACATTTCTATAATCTTTTAGTTTTAACATTTTAAAAGATTAATCGACGACGACAAGCCAATAAATATAATTGCAAAATTTCAAAAAAGTAAAATGTTTAAAAATACACACAATTATAATAATATTAATGACAATTATAATATACAAAATTAAATGGTTATAAATGTAAATTAAATTAAAAATTACCAAACAAAATTTCTCACTATAGATTATCTTGATGCGCAGTTGTATTTAGAATGAAAAATTGAAAACAAAGCCAAAAATACAATTGCAACTGCAAGTTTAGTGGGTGAGTTGTGTGTATATAATACTAAATACATGTTGATGAAACGTATTGTATGTGTATTAGTGTAAAAAAAACGTTCGTAAACTGTTCGTAAAATGTACACTTTCGACGTATACATTTTTGCGCCTTGAGGGAAACCGGAATTCAACAAAATAAGAAACACAAAACACAAAAGTATAAGAAGAATGTTGAGCGAATTCTATCGAAACATTAATTTAGGTAAGGATAGATTTATCCCTAGGATAACAGCTTCAAGTAGAAAAAAGGAATCGTGGTATAATATTGACTTGATAAATCTAAAAATAAAAGGGACAAGGCTCACAAAAACTATAAATTACATCCTAATTGCGTAAGAAGTATATATATGGGCTTATCCATTACTTTTTAAAAAAACCGGGCGCATGCATTTTACTGCATTCACCGATTTATCTGTAACTTTTTTCCAGAAAATTAGTCGATGAAAAATGAATTTTCCTAATATGTTACCCCTTCCTGGGCCACACTTCTCAAGCTATGATTTTTTGAAGTTAAGAAATTGAGTAATTTTAGGCTAATAGATAGGTAATCATTCGACTTAGGTTACTTTGTTTTTAAAGTTATAGGCCTCATTCTCTTCGTTTTCTCGCCCCACTACGTTAAAATTTTTTTAAAACACTTAATAGCTCGTTAAAAAAAAATCAGGAGTAGTAACGTACGTTTAAATTCAGTATTTCACAAATATCTCAGCTTCTGTTTATCATATTTAAAAAAAAAGAATGTACCACTTTATTTATTATGAGTTTGCCTTTAAATCTAACATTTTTAAAATTATAAGTAGGGGTAAGTTTAATAGTAGATACAAGTTAATGTGCACCTTTTTTCATCAAGGGGATCACAACTGTGAAATTTTTAACAGTGTTGAACCTACTGTTGAGCTTTTCCTTATGTTTCTGAATTTCGTTATGATCTATATAAAATCAAAATTATCTGAGAGATTTTAATTTTTTTATTGTAATATTAAGTTAAAAATGTTCGATTTAAAGGCAAACTCAAAATAAATAAAGTGGTACATACTTTTTTTTTAACATGATAAACAGAAGCTGAGATATTTGTGAAATACAAAAATAAAACGTGCGTTACTACCCCTGATTTTATTTAACGAGTTATTAGGTGCTTTAAAAAATTATAACGCAGTTAGGATCTCAATATCCAAATAAGTATTTCATGAGGTGTTGTGAGGATAAAACGATGAGCTTCCTTCCAAAAGCTAGTGTCGTTCGGAGTAAAACGAGAAAAGTTACAGAGGTGTAAATATTACGATTTCCGAAAAATTGGGTGCATTCAAACGCTTGTACCCAACTTTAAAAGTATTTGAAAAAATTAAATGTGGTAAAAATTCACTGGTTTAGCGAAAATTTTAAAACATGCCATTTTTTAAGAAAATATGATTGTATCTTTTGGTGTCGCATTTAGCCAATATTAAATATGAGGCTGAAACTGACTTCAAATGAAAGTTCAATAAAAAACGAAGAGAATGATGCCTATAACATTAAAACAAAGCAACCTAAGTAGAATGGTTACCTATCGAGAATAGCCTAAAATCGCTCAATTTCTTAACTTCAAAAAAGTATTACTCGTGAAGGGGGAGGGGAGGGGGGGCGCTGGAAAGAGTCAAATTTTGGGAAGCTCTATTAAAGAATATATACATACATATATAAATATAGTATATATGAGGTGTCCGTTTCCAAAACTGCCTATTCGCAGGTAAGTTGTTTTTTGGTAAAACGAAAATTTCTTAAATGAAAGTTTTTTTTGAGTTATAATGTACTTTTATTGCTTTTTATTGTTCCTGAGGTACTTAAGAAAAAAATAAGCCAATTTGACTCGTGGGAAATTAATAACTAATTTTTTAAACGACTTATTAAAACCAAAATGGAGAGTTTTGGAAACAACTAAATTTTTAGATTGTTTTGGAACAGCAAGAAATGTTTTTGGGTAGTTTTGGAAAAAAAAACCCAATTTATTTATAGAATTCAGTCTCTATTTATTTTGTCAAATAATTCAGTCTTGAAATAAAATATACTAAATACATAAAATAATTATGTACAATATAATATTTAGAAAATAACACAAACTCATTTTATTAAGTTTAATAACTTAAACCAAAAAAAAATCACTTTAAATTTGCATTGCATCCTGTTCCATAACATTAGACAATATTTCGTCATCTTCGTCTAGAACATTAGGATGAGGCATCGCAGTTATCAATAACATCCTTATAATATTTAAGCGATTGGCAGTTTCTCCAATCCAATCCGAAATGTTTGCTCAACAATTTATCAACATCGTCGAATTTCGCTTTCTTCACCTTGGCTTCTAGAGGCACTTCCATTGGAACTATATTGCTAGCATTTCGAAACCTTTTAAAAATCGATTTCGGGTTTCCTAGCTCAACTCTATAGTTTACTTCCCCTTGAATATATATATTATTTTCACTTTTTCGTTGAAAAATAAATTTTTTGCAGGGCGCAAATTTAAAATGCCAGTTATTGAGGGGCTTGAAAACCTGTTGGGCTGTCGATTTCCAATCGTAAACTAGAAGATCCTCTAAATTGAAAACCGTTCCGTGATCTTTGAATATATCAATATATTCTTCGGGCTGTACAATTGTTTCTTTCTTTTTAACTATCTTTTCTATGCGTCCAAAAACTCGATCCGGTGGGATAAAAGAGTGTCCTGGTACTGGAAAAAATATTATCACTTGTGTAATTTGTACTGGAGCGTTGTTCAGCCATTTTGTTACCATAGAAATCATTGAACGGTTTTTATTTTGCCCACCACATCCATCACAAAAAAGTTTAACTGAAGTGACACTTTCATCAAACTGAGTCAAATTTAATTGATGGTAAACCGCAGAATCGATTTCATTAGACCCTTTGGGTCGCTTTGCTTCATTCCACGTAAAACAAAAAACATTTTGCCATGATTGGTTAGATTTTTAAGAACCTTTGCATATAGTGAAATTGTACTGATACAGCTGCCTTGAAAAATATGTCGACTGATCTGGCAATTTAGGCAAGACCATGTTTTTTTGGCAATCGAAAGAGAATGCAATTTCATGGTCGTTTTCCTTTCGCAATTCTTCGTAAAATGTTTTTGCTCTCTGTTTGTGAACGTATAATTCCTTCATCGCTCGGCGTTTTCCTACAATCCACTGAATTTTTTATAACTTCTTTGAGGCACAAACATTTGGAACATACATCGGTTGATGGAGAGGCAAAGCTTAGATTGAATCTGTTCACAAAAATTTTGCGAAAAAAGTCATATTTAACCAGATAAGAAACATTCTCTGAATTAAATTGCTTCCACAGTATTTTGATGCTTAACTCACTAGGCATATACTGTTTATTTATATTGGAGTTTCGGCAATAATGTGATTGTAGGGTTTGCAAATCACTAATGAATTTGATAACTTGTTCTGTTCTGTCCTCATGCTTTTGTGAAAATCTTTTACCACCGCGATTTTCCTTTGGTACCATGCTGGCTGTTTGAAAATTCCGGCAAATGCGTTGCAGGCGGAATCCCGATATTTTTAAAAGTTCTAATATAGATTTTTGACATACCTTAACGACTTTGTATGTTTTTCCATAAAGTTTTAAAATATGATAAGTAGTTGATACGTTTTTCTTTCGACTTTTAGTTCTAATGGGAGCAGTAGTTACACAATGTTTGAGTAGATAGTAATCTTGCTCGATTTTTGATTTGTTATCATAAAATTTTTGATGAAACCTCCTTATATCTTGCATAGACAATGAGCTGCAATAATAGCTTGAAGAAGTTGGATGTTTGCAAAATGGTAGAGTCGGCAAGGCTTTTGCGGAATGCCTAATAGTAGCCAATAATGTTATTAAGATTAATTCGCTTGATAAATTTTAAAAAGGACATTTACCTTAGATGTTTCTTCTTTGTCTTTAGCCAATTTTCTTTATCTTGATTTTTTTTTCTGCCTTTTCCTGGCCCACATAATTTTGCCTTTCCATCAATACGATCCGATTCTTCTATATTCATAGTTATTATTGTATATATATAATTAAAATTATTTTCAAAACTTGAACTGTACAACTACACTCACTTAAGCACAACTAAGTCATTGAAAAATTATTCGTAGGCTTTGTAATTTACGTCATAGAAACACGTCACATAAATTTAAAGAACGGTCACTATGATAAAATGTATTTCAAAATTCAATGCTACAGTGTGAAAACACAAAATGGAACAATTTATTATTAATTACCGATTATTTACATTTATTTCAACAAAATTGGATAAAACGTTGTATGCTACTCGTGAGCAAAGAGATATTATCCACTCGGGATAATGTCCCACTCGGCTATCGCCTCGGGGGACAAACTTATCCCTCATGGATAATATCTCGTTTTGCTCACTAGTACCATAAATAACTATAATTTAATAATAGTTATATTATTACACATCCGATGCGTACTAATTTGAAAATCCAAATGAATAAAATCCAATTTCATTCGAAAATACTGTTGGATATTAACGGTATTACGAATCATACGGTAGATTTAAAAAAACATTTAGAGAGTTTTGGAAATAAATGTGTCCTTGAGTTATAGAATATATGCAGTTTTGGAACAAAACACAAAACGTAAAAATAGAGAGTTTTGGAACACACGTGTTTAACAATTTAGAGAGTATTGGAAAGGTCACATTTTTTTTCTTGATTTTATGGCATAAAAGATGGTTCTGGCACATTATTTTGGATTTTGTATTGTAGCCCTCTCCGAGAGCTTTAATTTGATATATAACAAGCGATTATTTCAAAAATGTGTTTTAGGCAGGAAACGGACACCTCATATGTACATATATATTCTTTACAGCAGTTATATTCTGTCGCACAACTTTTCGCATTTTGTTAATTACAAAAACAAATCTAATGGTTACCCTTCTACGATGTTTTTAAATTACCGTTCCTGTTGTCGCAGGAACTTGTCATTTGCTTGCTAAATTCTTAGAGATTGTATATAATTCAAAATCTATGTATTTTGAATAATGTTGTAAGGGAGTCAAAATATTCTATGTTTCGTCTGGAAGTAGATACTATTTTATCCGAATTGTCAATTCTTGATATTAATGAAAGTGCTGGATTCGATTGTATTCCACTCATTTTCTAAAATTAACCGATAGTGCAATTTCTGGCCATATTTCCCTAGTTGCTTCTCTCTTCTATGGGAACGCTTAATTATTAAGCCAATTTTCAAATCTGGATCTCGAAGCGATGTGGAGAACTATAGAGGTATTTGCATTATTTCAGTTTTAACAAAGCATTGTGTGTAACTAGTTAAAGGGAAATTGTAGTTTCATGTTCAGATATTCATTTCTCATGGATTTTTCACAGGATAGCTTGAATTTTTCCTTGATAGGTCAACTGTAACTAACTTAGGTTTGTTTTCAAATTAGCAATTACTTCTAATGAAAAAATTAGTTAATCCATTACATTAGTTTGTCAAGCTAAAATTATCAATTTATTGATATTTTAATTGATTATTATTGTATTTTATATGCACTATTAAATGGTAATTTTGTACAGGTCATTTACACTGATTTGTGAAAGGCCGTTGACAAGATCGATCATGAATTGCTGCTGCGGAAACTTGACTCCTGGGATTGTAACTTTTTGCCAATTGATTGGATTAGGTCTTATCTGGAATTTAGAACTCAAATGGTGAAAATTGGTATAATTTCACTTCAAGAGTTCTTCAGGAGCCCATCAAGGTAGTCATTTGGCTCCATGTTCTTTATTCTTTTCGTAAATGATGTGGTATATTGTCTGAGTAATTTATGCGGACGACATTAAAATTTTCACAACTATTTCTTGCGCCAATGATGCAATTGACTTTCAATCTGATATCCGACAAACTTCAAAGCTTCGTGTACATCGCATAATTTGATGCTATTGATCTACAAATGCAAAACAATCTGCTTTACCCGATTACAGTCACCCGCTAGTTACGTTTACTTTTTTGACGATTGCATTATTGAAAGTGTCGATAAGTTTAAGAATTTAGGTATAACTTTTACTTCAAATCTATCATTTCATAAGCCCATTGAGGGTTGCATTTCTAAAGCGAATTCTATGCTTGGGTTTGTTAAAAGGTTTTCCAAAGATTTTCAGGATTCTTACGTGATTAAAATTTTATACATCTCGTTTGTTCGTTCATTGTTAGAATATGGTGTTGCCATATGGAATCTGTTTTATAATAACTACTCAGATCGCATAGAGAGAGTGTAAAAGCGCTTTTAAATGTAAGCTCTCCGAAGGCTACCTAGAGATGCAAGCCTGCCTGCTTTCATACTTCCAGCGTATCGAGGTAGATGCAAATTAATGAATATTGCGCCCCTCTTTATCCGTAGAGAACCATTTAAGAAATTGGTGCCAAAGCATCTTTTAGATTATTGGTAAATTTTGAATAAAAAAAAAAAAAATTTGAAATATTTTAATGATATAATTTTATTAAATTTTTTAATAATGTAACCAGTTCGCTATAACTATATAAACAATTAAATAAGTTGGTGATTTTTATGTATTTTTTCTTATTAAATAATTTACACAACACATTTAATTTTTTACTTATTTATTTTTAATATAATCTATGACTGACGATCTTCTTCTGCCTGGACCTCATTTACCTTTTATCGGTCAAAAACAAGTTACAAACTTCTCTTATCTACTCATCAATATTATCTATCTACAATAATTTGGAATTGCAATTAATAATTCGCATACAAAATATTTATAATTTAGGGGTTTCCAAAATATATAACAACTCTCCCCCTCTTGAATTAAAGCTCCTACTACTTTAAATTTACTTAGTTTCAGATTATAAGTACGTATGAATTACTACAACTAAAAAAAAATTACATTATATGAATATACTCTTGTACCGATACCGAACTATAATAAATTTAACTTAAATGCTATGTTTGTACACATATGTACATATTAACTATAAGAATTTAATACAATTTTAAAAACTATTATATCTTAACCTTTGAGGTTCCTTTTTAACCCTTTTCGATCTTCTTACTACGAATGGTGGAGACTGTGAAGCAGATCTCGACCGTTTTTTGTTATAACCTTCATTATTAGGTAACACACCCGAATCATTTGACAAATTATAATCATCTGATTCAATTTGAGGAATTCTCATAATAGGATGTTCATCGTCGCTTAATGTGCTAATTTTAATTTGATTTTCATGTACATATCTTATATGATTTTGAACATTTATTAAATATGTGAAAAGACTGACACGTTCTACGACTCTAGCCGGTAACCAATTTAAGTGCGACTTGAAGTGGTTCCGATATAACACTTTATCGCCTGGTTTAAATTTAAATGATTTTTCTTTACTTAAGTTGAACTTGACTTTTTTTCTTGGGACATTTTCTTCACTATTTATTAAATTTTTTGCTGTATCTATAATTTCTTCATTTTGATTAGTTCTAAGAAGATCGAAAAGTGTTCTAGGTTTATAGGTAAACAAAATTTCAGACGGAGCCTTTTTTGTTGTCATATTTGGAGTATTTCTATTATGAAACAAAAATTTACTTATTTTATATTGGATCGACAAATTCTTTTCTGGACGTTCTAAAAACTTATATAGTACGGTTTTAACTGTTTGAACACACCGTTCAGCTTGTCCATTTTACTGTGGGTGATATGGCGGAGAATGCATTAACTTAATATTATGGCTGTTAATAAAAGGTTTTAAATTCGAAACTATTAAACGGAGGGCCGTTATCCGTGACTAATTTGGAACATAATCCTAGACTTGCAAAAATATTCAACAGTTTTTCAATGACACTTGATGCATTTGTAAGGTTCATTTGCACCACATCGACATATTTTGAATATGAATCGACAAAAAGTAGAAAAATTTTTCCTCCGAAATAGAAAAAATCTATATGGACACGCTCCATGGGAAATTCACTCTCTGTCTATTTTGAGCTAACAATTTCACTAGGAATATTTTGAGACTGTTGACAAATAAGACAGGACTTTTGGAAACTTTCGATATCGTTGTCGATACCGCTCTACCAAATATATGATCTTGCGACCATTTTCATTTTAACTATCCCGGCATGATTTTCGTGCAATAATTTTAGACATTGCGACTTTAAACACTCTGGGACTACTAAACGACTTCCATTAAATAAACATTCATCTTCAATACTAAGGCTAGCCTGCTTTGAAAAATAATTTTTGGCATAATCAGGAATCAAATTTGGCCACCAGTTTAACATATAATTATAAATTTCTGACTAAACTAAATCATTCTTCGTTTCCGTTTTGACGTCATCAAAACTCAAAGGAAAATCCTTATTTGGTTGAAATAGCAAATTCGAATATCATCTATACCAGTGTTTTCTGGTAACGGTATTAATTTCAAATAATTTCATATGAAAACATTGATAAGTAGACAGCCCATCGCTGAAGCCTAGCTATTGCTACAGACGGAGTACACTTTTTTGGGTTAAATATTTCCTGCAGGCTTTGATGGTCAGGGCAAATCAGAAATTTTTTTCCTAACAAATATTTTTCAAATTTTTTAACGCCGAAGATTACTGCTAGTGCCTCCCTATGAAGCTGTGAGTAATTTCTTTCAGCTGAGGAGTGCGTGCTTGACGCGAACATTACTGGTTTTTCTACTCCATCTACCAAATGTGACAATACGCAACCCACTCCATATGAACTAGCATCGGTTGTCAAAATTATTGGTTTCAGCGGATCAAAAAGTTCCAAAATGTTATTGTTTAATATTAATCGCTTACAATTTTCAAAAACAACCTGACAATTTTCTGACCATACAAATGGAACATCTTGATGTAGAAGATTATACAAAATATGTAATTTCGAAGACAAGTTGGGTAAAAAACGCCCATAATAATTCAAAAGGCCTAAAAATGACTGAAATTGTTGAATGTTTTGTGGTGGAGGCACATTAACTATAGCGTCGACTTTTGTTCCGTCTGGTAATAATATGATCAAGGTATTTGACTGAGTTTTGAAGGAATTTACATTTCGATATATTTATCCGAACATTATGTTCGTTCAACTTCTTCAAAACTTCAAATAGATTTTTCTTACATTCTTCCCTTGAAGATCCACCTACTAAAATGTCATCCAGATAACATTTAACATTTTTCATATAATTTAAAATTTGATCGATTACACCTTGAAAAATTGACGATGCTGATGAAACCCCAAAAGGGAGTCTGACATATTTTAAATAAATTTTATGTGTATTTATGGTCATATACTCATATATAAATAGATTTTATGTGTATTTATGGTCATATACTCTTGAGCCTTTTCACTCAATAACAATTGCTGATAAGCACCAGTGAGATCAACTACGCAAAAGACTTTAAACCCCGATAAACTGGCAAAAATATCCTCAATTTTAGGCAGTGGATAGTGCTCGGTCAGAACAAATCGATTAATAGTGACCTTGCAAACTATGCATAGTCGAATTTTACCATCTTTTTTTGGTACTACCACTACCGGATTTGCATATCCACTATGGCGAACTGGCATTAAAATATTTTGCTTGACAAGACGATTAATTTCCTTATCAACCTTATCCTTGAGACGGTACGCAACTGAATAAGCCGCGACAAGAGAATTATAAGTTTTCTTCGTATTTATTACTGTTATATTTAAATACTGCAATTTCTCCTCATGATAACGTTGAACTCCGACTGAAATTGTTCCCACAACCTCTATACAGTCACCTGAAACATTATACACATTTTCGGAATTATTTGCAAGTTTCAAATTACTAAAATTATTTAAGTACTCATCCTTAGATAATACAGTTGATGATGCACCCGTATCGACTTCAAAAATTATGTTTTTGCCTTCTACGATGAAATTTACTAAAACTGGTTTATTTTTGGAGGATATACTATTTATGATTTTCAGTTGTTTTGAATTCGAATTATTCCAAAAAACGGTTGAAGTATGACCAATTTGATTACATCTAAAACATCTCCAATTACGCGCTGGACAATTTTCATCCCTATGTCTGCCAGAAATTCCACATGTTTTGCATCGATTCATTGTAGCCTGATAATTATGATTGTTTTTGCTGTTAATACTTTTATTTTGGTAGAACCGTGGACTTGGACTACGATTGTTTCCATGATATGAGTAATAATGTCTCGATGATCGATATTGATTTGGAGATCTTCCACGAAATTGTTGGTTAAAGTTGTTGTTTGTGGTCGCCATTTTACTAACTGTTGCTAAAGTCGGCTGACTTTCTGCTAACGCCATTTCCAAACTCAAGGCCAATTCACATGCGGCATCAAAACTGTCTTCGTTTTCCTTTGTATTTAATAAAGCTTGAAAAATTTTTGTATTTCGAATACCTACGACAAAACGATCTAGCAAAGCTTCTTGTATGATTATATCTTTTAATTCACGATATTTGATATCTCTCCTTTCTAACACTCCTCCAAAATCGTAAGAAGCTACCATAGATTTTAGTCTCAAAATAAACTCTGAAACCGTTTCGCCTTCCTCTTGTTTCGATCTATGAAATTTTGCGCGTTCCGTTCGTATATTCCTTTTCTTTGAAAAAAATGTTTTCAACAGTAAAATACATTCCTCAAACGATTTTTCTGAAGGTAATTTTGGTACTGTTAGCTTCATAAGAGTTTCGTATAGGCCCGCACCAATAACCGTAATGAACGTTGCCATTTTTTTATCGCCTTCCACTTTATTAGCGATAAAAAATTGATTAAGCCTTTCTTCATAAGCCAACCAGCTGGTTCCTTCCACATATTGCTCAATTTTTCCGACCATTTCATGCACTGCACTACTTTATTTTTCACTTTTAGCTTGTCTTTGTATTTTTAACTATAGTAATGATTTCCCGTTTTGCAATATTTTATTTTTTATTCTTTTATCCCATCCTCGTCGCCACTTTATGTATTTTTTCTTATTAAATAATCTACACAACACATTTAATTTTTTACTGGTTTTTAACGTTCCCGTATCCATGTATGTATCATTGACTGTCCATGCCAAAAACAAGTTACAATCTTCTCTTATCTACTCATCAATATTATCTATCTACAATAATTTGGAATTGCAATTAATAATTCGCATACAAAATATTTATAATTTAGGGGTTTCCAAAATATATAACAGTGATAAGGATAACTAAATAAATAAATAAATTCACAGATATTCAGGAATTTAAAAAAAGTAAACAATTACAAGTAGTTTACTACTGAAAAATGCGTGTCCATTTTCACAACATAACGAACACTGTACCACATTCAAGTATTTTAGTTTGACCCTATAGGACTTTTAAAATAAAGAAAAAGGGTGAAGATGGGATGCTTCTTCAATTTTAAGGGTGTCCAGCATTAAACAGCGTACACTTTATATTTTGACGTCATGTACGGCGCACAATCTAAAGAAATTCAAAAAATATTTCCTTTAAAATCGATTTCAGTGTAAAAGAGAAGTTGGCTGAACTAATGAAGCTTTATTCAAAACTGCTTAAAATATGTCTTCAAAATTGTTTGTGCATATTAAAACTTAAGACAAAAAAGCAGAAGATTGTGAGACACGACCTTTACATGTAGAATTACATACGCCTAGAGTATAAAGTAAGAGGTCACATAGAATAAGATAGTTTGGTAGTACATGAATTAGGATGGTTTGATCGTTCCCTGCAAATTAAATGGTGTTGGTCGACTAAAGGCCGTTCAAGCCTTACCGAGTTATAAATAATAAAACAACGCGCGGGCCGGCGACCTTAAATGAGAGAAATATTTTCTGCGATTTTCAAAAACAAAAATTGTTACAAAGAGATCGTTGAACCGCATGAAAAGGGTTTTGTCCCGTTAACGGCCATCCATCCATTATCGAAATATAAATAAAAATGTGAAGAAAACAAAAAAAATCAGTTTTTCTTTTTTCTCCACTTTAAAAGGGACAATTTACACAAATAATAGTAGATTGTTCTACAAGCAAGGAGAAATGAAAGTTTTCCAGCGATTGTAATTGTTTAATTTGTGTATTTTTCGTCAAGTACAAGGGAAAATGACGTATTCAACCAGAGCACCCTGTATTTTATAGAGCCATAATCAAAAAATCTGAGCTTTTATAAGGGAATTAGAAACGAGGAAAAAACGAAACTTTTCATAGTAAAACACACAAAACATATGGGAAATCACTTTTTCCCCTAAGACAAATTTTTAAATGAAAACGTTACAAATTCTTAATTATGATTTCTGAAATACTTTCATAAATGTTTGAATTTCAACATATATGAATATCGTTTAAGTAAATCGTTTTCATTTTCTTGTAATAATTGATTTAATTAAACCAAAATATTAAAAAAAATTCATAGCAACAGCATTCTGGTCAAATTGAAATAAAAGCTTACTACGATCCGTTTGGTCATTAAGTACATATTCATTACATAGATGGCAGTAATGGTCGTAAAAATTTGGAAATATCGTACCAAAAATTACCACCTGGGGAAATTTCCAGTTCAAAAATTGTAGGAAAAGCAAAACAAATTCACAAAATATAGGAACGTGTGATAATTTTACGATTAAATAATTTTTTTTCGTATTTTCCAGTAACCATTTTAGACATCTTACGTACACTAGTAAAACTAAAGATAAATTTAGCAAGTATTATTTTAATTTGTCAGAGCCAACTTTGATGTATTTTTCAAAATGAAAGTTCGATAAAATATATTTTAGAAATAATTTAATTTTAATATTTCTGCAATTAATATTTACTTAATACCAATATGGCCTTCTGGTATATTGTTCTTAAAGGTATGTAGAAAACTTTTATATAAACATTTTATAGTATTTTTGCTTTTTTCATTGTAAAACTTGAAGCTAAAAAACACCATTTTTACTATGGATTCCTATGGAAATCAGTGAAAAGTTATACCACTAAAAAACCTTCAAAAAATACGTCATTAAGATTATGGCTCTATACTCTAGAAGGCTCTGATTCAACGCGTAACAAAAGTGATTTACCACATGCTTGAGAAATTTTACACTCGCTGGAAAACTCACTTTTCTTTATTTGTAGATCTACTATTTATAAAGAACACATCATGTCACGGGTAACTGTTTGTTCCTTTAAATGTGTTTTTTTGTCATAATTTTTAATTTGCACAAACAATTTTGAATAAAGCTTTATTAGTTCAACTAACTGCTAACTTTATAGAGAAATCGATTTTAAGAAAAATATTATGTTTGAACTCCTATGTAGGTTTTGGGCCGTATTATTACGAAACAAAATCAATTGGTTTTCATTCATATTAGACGAAAAATGCGTATTTTAATTAAGAAAACCCATATCTTAATTTATCTTTTTTATTTCGCGATACAAAAAATCGCACGACCGACGTTCACAAGTTTTTTTTCTAAACTAAAACTAATCGACCATCGACACAATTGTGTACGTACATAAATATACCAAAAAAAAAAAAAAACAAGGAAACAAAAATGTTCGTAAAAGCAAGAGAGAAGTTAATTTTTTTGTTTGTTTTTGTTTGTTGTTTAAAGAGCAGATTCAGTGAAGGAAATAAATATTTTATTTCAAATAAAGAATTTCATTACGTTTATATAAAACTTTGTTTCCCTCGGTGGACACCTAATGTTAGTTTTATTTTCGGCCGTACACATTATTCGTGCGCTGATTGAATTTCATTGTTGTATGCGCTTGAGGCTTCTTATATTATTCAATTTTTTATGGAAGAAAACAGTTTGGGTTCGAAACCCAGCTACGAGCAAAAATTTATTCATTAAGTCTTGGTTTCCACCACAAATTTCGTTGTAAATTTTACGGAGGGAAATTTTATTTTTGTGCGGTTGTATCGATGTTTCTTTTGTAAATGTAGTTGTAATACAATTATAATTGTAATTGTATTAAACCTCAAAACTTACAAATCCATAAACAAATGAGATACCGGCACAACCGTAAAAATAAATAAATTTCCCGGACTGTGTCTGAAACCTGATGTCTGTGAAGCTGGCACGAAAAGTTAGCACGTAAAACGCAATGGCAACCCTTTTAGTACAAACAAATCAGAGACACATTTGTACTAAAAAGTTAGCACGAAAAATGTAATATTCGATAGCCCGGAATAAAGTTAGCACGAAAAAAGAGAAAATCAAAGAATAACAAAAATGCAGTTAGAGTATTCATATTTATATAAATAGTTGAAATCAAGAAAAGTTAGCACAAAAAATATTAAAACCAGGTTTTTTGTTTTCTTGTACCGATAATTATAATAAATCACGATGTAAAAATAAAAATAAAAACAATACCGAAAACTAACCGGAATAAATTTATTTTCACAATTTAAAATTTATTCAAACCTGAATTTATTTTGTCAGTAATTAAGAAAAATTTATATTCTTAAATACAAATAAAATATTTAGGAAACACAGGACGAAATATGATTCAAGTACAAGACAGGAAGGAAGTACTAACGGTCCGTGCTGGACCCTTCCTCACATTTGTCGGACATGAATTTAATTTTCAATTAAAGTAGAATCATTAACGAGTTATTTGTGTAAATTTTGTAAATTTTGTATGGTTAGGAAGAGAGTACTAACGATCCGTGCTGGACCCTTCCTCACATTTGTCGGACATGAATTTAATTTTCAATTAAAGTAGAATCATTAACGAGTTATTTGAGTAAATTTTGTAAATTTTGCATGGTTAGGGAGAGAGTACTAATGGTCCGTGCTGGACCCTTCCTCATATTTGTCGGACATGCATTTAATTTTCAATTAAAGTAGAATCATTAACGAGTTATTTGAGTAAATTTTGCACAAATCGTGTTGTAATTTCATTGCACAACGATTTCTCAATCGCCACACGATTTGTGATGAAAACCCAAATGTTTCAATTAGATTCTGACCGTTTCAGTTATTAGTTTTCGGTTATTACAATAAGTTGTACATTTTTTTATTTTTAAATTTTGTAAGGCTGTTTTTAGAACTATCCGTATAAAAAAAAACTGGTTTAAGTCTTTGATGAAAAGTATTGCCGTGCATACATTTTGAAATTTTTCGTGCTAACTTTTCGTGCTAACTTCACATCGTTGAAACATGTGATAAATATTTTTTAGTACAAATTTTTGACATTAAGATCGTTTTTCAAATGAATAAAAAATAAAAATTTTAACTGTGGGGAATTTTTTGTAACTTTGGTGAATTTTTTTTAACTATGTATGTATCTGTTTCAAATGGTTAAAAATTTTGATATTTGCATTCATACATTCTTTGATTGAACAATAACAACAAAATTAATTTAAAATAAAAATTAAAAATAAATTATCAGCAAAACATGGAGAGTAATAAAAGTAAAAAATATTTGCCAATTATATTAGCTATTCAAATATTAAACAACAATATTTCAACAAATAAAGCCTGTGTTTAAAAAAAAAGTTGCAAGAACACAATAAGGTTAGTTTGACTTGATGATTCTGTGGCGGCGACAAAGTCGACGCAACACAAATCAATTAGTTGATAAAATTGTTAACCAACGGAAAAATAAAAATAACTACAAAATTACTCTAATCGTTTTAGTAACTTTGTCCAGCAAATGTACGTGCTCAATTACAATTGTCAAAATAGTATGACATTTTGGCGCCTGTTAAAACGTATTCGAAATTTTCCTCACATAAACTTTGAGCAATATCCTTTGAACGATATCGGAACTGCGTAGTATCGTGAATTTGTAAGTTTGGACGTTAGAGAAGTCGTTAGTGTCCACGGAAAATAAATATCTCTATATAAAGAAAAATATTTGAAGAATAAAAAAAGTCGTTAAAGAAAATTCCATGATGCCAGTCATCAACGGTGAATTATTTGTCATACAATTAAATAAAATAAAATCATTCGACATTTATTACGTGGTATATTATAAAGATAAAAATATAATTAATAAAAAAATATAAAAATGTTTTGTGTTCTAATTATTCAATAACCACTTGAACCACGTGGACTAGGTTCACCTGGAAGTAAAAAAATATTTTTATTGTGGGTAAATAAATACTAAGCATAAAACCATCAACAATAATTCTACAAGTCCATTATGAATATTGAAATTTTTTATTACTTAATTTTAGCGGTCTAAATATTTGCAGCTTCGTGTTGTATCTAACAAAATAGAGGATATTTTGAGAGAAAACGAAACTGTGACAAAAAAAAATTTGCGAGTAAGCTACACAACATTCCAAAAAATACTGCAAATGATAAACATCACGGTTAGTTGATCAAGTACGAATTAATAATTTTTCTGTATTAGATGGCCGCCGGTTGCAGTTACAGATGGGGATTTTGCTGGTTTAAGCTGCCACTCAGTCCGCTATATAAACGTGGAAAAATTTCCGCTCCCACAATATTATTCATTAGGGGATGGCGGGTATGCTTGCAAATTAAGCCCAAATGAAGTGCAACGAAAATTTAATATACTGCACAGCAAAATCAACAAGAAATGTCGTAGAGTGTGCGTTTGGAATCATGAAAAATCGTTGGCGCAACATATTTTTCAAAGCGCTCGAACAAAATATCGAGAACTGCATTAAAATTGTAGCATCAACTTGCATTTCACACAATATTTGAATAATGGGGGATAATTTTGAGAGAAACTTTGATAATTATAATGAAAGTGACAACGAAATTTATAAGACAAACCATAGAAATCTGGATTCAAATGAAGTAATTATTTTTCATGATAGTTTGCTCCAGCAGTTATTAATTACTAATCATGAGTAAAACATAATTTGAAAATTAAATTTATATATTTATTGTTTTTTTTCCATTATTTGAGTCAGATGCCACCAATAATTGGCTCACGTCGATATTAGGGTAATCTTGTTTCACCATTTGCCCTAATACAGACATGAGTGAACCAACTTAATTTTTTTTTGTTCATTTTTTTATTTTGACTGAGTACTTTTTGCTCAAATAAACCCATCTCAGTGCGATCTGATGATCAACTTCCGCGAATACTATTTAGAGAACTTGCTTGTAGACGCACAATCAGCACGATTTTCCTTGGTGCTTATATGACGCCCTGTGGATGGCATCCTATGGATGTTTTTGCCGACGCATCGAAGATGATTCTGAATTTTGTCGTTGAACTCTCCTCCGTCAAGACAGTGTGATGAGGAAGATAGTAGTGCTGAACATCTCGCCATCTAAGCCTTCAGTTTTCTTCATAGGTCCTAAAGATTACTACTCGTCCAAGAATTGTTAGTAGTATAGTGACAACTATACCACTAACAATTCTTGGACGAGACAACCTATGCCGGTCTAAGTGTGCGTAAGCAGCCACTCCAACCTAACCGAACCTAACCATAGTGACAACTCAGGGTTCTTGGTCAGACATTTTTCCACTTGGAATAGTCGAACGATGGCTGTTTTTCTTGATTGATCGAGTGGTTAGGAAACTAATAATTCGGTATTAAATGGAATTCTTACTTTAGAACTGCCATTGGTTAGGCGCATATGAGTTTCGTTGTAAATTTCTTCACATTCTTTTTCTTCTTTAGTAAGAATTTTTTGGTTTATTTATTTGCTCTAGTTCCCAAAACTTTTTTAACTGATTGTCAATGTTGTTGGTGGTTACAACCATAGCCTGATACATTGCCATATAGGCACATTAGTAGCTGCGCCTAATAAAACATCAGTTGGACCGGGTTCATTAAATGAATATGATAATATGATATGAACATCGTAATGCTATCGGTTATTTTTTTGAACACTGTAGCCTTCATTTTGATCTTAAAGTTTGAAGAAAACCGCGGACTAATGCTGAAATATGACGATGAATGAGCCGCATCGGCTTCTGCTTCACCCATTTCAGTGATGTCTGCCTGAATCAGCGTTTTTGTAAGCTTAAAATTGTTTGCTATATCTTCGGTTATGAATGTGGCTTGGGAGCCTGGATCAATAAGACGGACCAAGGGTTCAACATTATTATACGCTATTTTGACGCAAAGTTGTTTTAGTCGGGGTTTCTTGCGCATCTTTTGCGGCAATATCTTCCATGATACTTCTGAAGGCAGTTTCTACACAAGAATTTTACTCTGGAAGTCTGCTCCAATATTGATAAGTTTTAGAATGTCTTGCAACTGGTAACTTCATGAGTCCCACTGCAATACCCTCAGGATGGTTTATTTGTCGTTTTCACATGTGTCGCCTTCTTTACAATCTTTTTTTGCTGTTGTGGCGGCTGGCTCTTCTTTTCTTTGTCTCTAGTTATAGTTGCAAGTGATTGAGATTTTGATTCCAGGAAACTAAAGAAATTTTTTAAAATTTGAATCCTTTTAGATTTTTGATTGTGCTCTCATAAATATGGTGTTGTGTTTCAGCATCAAATTTCCTCGTTAAAATTACTAAGGCACTTCAGCGTTTTTAAGTTGTTTATTGCCTGTAGACATTCGAAAAGGGTGTCGTTTGTTGTCCTTAACACACTAGTAGATTCGACCGTTAAACTCGGTAGGTCTATCAATACACTTACGTGCGTGCTAGCTAATAATCGCTTGTCATTGTATCTGGCGATAAGAGTGTTCCATGTAGTCATGTAGTTCTCTTATTACGTCATCCCTTCGTTTGACAAGTCTTCATTCTGATGTACCTTTTTCCACTCGATTTTCACTTGGCTTTTTCAAACAAGCTTTTTTAAAGTATTCGTTTCGAAGTTCTACATCAGCTGCATTTGCGATGACCGCCTCGTAGCTGTTATTAAATGCAGTTCTTGCGTCTATTAGCTGTTTAATTTTTAGCTCACTGAAGGACCTGTTGAAATTCTTAACTCCGTATTTTGTGATGCTGCTGAAATTTTGCTTCAGCAAGTTTATTTTCGCCATTTAGATTTTGTAGCTCTTCTCCTGATCCTTATTATCCAACCTCATGGTGTAAATTTCCTTCTGACTTTCTGTAAGGTTTCAACTAAAATCAAGCTCTTAGGAGGCTGCTTGCCAGTATAATACCATCACTTGAAATTAGACTAATGAATCAAAATGTTTTATATAACTGTTTACAATAATCGATGTAATTATTCCATAATCTAGCACCAATTATCTGTAATGATAATCATTATAACGTACTTGTATAAAGACCTTTAAACACTTTCATTTGAATTGAGTTTCCTTCACAATTTATTCCCATAATCTGTCAACTTTTGTTCGTATTCAGATCATTACAATCCTAATTCTATATAATGTATGTATTACCATTTCGTTCAATTGTCCTTTTTGGTCTTTTGTAATTTTGATAGCAACAGTTTACTATGTACGAGCATTTAAATCACATTGTGTAGAATGTACGTAATTTTTATTTATTTATTGTCATATTACATCAAAATCTTTAAATTTAAAACAATTTTATTGTTTACTTGTAGTTTACACAAAATAGGGCAGGAAAATGTCATCAAATTTGGATTAGGGGTGTTCTTATTCTGAATTATGTTTTTTTTTTGTAAATCTTTGAATTATTTGTCCAAAAAATGTTGACAACAGCTAAAAGGTGTGAAAATAATAATAGCGCTGTAAGTTTCTGTTGCAGTTTATATTTAGTAGAATACATAGTAGAGGGTGAAACGGATTTAAAAAAATTTTGGGTTACCCTTTCTGAGATAATCCCTATTGTTATGATTTGAACAAAATAAACCATTTATTCCAAATGATTTGCTAATTTTATGCAATTTTAGGGATTATTATGTAAATAAAAAAGACACAAGTTTGTCTTTTTCTCTATAATTTTGTTCACCTTTGACGACACTTCTTAATCAGGTAAAATATAAACATCATTAAATAAATAAACATAACCCATTCGGACAAAATTTCAATAAAATACCAATTGCCATAGTTAAATCTCATTAGAACATTTAATAAAAACGCCAAATATCAGTGTTGCTTAGCAGCTAATCTTGATGTTACACGTACCCTCTTCAAACAATTCATACCCATAGTTATTGTTATATCAACATGTTATTCGAGATGTGTAATTACAATTAAATTTAATTAAATTTATAATATATTGAATCAAAAATGTTACAAAAATAAAATAAAAATTCGATTTAATTATTCGGAAAAATTTAATTAACAAACAAATTTTCAAATGAAGATGATTTATTTCAGATTTTTTTTTTTTATGTTGTTGTTTGTTTTGGTTCGTGGTTTAAAAGATGAGAGATCGTTATTTTGCTGTTTTGTTGGGGTTTGGTTTTTAACGGAATAAAATTACAGAATGCATCACAAATTTGTCGGATGATTGAATTGAAGAATGATATCTCTTATATGTACTCGTATTTTAGTTTGAGTTATGATCTAAAAAAAATAATGCATTCAATTCGTGATATACATATGTGTGTTTCAGAAGTATTGGGCGTATGCACCACATAGTACACGGCGTATAATATACATTTTTCTATATTGTGCCGTCTAATATTTTTATTGTACAAGCTAAGCGGGTGAAATCGGTTCAAATTTTTGGTGCTTTCGCTCGCCTTGAGTTATTTTTCCCTTTATCCTAACATGAGGAATTCATATTTTTGTATCTATTGTTGTCGTAACCGACAATATTCATTTTATTTCGTTAATAAAAATCCAAAAACAAAATATATATGCAATCAAAAAAATTTCTCGTGATCGTCAATATAAAAAACAAAAAGCAACTTAAATAAATGGTTTTTAATTTATACATTCTTTGTCGGCCACGACAAACAAAACGTTGTTTTTTTGAGTCATGTGAGAATAATACCCCTATTATGGTTCTCACCTCACCGATGAGTCGTCGTGACTCGAGAAGCCGTGTGAGTTCAATTATGGTATTATGGTTCTCACATTTATTTTGGCGAGAGTTGTGCGCGGCTGATGGTTTTGGTTTTGTTATTTATGACCATTTCCATTCGTATTAAAGTTTGCCAGCACAGTAGTTTTATATTTTTTGACATATAGTTTAGCAGTTTTTTTTGTACACTTTTACATTTATTGTGATTAATTTTGTGATTTTTTGAGATTTAATTATAGAGATTTTATCGGTTAAAATTGTTAATAAATAGTACAAACAGCAAAATGCAATGTGGATTTATTTTTCTGTGGCGAATGAAACTGGAGGAAACAAAAATGTTTGACAACTTACATACGCATTTTGTTGTTAACATGTACAATACAAATATTTGACGACCCACAATAGCAAAACGTATATTATACGTCGTGTACATACACAAAATTCGCAATCCTCAATACTCATTTTGCGATCAAAATCGATGTCCAGATGTTTACTATGAAGAATATCTTCAAGAAGATATTTATAAAATGCCACAATTGGAAACAGAATGTACAACTCCAGAGCCAACACCGAAAGAAGATCGGAATTTGAAGTGGACTCATTCCCAAGTGAAACTTTTATTATCAGCATTTGTTGCCCTGCCCGTAAGGATGAATTTCGCAATCTAAAAAAAAAGAAATCGATATTGTGGAAGGAGATTGAAAACAAGTTTAAGGATTTGGGGTACTTGTTTGATGCTACCGAAATTAAAAAAAAAATGGCCAGGCCCGTTGGGAATATTACGAGGAATTTGATTTAATTTTTCGAGAACATCGAACGGTGAACTTACCTAATAATATGGAGGCAAGTACTTCAGAGCCAACTACACCTGAAACATGTTCTTCACCAGATTTAGGCAATTTGGAGCTAAGCGGCTTGAATTCGTTAAGTGGTGGGAGGATGGGGAAGCTCCGAGAACTCCGGCAGGATCTAATAAGGGTCGAAGAGGATAAATCGGAGGAAATATTGCAGTTGGTCGAAGCTGTACAAGAAAATAATAATCTACAAAAGGAAAATAATAACCTGCAAAAAGAGAGGAACGAAATACATAAAACTCTGCTGGCGGCAACATTAAATTAAGCAAATTTACTGTATCTTATAAAGGGTCTCCCAAAATTAAATTAACGCAAAATTTTAATTAAATAGAAAACAGCTTTTAGTCTTTAGATTGTTATTTTTTATTGAATCATAAAGTACATAGGATAGGGTTATTTATGAAATAACACATCGGGTAAATGGCCTCCATGGCTTTGCTGGCACATACGCATTCTTTTGTCGAAATTTTCCATGACCGTTCACAACAGACAAGCCGAATCAACGAAATTCAGCCACATTTATGCAGATGTGGCTGAATTTCGTTGATTCGGCTTGTTGACATAGACCTTTGGCTTCAAAATTTCAAATAACTCCATCGAAAGAAATCTAATGGTGTTAAATCACACGACCAGAAAATATCTCATGCAGTAATTGAATTGTTTCACGGGCTGTATGGAATGTGGCACCGTTTTGTTGAAATCACATATTGGCCACATCAATATCATCCAATTTCGGCAGAAAGAACTGTGTTATTATGTCGCAATATCGAGCACCAGTAACAGTCACTGCTTGACCAGCCTAATTTTCAAAAAAATATGGTCCAATGATGCCTCCAACCCAAAATCCGCACCAAACAGTGATACTTTGTGGATGCATTTATTTTTCGACAGTCACATGTGGGTTCTACGAACCCCAAATACGGCAGTTTTGGTGATTAACAAAGCCATCAAGGTGAAAATGTGCTTCATCGCTTAGGATGATTTTGCTCGAAAAATCAGCATCCACTTGTTGTTGTTCAATAATCCTTTCAACGAACTGTCTTCGCTGTGCATGGTCATTAGGCTTCTTGTCCACGACGCCGAATTGATGTTCTGGGATTTTCACCAACATTCTCACGTACTCCTTCGATATTGACATTTGAATGGCTTGCTTTTGGACGACTAGTCTTTTTAGCTTCTCCAACTGATCCATTCTCCCTGAATTTTTCAAGTAACCCTTCTCATATTTTGTATCAAAGATTCGAACTGTTCGAACACGTTCTGGATATTCGAAAATGAGCCCTAAACTCATCCAAGCTATATTTTGGAATTGTGACCTCAAAATGATCGTTGCTTCGGACTGGGGGTATACTTAATCTAAATTTTTCTTTTTCGAAATTATTATAAAAAAATAAGTGATACCGTTGGCACTAGCAGATCAAGTAGCAGGTCGTTTCCATCTGGTAAGTCTTCTAATAGAACACTTTTGATAATATTATCCATCTTTCACAAATAATTGTATTTAATTGTACTTAAAACTTTATTAGACGCCGAACGAGAGTTATCATTTGATTTCGATTTTGACAGATAATCTAAGACACAAACCAAAACTAATTTGTAGATTTTACGTCCAGCACACTTGGCAGTCTACAATTGAGACTATTCTACATTTGAGTATATCTCAAAAGTAGATATCTGTGTGTTGGATACTAACATCAGAAAACGAAGCCAACGATTGCCTTATTGTTTCATTCTAAACACATTTATGACCCATTTTTTGAAAGAAAAAAAAAAAAAAAAAAAATGTACCTGCAATTTAGGGGAAACCCGAAAAGATGCCAAAATATTCAAAATACGTTTAAAGAAATTCTATCTTTAATATTAATATTTTGTTTGCCTGATTTTTGCTTTTATTACGTAGGTACACCTCTGATTCATTGAGTTTGATAAATTTTTCAAAGTCGCAGAAGTTATGTATTACTAGCTGTTTATCGACAAACTTTTTAAAGCTTGAATTGATTCTGGGCGCTTTCTTGCTACGTTTAGCTTCATTATAAACTAAACATTTCCTATTGGGTTTAGGTCTGGGCTTTACTGAGGCCAGTCCAACATATCGATATTTTTTTCTGCGAAAGACTTTCTTATGTTTAAATAAAGAGATAAAAAAAAAATAGGATTTTAATAAATTATTGTTGTTTATCTGAAAGTTCATTTTATTATCTATAATTCAAAATTAATATATCGTAGTTACTCACAACTTTGGTAGTATTGCATGGAGCTGAAAAATAAATCTGAAAGTATCGTCGAAAAGCTGTAACACAAAGGGCTGAAATTCGTCATGTAGGACTTGCAGATAAACAGCTGCTGTGGTAATGGAACTAAGGAGGCACATTCGACCTGTTTTTTCTCCAGAAAAAACTCTCGAGACCACAACTTCTCCAGTTTTCGGTGGAAGAAAATAAAAAGAGAAAATCAAGTGCTCCTAGGCCCACAGTAAATTGTTTTGACGGTTTTTGTTTGACTCGTATTGCGAACTCTGGCTTCTGGATTGTTTCAAGTACTCGCAAGCCAGCTTTAACCAGTCCTCTTCTCACTAAGCTGGATGATATTCGTTTGCCCGTTGCTGCTTGTCCAAGATCCCCTCTTACGTCCTATGACGGTAGGCGTAAAAGTAAAGTAAGTTTAACCAATGTTTTTGCACAGCACGTTATAATACAAGCTAAATGTGGTCCAAATAATATTAATGTTAAAGATAGAAGTGGCATAAATCAATAAAGCCCAAAAAATAAGTATATACTTTAATCCATTACTTCCACGCCTTTAAGTTCCAAATAGGTTATTTTGAATATTTTGGCATTTTTCGATTTTTCCCCATAAATTGCAGGGGTGTTTCGGATTCGAAAATGGTATTGCATCTAACTTCATGGAAACAAAATAATAAAAATAATTAATACATAGAACGTTTTTAATATACACAATAAATAATTTTAAAATAAATAATCTAGCTATTGGTTTTTTTTCTTAGGAACAAACAAACGACACCAAAACAATTTGAAGATATGGTCGATTTCATGGTAACTCATCCAGAATTGGCCCAAGGATATTTAAAATGTGCTCCAGCACGTCAGAAAGTAAACCATTTATACGAAAAATTACTTGCTATATTAAATGCAGAAAGGCCATCCACCCGTTAAGGATATTGTTGCATGGAAAAAGGTAAAACATATTAGACTATGTTATTTGCAAACTTAGGTTACAAAATTGTATATTGTAGGTGTGGACAGATTTTAAAACTCACATTAAGGCTAAATTACGAAAAGAAAAACTAAATATTGGTGGAACTTGTGGTGGTAAATTGCAAAAAATAGTTTTTACCATTTTGAAAGAAAAGATGATTGATAATCTTCAATTAAGGAAAACAATAACAGGAACGGAAAATACTAAAAAGTTTAATGTGATTGAAGAAGAAATCACTACCCCAATTATAGATACTCAGGCTGATGAGCTGATGATAACGCAATTATGGAGGTAAGTACCGATTACATTCAAGAAGAAATCTATGCTCCAAGGAAGTGTTTCGCACAATGACAAAGAAGCAAAACATCATCTACTTGATGAGCAAGAGAGTGCGCAAATATCGTTCTATCAAAAACAAGAGCAGCTTCTAACGGAGATAAATGGTAACATTATAGAAATGGCCAAGTCGTTTAAACGAATTGCAAGGTAGCAGGAGAAGCAGACAGATTTAATTAAATTATAAATTACAAACAAAGCCAAATATGAGCTACAGAAAAGTAAACGCCATGCAGCAAAGCTCGAGCTAAAACAACTAAAATTAGAAATTCTACAAAATTATACATAAATATTATTAATTAATTTATTTTATTTAAGCAAAATTGAAAAAGGACGATTGGAGAAAGTGGACTTGATCTCTGTATTTTCTGAATTTATTATTTTTATTTAATTGGTACATGAAATTTTATAAGACTTATATTTTTTAAATAAATCTTTAATATTGTCTCTACTTTTTTGCCCTATATTTAGAAGAGATTCATTTTCTACTGCGAAATCACCCACACCTCCATATTCATCATCTTCATTAAATTCTGGTTGTTGATTTTCAAATGAAATTTTGAGGTCCAAACAGATATTGTGTAAGGCACAACAAATATTAAAAATTTGTATTCCTTTTTGAGGTTTATAATAGAGTTCCCTTGCTGACAGTAAGCGGCGGAAGCGGCCTTTTAAAACTCCAAAAAGTCTTTCAATTATTATCCGTAGTTTGGAGAATAATATATTGAATTTGGCTTCGGGAGTACCTCCTAAAGCTACACGATAGGGAGTAAGCAACCACGGCTCAAGTGGGTAACTGGAATCTCCTAAAATGATTTAAAAGTATACATATGTACATATTAAAGCAATTAAAATTAATGGCATGTATGGAAATTTACCTAATATCCAAGATGATTTGTGATATCGAAGATCATGTGATGAACCACCAAATCTGGCATCTGCAGCTTTTATTCGCATGTTATGGTCACAAATCTATAAATTTTCAAAAATATAAAGAGCTAACCCTTAAAAAAACGTTTAACAGTAACATACCACCATTGCATTTATGCTGTGTTTTTGCTTCCTATTGAAGTATAAATGTTCATCTTAATGCGGTCTGATGATTTGGATGTGCGTCCCATCAATTACGCATATTATCAGAGCCTTCTAGAGTATAGAGATATAATCTTAATGACGTATTTTTTAGAAGCTTTTTTAGTGGTATAAGTTTTCACTGATTTCCATAGGAATCTATAGTAAAAATGGTGTTTTTTAGCTTCAAGGTTTTCAATGAAAAAACCAAAAATATTATAAAATGTTTATATAAAAGTTTTCTACATATCTTTAAGAAAATAAACAAGAAGGCCATATTGGTATTAAGTAAATATTAATTGCAGAAATATTAAAATTAAATTATTTCTAAAATATATTTTTTCGAACTTTCATTTTGAAAAATACATCAAAGTTGGCTCTGACAAATTAAAATAATACTTGCTAAATTTATCATTAGTTTTGCTAGTGTACGTAAGATGTCTAAAATGATAAAAGAAAAATACGAAAAAAAATTATTTAATCGCAAAATTATCACACGTTCCTATATTTTGTGAATTTGTTTTGCTTTTTCTACAATTTTTGAACTTGAAATTTCCCCAGGTGGTAATTTTTCGTACGATTTTTTCTAATTTTTACGGCCATCACTGCCATCTATGTAATGTAGTGTCTCTAAAAAATAAGATAATGTGTAAATAGGTAAACTTGTGAAAAGCAAAGCTTACTTTTATGAGTTTGGAATTTTTGGATATTATTTCAGTAACAAGTCAAACCGAGAAATTGCCAACTCATAAAAGTAAGCTTTGCTTTTCACCAGTTTACCCATTTACACATTATCTTATTTTTTAGAGAATCAGCACCAATGCTGTTGTTATGAATTTTTTTTTATATTTTGGTTTAAATAAATCAATTATTACAAGAAAATGAATATGATTTACTTAAACGACATTCATATATGGTATGTTGAAATTCAAACATTTATGAAAGTATTTCAGAAATCATAATTAAGAATTTTTAACGTTTTCATTTAAAAATTTGTCTTAGGAAAAAAAGTGATTTCCCATATGTTTTGTGTGTTTTACTATGAAAAGTTCCGTTTTTTCCTCGTTTCTAATTCCCTTATAAAAGCTCAGATTTTTTGATTATGGCTCTATAAAATACAGGGTGCTCTGATATTATTCCAGGAAACCCGGTTTTATTAAAAACAAAAATTGTTTTGTATCTCGTTTTTCAGATTCAGTCATAAATGTTATTGCATTTGATCAAACATGTTTTCGATGGCAGTACACATTTCACTAATAACATGTGACACTGTTTGTTGAGCCAATGAAATTCTCAATTCTTCTCCCGTGCTATGTTGATAGACACCTTCTGCCAGGAAACGTAGCGTAGCAGCCAATTTAATGTGATTTGGAATAGCGGTTGACCTTCTATAAGGTTTCAACTCGCCGTTAATTTCATTGAGGTCATACATATATAAATGCTTCCTTTGATAGTCTAAAATGCTTTTTGAACCTACAATTATTAAGAAATAAATAAATGAATGAATGTTCTATCGCGAATTATTCTTACATTTTCTCTGAAAACTCAAAACGTTTGAATTATCCCGAAGAATTCTTCTTTGTATTGCTGGCGCTGCGTTCTCGTTATTACTATCGTCATGACTGCACCAAATTGCTACACTGTCCATATTTATATTAAATCAATTAGTTTAATTGATGTGGATATATCAAATGCTTTTGTTTTCGTTTAATTTTCTTTACGACTTGACATTTGACAACTAAAACTAATATTGAATGAAGTAATTATACAATTTAAAAAAGGCGTTTCACTTTTGGCAATACTAAGATGTGATCCGAAAGTCTTACTGGGTACCAAACAATTTCCGAATCGGATTAAACTTTCGCAAATTTTTGAGATTCGAATCGGATTACGCGGTAACCCCAGATAATTTTTTATTTTTTTTAAATTGGGTCATAGCACATATATAAAATAAAACAATAAACCAATTGCTTTCAAAAGTTTTGTAAATTTAACAAAAAAGACTCCAATTTGTAATAAAATATGTTTAACCAATTTTTTTTCCCAGCACTGTACCATATATTTGGTGTCAAATATGTAAAAATCCATAAATGTCATATTGTCAAAAATGAATAATCGACATTTTTCAGTAAAGCTACTATTTTACTTGATTAAACTAAAAATTTACAGTATAAGTAACTTGAAACAAAAATAAAATATGAATGAATTTATTCACACGATTGTGGTCCTTCTTGTGCAGCATAGGGAATTCATAGGTTTGGATTTTAACGGACTCTAATATTGATCAGTCAACAGTATTATTACGCTATTTTGATTTCGAAATATTTCGTGTTGGTAGCTACACTAAAAATCGTTTATTATTATGCAAATCGTCAAGTTATTGTTTTAAATGTTAACACACGAAATTCATTTATCCATCACTGACTTATCGTTTTAATATAACTGCTTTAGTAGCCTAACCACGGGGAAATAATTGCTTGTACGACCCACTAAGATAAGATACTTTTCGGTAGCTGGATACTTCCGGCAAAAACGTTATTTCCGTTTCTAATGTGAGCAAATCCCAAACGTGAGTTCACTAGTTTTAACAATTTTTTGGTTGCAACCAATTTTTTGCGCATTAAAATGTAAATAAAGCGAAATAAAACTATGTAAAATGTACTTGCATCTCATTCTGTACTCCCCTTTATAAAAATAATAAATGATTTAATTGTTTTTGTTTTTGGCATTATTATGTTAGCCTCCATCTTGTGGTTAAGATATTCTTGTGATTAATTTAATTTGCTTTTTGTTGTGAAATAAGTCGTGAGTTGTTGTATTGTATTTAGTGTATCTAAAATTTTCGATAAAAGTGTTTTTAATTTTAACTATAAAGTCATTAAAATGAATACTTGTACACATTTTAAATTTAAAAAAAATTTTTTTAGATAGTTTAAAAATCCGTAAGTTAATATTTTGTTTTACACTGAGTCCATTATTGTTATTATTATTGAAGGGCCATGTGGGCGTTCAGCCACCTCGCACTGCGACCTAAAAGATCTTTCGTGCTTGGACACTGCTTGCATGATAATATTGCCGGCCGGTACGTGATACATACTATCTGGGCTTATTACTCTCCCTCCTAGATGTTTACTGCAGCATGTACTTCTGGTAGAAAGACGGTAGCATTGGTACCCAAGGATTCCTACCCCTGCCCCGTCTTCCCGATTTTACTCTTACGAGTTTCTGTGAATGGAAAGTCGCCTGTAGGTCACCTAGCTTTACTACAGGAAGGCAGAATAAAACTGCAGGGTGCCTGGTATCCAGAGTACGTATACATTTTAATTATCCCTCTAGTCAATATTCAAGCTCTTTATGGCTTATTGCTCTCTGTCTCCTAGATGTTTACTACAGCATGTAGTTCTGCTAGAAAGACGGTAGCATTGGAACCCAAGGACTTCGAGATGGGTGTCCCACTCCCGTTGATTTTACTCTTACGAGTTGTTGGGGACGGAATCTCGCCTGTATGTCACCAAGCTTTAGTATAGGAAGGCTAAATAAAACTGGTATACAGAGGCCGCATCGGCATATGCTGTTCCACCTTAGATTAGGGTTTTTTGTTAAGGGTTTCGCCTGTGCCAAATAGCCTCGGTTACCATAGGAGGCAGCACATACACTTGCGAATTGTGACCAGGTTACCCCTTACACAATTGTACCCATCACGCAGCCGCCTAATACATGCCCAGAACAGCTCACGTGATGCACACCCTACTGGAAGGTTACGGAGCTGGTATATTAATCTACTCAACTTTGATCCCACCTTCCAATAGGATATGTTTAGCTATGCAAAAGCTGATATCAAAATTATTAAGATATCAAAATCTGGATTCTTTCGCACTACCGGACACATCAGAAATTTTTATAGATTCGAATTGCACAGGCAGTCATTGTTGAACCTGTTTCTTCCAGTCAAGTTAATGATGTCAATAGTCCAGAATACGATAAATGTTAAAATGGCCGCTCTAATCTAGAAGATCATGATTAATCTGGTTCTACTGCTGTGGTAGCATTTGTACCTCTGAAAATAGTGATAATCTCGATACCAAAAGGGTAATTCGAATGAATCTAAAATTATGGGCGAAATAAGAAATAAAACACCACATAATGGATGAACTGTCATTTTAAATTGGGTATTATTCAGGTTTCGAAAAACCCCACTTAATTAATGGGCTTTTAAAGCCATTCGTACAAGAAATGGAACTTCTTATTCAAAATGGTCTTACAATTGCACCGTTGGGGACTTTAGGGAAATTAAAAATAAGGCTGTTTATTTGTGATAGCCCAAAAGCATTTATAACTACAGCTTAGTACCACACTAGAAAAAATAGCTGCCCAAAATGTTGTCAAATTGGAAGATATACTAACAGAAGAATAATATTTGATACTCAAATTTTAGTAGAAAGAACGGATATGTCGTACAGCGTTAGAAGAGACCAGCTTCATTATCATCAACATTTTTTAATTAATGAAAATATATATTATAGGCACTTTCCTAGAGGGCCTTCAGTTCGCGCGCCCAATTTCGTTTTATGGAAAACAAATTCCACAGAGTAGCAATTTGAGTTTGGGAAACTGGAAAGTCACATGGTACCAAATCGGGCGAATGTGGTGGTTGATCGATGGTATTTATTGAGTTGTTGGCCTTATATTCGCTGACAATCGTAGCTCGTTGTAATTTCATTTGCAACACAAAATTTAAGGTAAACTCTTTGTTCAATAATTTCGTTCATCGTAAAAATCGGCGTGCACTAATGGCTGAACCAGACAACCTTAAGTAAGAACGCGATATACAGAAAGTGCATGTTACTGACCAGCGAATCTTTAAGAACTGTTCGTTCAGTTCAACTGAGCGAAAATTAACGCGCAAACTGAAGGGTATTGATTGAATGATTGATTATGAAGCAAGATATCCCGTGTTAGTGTTGTGGTCATTAATCTGTCACATCAACTTTATAATACAGGTGAATGCTTTCCCCACTGCATATACCTAAGCACCATTACAACAAGGAGAGCACAACCACCCATGACACCACATAAATGTGACAGCATCATGTCCACCCCTGGCCGGGTCCCACTGTGTACTCTTTTACACACAACAAAACCGAAGGATAGGATAGGATAGTTAGAACTGACAGAATCGCCCCGGTTACAGACACCTAGGTATAGCCGATAGTTAGTAAATTGTTAGTAATTATATAGTAAAACTAGTGAGCATATGACAACACAATTTCTAAACTACAACTTATTCACTACTTGTTGATCCTGGAGGGTTGATTCAAGCTAAAATTTAATTCTGAAACTCAGGATTAATTTTAATCCCTATAATAATGATTAATTCTGGAACTATGTATATTCTGAAAATTGGATTATTTATTAGCAAATTAAGGAAGAGACCCCTTTAAATATATTTTAAACTAAATTTATTAATATATATTAATGGACAAAACCCAATATATTACACATTACAAAAAATTAACATTTTATGAAAACGAATATGGAGACTTCCTAATTCTAAGCTAGAAAGCGCGCAAACTGAAGGATATGTCAGAATATACCAAAATTTTCAAAGCACACTTTTCTTAAAAATAATAAATTTTGCTATTCACATTACAATTTTAATACTGTACTTGTTAGCTGTTACGGATTCGATGGCCGATTTGTCAAATATGTATTCTGTAAGGATATACTACCTTGATCAACAAGTTTCCCGGAATAACCACCGTGTGGCGCTCCCATCGTTCCGATTTGAGTTCTTTTGTTAAGTTGGTACATCTGTTCTTGATATTCCCTCTAAATCTTAGCGTCATAGCTTGACATTTGCAAAAGTTACGTAGTCAAGAGTACATCTATCTCTGTGTGTGTTGGCGATTATTTACAATTTTAGACATGATTTGCGAGGCTGAATCCGATCCCACATTCATCAAAAGGATCATTACTGGAGGCGAGACGTGGGTTTATGAGTCCGACACGCAATCCAGACATCAGGCAAGTGAATGGCGTTCGCCAAAATAAAACCATGTCGTTTTCAGTCAAAAAAGAAGACAATGCTCACGGTTTTCATGGATTACAACGGTGTAGTGCATCATGAATTTTTGCCAGAACTCCAGACCGTAAAACAAAGAGTATTATTTGGGCGTTATGAGACGTTTGCGTGAAGCAATTCGCCGAAAGAGATCAGAATTGTGGACAGAAAACTCGTGGATTTTGCACCATGATAACGCACCGTCGCACAGTGCCATCATTATTCATAATTTTTTGACGAAAAATGCAACAAATACCATCCAACAGCCACCGAATTCACCTGATTTGGCTCCCTGTGACTTCTTTCTATTCAATCGAGTTAAAAAACCATTACGGGGAACGCGTTTCAGCAGCCGACTTAACAAAAAAAAACAGAACTCAAATCGGAACGATGGGAGCGCCACACGGTGGTTATTCCGGGAACTTCTTGATCAAGGTAGTAATTTCGTTAAAATCTGTAAGGATTCTTACTGATTCGCTGGTTACCCCTTTAACCAACTGCTGTAAACAAACTGGTTGATAGATCGCGCTCAAAGTTGGCATCATAATGAAGGACAGTTCTACCAATATAGGAAAAAAAAATGTTTAATCCCTTATTTTAAATTAACAATTCCTGGTACTTTTTTGACAGAATGTATACTCCGTTTTTTGCAATAAAAATAAGCTCTGTGTTAGAATCTTAGTTGTTATAATTATTTCGGTTTTCGAACAGCTTTTAAAATAATCATTCAAGGAATGAGACGTAGCAAAGCTCTCTGGATTATTTAGAAATTTAATGAGCGCAGCTTCTTTCTTCTTAACTTCGAACCTAATAAATTATCATTTTCTTGTAATGATCGAAATAAAAATTTAAGAATTCCCTCGGTTTCAATAATGTCGGGATAATTCTTGGACTGGAATCAAAATTGCTTTCGTTATTACTTCATATTCCTCATTCCAGAGATGCGAGTAGTTTTTCACAGATTCAAACCTAATTTAAAGTCAAGTCTATTCCACCTAATTTAAAGTCAAGCAGAAGATTGTGTTCCGCTTTCTTAACTTGAATCGATCTTGATAGCTTTGTAGAATTGAATTGCGATTCTGTTAGGTCGCTTACAATATTGCGGACTTTTGTAACTTTTTTGCTGTTTGGTGTCGTTAAAATATCTTCTTCTGAGAATAAGGCTTCGTCATAATCTAAATTACTATCAACATCAGAATGGAATCAAATTTTTTTGACTAAATCAGTTACTGTAATCCAAACGAAAAAATTTTATGGTTGTTTGAAATTAACACGATGTCAGTTTGGCTTGTGGAAGTATTGCTTTGGTGAGTACATGTTTCTAAATGGATTTACTTGTTTTTAAAAGAATGAGATCGTGTACGATTGCAAAGTCCATCATTCATTGACTAACCCATAAATCAGAAAACATGTTAGCCCCTTAACTGTTGGCATTAAAGACATCCACATTAAACTAGAACGTATTGTCAGATTAGTTAAAGGCAATTGCAAGTTGCTTTAATTAATAATGAAGATGAAATTTTTAGTTTTTAATTCCGAGTTGTTAATTAATACTCTCGAATTGTACCTATAGTGAGGCTTAAGCAGAATTGCTCAATTTATATTTTATCAGAATTAAATCTATTTATTTATTTATTTATTTATTTACTAGTTACAAAACAATTTAGTTAGTACACCAATCCCACTTACACAATCCACTTTGAGCTTTAAGCTCATTTATAGCAGATTGTGCAAGATGAGGTATGAGTATCTTTATTGTAAAAGATCTAACAGCGTTATCCTGAGAATTCAGCCAAGACTAGATTTTTGGATCTACGACATCATTTGCAGGATACCTTTTTCCACGACTTTTGAAACACTCGAAACGGCACTTCAGTGATCCACGGCTGACGCATGTTCCCATTTTACATCTAATCCTCCTGCCAGTGTTATCAAATCACCACCTTCACGTCGCCATGTTATTGTTGGCTGTGGTGATCCTGTTGCAGCACATTTTAATGTTACATTACTACCTTCCCGTACCACCATATCGGTACTCGTGGGATAATCTAAAATATCGAGTGGAACAACAACGTCTAGATAACCCATTTGGCTTTTCATTGGGTCCGTATTAATTTGACACATGTACCATCCACGATCTGTCTCTTTAATATCCTTTATCCTTAGCAGCCAAGTATTTTTTTCCGAATACTGTATGCTAACCCTATGATTTTTGGTTATTACATGATTTTGTATTGTTAATATCGTCTGTGTGTCTATACGCAACCATGCTACTAGTCCAAATCGCGTTCTTTTTGGCGTAATCAAACCTTTCATGTCTTGGATTTTGTTTCGGCAACTCATAACTCACTCTCACATAATTCACAATTTACCAATCAACAATAAATTGTTAAATTAACAATAAAATAATAAGTTTTAATAAAAAATAAATTCTTAAGGAAAATTTAATAAAAAATTTAAAAAAAAACACAACCGTTTGACTCGAAAGTCATGGCCTCATTTCGTTCTAGTTTGAGTGTGATTTGATCTTGATTAGAATGATTTTTATAAATCCACAAGCGTTAACCCTTAAAAATCACTCATCAATTTTCCATAACGTAAAAATAGAATCTAATTAAATCTTATAAGAATAACCCTTTACTAAAATGACTTGCTTTATCAAACCATAATAACCCAAAATATATAACACCACAAATTTAATAATAATAATCTAGTTGGGTTATTATTTTATAAATAACAATAAAAGAACATTGCAAGGATAATAAATTTTGTTATCCCGTGAAGGGATCTACATGTACATAGAGATACATGAAAATATTTCTCAACCCTAATCATATAAAAAAAAAAAAAATCATATAATTATGTCTCTCGGGGTACTTTAAAATATTTATTAGGACGACGATACGATCTAAACATAAATTTAATGATGTGATTGCTATTTTTGCTCTGTTTATCCGCTTTATGGCTAATTGTAATTAATTTTATTGTTTACGTTATGAAGGAGGCGAGCCGATTTTGAAGTTGACAAATGAAATATGAGTGCGAGCCCAATTAAGATGTTGTGTTTCATTTATGTATGCGATGATTGCACCATGAATATGACGAATTATTAAATTTACATTGGCTGCAAGATAAACTGACATATGCTTGACTTTATCTATAATTTTTTTTTTATTTATGTTAACTATATTATATAATAAATTATATATGTATGTACACATTATGGATTCTAATTAACTCAGGAAATTCAGATCACATTTCTAGAAATGGAAACCCCTTTTGGTAATTAATTATTTAAAATAAATCACGATGAATAAAAAAATTATATGAGAGTGTGCTAACTCAACGCGGTGAAAATTTACACTTATATAAAAGCGTCTCCACAATTTTATTTTCCCGCCTTTGCTAATTTTATGTACATTTTTAGAAAAGGTAAAAGATCTTCCGATCTTCCCCCCAAAACAACAAGTACAAAATAAAAAAATATGCTACAAAATCACATACTTTCTAGCAAAATCAACGAATTAAAGGTTTTTCTTTAATTGAAAGAATCATATTACCAGATTTCATAGGAAAATCTTCATCTTGTTTTGTACGGATTTATCAACAGCGCACAAAAAAATGAGAATATTTAAAGGGGAAATGGTTTTTGTCTATTATTTTTATTGTTATTATTAGATAAATAAAAAAAAAAAAAATCTGTTTTATTTTTTCGTCTAACAACTATGTGGATGTTGAGTAGATTTGCCATGTATTTCTTTGTCATTTTGTCATCACTACGAATAGGGAAAAAAAAATTATTTTTTTTTCTCTGTGAAATTTAACACCTAAAATACAAAAAATTGAATAAAATTGAAAAATTTAACTGACTGTATAGTACGTGTATGTGCATACTTTATATTTATAGCCTGACTAGAAATGTTGTTTGGGATTGGGATTTTATTAATAATTTATAACAACGTTTTACTAGAGTACAGTCATGATTTATTGCAAAAAAAAATTAATTGTTTTTTTTGCAACTTGATGTATGCGCACTCAATGTGCTTAGCAATAGTGATTTAGCACGAATTCGTAGTTCGATTGATTTGGAAAATTAGAGCTTTAATGTTTGTATTGTTTTAAAAGAAGTAGTTCTAGTGGACTATAATAAGGGAACTTTGCACTTGTCCATAAAGGAACCTCAAACCAAGAAATATAAATATTAATCAAGTCAGGCAAATGCTTGACACCGAGCCTCTGTCTCATTGTCACCAAACTATTCTAGCAACACTCGGACTATGTCCAAATACTATATCAGACTAGGGTTGCCATATTTTTCAAATAAGTCAGCGGGACAAAATAATTTTTTGCAAAATAAATATTCAGGTTCAATAAAGGAGTTACAAAAATACCAACAAAAAAATAAAAAATAAACATTTATTTATGTATAAAAATAATTCAACATCACAAGTTTTTGTAATAAAATTCAAAATTACAAATATTAAGTTAGAAATGCGTATATCACATAATTAATTATATTTTGAATTTTAAATTTTTCAATAATATTTTCGAAGTTTGAAAATGATGGAACAGATGATTTAAATGACAAAGGCTGTATATATTTAAATACGTTATCCTCAAAATCAAACCACTTCTCTGAATATGTAATCGAAACGGAAAGTGCATTTCTCGCTTCGATTTTGAAACGTTGAACTTCGTTTATATTATCACATTTTAAAATACATCCTCTTGCAATCGAACCATAAAACTCATGTTCACATCTATTACGTAGTGTCTCTCGCTCTTGGCACATTACTTCAAAAGTTTCAACACCCATAGCATCAGCTCTTTCCAGAGCTTTGATTGGTGCCTGAAATATTGAGCAAAAATGCATCGCGAACCCCAAATATGCAACAGTTAATTCATTTCTAAAGAACAATTCAATGCTATGAGAAACGTTTGATTTTGACAAGAAATATGATTTGAGTGGTTCAAAGTTTTTGATAAGTCTCTCAATAGCTGGATGTAGGCTAAGCCATATTGTAGATACATGGCGAAGAACTTCGGTCCATTCACAACCAACCCATTCAAATATTTCTTTTAGTTCTTTTGTGCATTTCTTAGATGAGCTGAATTCATTAAAAATTTGTATAATAATAACATCAATTTCGAATTTGTTTAAACATTTCAGTCCTTTTTTCAATGTATTTGAAAGTATGTGGCAGTTACATCCAATTGGCTTTATATTTGTACTTGCTTTTTGTAGTTCAACTAGCACGCTTTGGGTTTTACCAAAATTTACATTAGCATTATCAGCGCAAAACGATGAAACATTTATCATTGAAAGGCGATTAAAATTAATTTTAGAGATAATAGACTCGGCTATTGCAATAGACTTTTCATTATCCAGAGAATAAAATGCCAATAGAGCATTTTTCGTGCCGAATGAAGTGTTAAAATATGTGACTACTAATGGCAAGGTTTTTATGTTACCTTTGTTTGAAGCATCTGTGCTGATGGAAAAATAAACCGCTTCTTCGATTTCCTTCAAAATGTGTCTCTTTGATTCCGGCCCTAAGACTTTGCTGACCAATTTTGTGGATTTCGTTCTCCCGCACCTATATTGAGATGCAATTTTTGAATCTTTAAACATTGCAGCAAAAAGGCCACCTGCACAATCCGTTGCCAGATACGATTACGAGTGCATTACGGCATGATAAGTGAAAGCTGTTTCAGCTGCTATTGTATTCATTTCATCTGAGCCAGATTTGGAGGAAAAAAATGATGTAAGCTTCGATGATGATGCTCGTTCAATATGTTCACCACCAAGACCTATTGTAAATTCAAGAGAACAAAGGACACATTTTCCACTGTTGTCAGTATTACCAATAATTAGCCAATTAACTAGTCTTTTTAACTATCCGTTTAACCTTAGATGACAACGTAGCATTATTGGGAGCTACTAGTTCAGACACATCGCCGAGTTCCACAACTTTTTCAGCTCCATATTCTGTTACACTTTTAGTAAAAGAAATATTCATATTCTCGTCAGATATTTCTTCTATTTCTAAATTTGCGTTAGCTTCGTCTAAATTATTGTAAAGGCAGCTCTGTTCTTTAGAAAATGAACTTAAACTTGAGTAGTTTCTGTCTAACGAAGCGTTTGTTGTTTTCTTGTTGTAATTTGGGGTTTCATCTGGTTTCGTTTTCAATAAGAAATGTCGTATATCCATTTTATGTTGTTTACTAATTAAAAGCTTAAAACATAATAAATTTAAAATTTTACATATTGAACATAATTTAAAAATATACCTGTATGAATTTAAAAATATACCAATTTACACTTTGTTGCAGTAAAGAAATATTACGCATTTTGTGGTTGGTTTAACAAAATTCGTTTTAATAAAATTGCTATGCGGGACTACGACTACTTTGTGTCAATCAAACAAAACAACTATTTTTTCATGTATAAAGTGAGTAAGACATAGTATGTCCGTTGAAAAATAAAAATATTTTATTTTCGCAGTTTTCTCAACTTTATAGCCCGATAAACAAACAAACTTGTTCTTTCAACTTTATAACCCTATAAGCAAATTCTGTGGAAATATGAATTTGTGTGATTATTTGTTTTAAAGCAATTATTTATTATAAATGTATTTGTATTTATCGTTCGGCGGGGCAAAAGTGGATAAAGCGGGACAGCGGGAAAACTATAGTTTAGCGGGACAATCCCGCCGAAAGCGGGACGTCTGGCAACCCTATATCAGACTGTTGTTCATAGTACAGAATATGGCTACCACCGAATATTCCGCACTAACTGTTTTATTAAAGTGGTGATACAGCATAATATTTTGAGCATAAATGTTTCTAGAAAAAATACAAACAGTAAAAAATACTAGAAACAAGTTGAAAGACAGACGAGGAAAAAAACGACAAGTTAAGCGTTTCATTAATGGTGTAACGTTTAGCACTCTCATTTTCCAGAATATTTTTAAAATAAATCTCTAAGAAAATTGAAATTTTAAAGAATTTTTGGGTTGTTATTTCATATCCGATATAATGACAACCTGAATATTTACGATTGTCAAGAACAAATTTCAATGCACAAGCTTAAAATTATTTTTTTGGAAACTACATAATAAGAATATTTACTATTGCAAAGAGAGAAACTCTCAATAATTTACCTGATAAAATATTTAAGAAAATCTAAAATTACTAAGCTAATATTATAATTTTAATTTCAGTAGAACTCGCTTATAGCAAACACTCAAGTGACATAATTTTGTTCACTATAGCCGGCTGTTCATTTTAATCAAATATTCGTTTACGTTTATAAACGTAGTTCTTTGTTTGTAGTGTATAAGGAAAAATAAGTGTTCGTGCAAATTCAAGGCATACAACTATATGACAACACCATATGATCATTATAAGCGTTTGTTCGTTATATACATGATTTGGTATAAACGGATTCTACTGTATTATAAAAAACATCATTATAACAAAATAAAGATAAAATTAAATAAAATAAAGTTGAAATTAAACTTTTATGATTGATTATGAGTGTACGACCAAGCATAATAGCAGGATCTCCCGGACTCCCGGGCCCATGCCGTACACCCGTTCACATATAACAAAACCGAAGGATTGGATAGGATTATTAGTTGGAACAGACTCGACCCGGTTACAGACACCAATGCGATTGATAGTTAGTAAATTATTAGTACAATATATAATAAATAGATTAGCACAAGACAGCACAATCTAACTACATTATTAGATGATCATTTCTCTGGAATCCAGGGCCGGATACTCAAGACTCCCTAAATTTAACTTGAGACTTAAAAAATTATTAATGTTGCAATTTCCCCCTGTCCGCCGAAGAATCAACAAATAAAATTAACATACACATTCCCAGACAACTCTGAAAACTAAATTTAATTAATAAACATCATAATAACAAATTTTATTACTTAATTAAAATAATTATTATATATTATTATTATATATTAGTTATAATATATAATATATATTGTTATATAATATATAATATATATTATTATATATTAGTAAATTGTTAGTAATTATATAGTAAAAATAGTTAGCACAGGACAACACAATTTCTAAACTACAGCTTATCACTACTTGTTAATCCTGGAGGGTTGATTCAGACTAAAATTTAAATTTGAAATTCGGGATTAATTTTGATCCCTATAATAATGATTAATTCTAGAACTATGTTTATTCTGAAAATTGAATTATTTATTAGTAAATTAGAAAAAAGATCCCTTTAAGTATTTTAAAACTAAATTAATTAAAATATACTAATGGACAAAACAGAATATATTACATATTACGAAAATTAACATTTTATTGATTGATTGAATGTGAGTGTACGGCCAAGCATTATAGCAAGTCTCTCGGACTCCCGGGCACACACCGTTCACCCGTTTACACACAACAAAACCGAAGGATAGGATAGGATTATTAGTTGGGCCAGACTCGACCCGGTTACAAACACCAATGTGATCGATAGTTAGTAAATTATTAATACAATATATAATAAATAGATTAGCACAAGACAGCACAATGTAACTTCATTATTAGATGATCATTTCACTGGAATCCAGGGCCGGATACTCAAGACTCCCTAAATTTAAATTAGGACTTAAAAAATTATTAATGTTGTAATGTCCCCCTGTCCGCCTTTCATTAATTTACCTGATAAAATATTTAAGAAAAATTAAAATTACTAAGCTAAGATTACAAAAACAGCGCTTATTTCATTTTTGATGGGCTTTCTATATCTGTTACATGAATTAGAATAAACGTTAAAAACCATTTTAAACATAAAATTTTACTTAAAACTAATCAGAAATTTCCTACCGATCAAGAAAATGAGAATAAATAATTAAAAATTCAATTATTTTATAAAATTTATAATAAATAAATTAAAAATGATAATGTTACAGCACCACAACAGCCTAAAATCATCAATAATTCAGTAAGGTACTTACTAGAAGTATATCAAGAATCAACAAATAAAATCAATATATAATTTCCCAGGCAACTCTGAAAACTAATTTTAATTAATAAATCACCATAATATCAAAGTCAAATCTAATTCTGAAATTCAGGATTAATTTAATCCCCATATTAAAGATTGATTCTGGAACTATGTTATATTCTGAAAATTGAATTATTTATTAGCAAATTTAGGAAGAGAAACCTTTAAATATTTTTAAACTAAATTAATTAACATATATTAATGAGCAAAACACAATATATTACATACAAGTATTACAAAAATTAACATTTTATGAAATTGCCTATGTAAACTGTCCCACTTCTAAGCTAAAATTCTAAAAGAATGTTTAAAAATTTGTTAAGTTATAATTTAAATTCACAGCACTTGTTCCATTAGTTACCATTCTCCTGTAAATAGTTAATTAATTGTTTACCTACTGCAACTAGATTTGAAAATAAAAAGTTGAAAATATATATTTAACCATACTATTAAATTTAAACTAATCGGCAATTTCCTACAAATCTAGAAAAAAGGAAATTAATAATGTTCAAATTAATTATTTATTTATAAAAGTATATAATATAATTTAAATGCCAGAACTCAGGATTTTATAAATCTAAATTAGGACATCAAAAAATTATTATTATTATTGATGTTTTAATTTACTAATCTAGTTGACATAATTAAAATAAAACAAAAAATCAAAAACTACGAAATTTATTATTTATTATAAAACTTTTACTCCGTTTATGGACATACTACCCTGCAAAATAAAGCCTGCAAAGTAAGCAAAACAACAAATCCATGAAATAAAATTGAAACATTATTCTCCTACAAAACTAATCGGTGTACTATACAAGCAAAATTGACGTTTACGTGTGAAAAACTGCAACCTAAAACTTCAATCATATTCTATTAAGGTAATAATTAAGTTCAATACATTTAGCCTTTCGAAAATGTTTTCACATAATTCCACCTCGTTCACCATCTTTTAATCGAAATTTGGCACGCATAAATGAATACGTCATTATGTGATGCAAACCAAAATCACAACTCAACTCAAATCATCACTTCCAAGTTAGCATTTTATTTAGATGGTTTATTTAATTTATAGCGCCTTTTCACATTAATTACCCTGTAAAAAATAAAATAACTCATATCTAAAATAAATCCATCCTATTTGAATTTTATAAGGCGGATTCCAATTCGACTCAAAACTTATTTGATTATACAAAAATATAAAAAACCTATTTGAGTCGAATACCCTAAAATTTCGTTGTGTTTGTACAGTTCATGTTTTATTAAAACATTTTAGTTGTAACATGAATACAAAAACAAAAAGAGGGGAAATAACAAAATAGAATAAAAACAACAGATTCTTATATACTAAACCACCAACACACATTAAAAGCAAATATCTCTACAATCTTCCATGTGCGTAGCAAAAGACTTATCATGTTTTCAATATTTTATATACAGTTAATACCATTACAGCGCACATACAAAACAATCCTGATCTATATATCAAGATATAGAAAAATATTGGGACAACTATACTAACTCCCACAAAAAGTCTCTGTTTTTATTGTTGTTGCTTAGCTAATACATAGCAAAAACCAATAATAAATACATAGTACATTTCTAATAGGATCCGCGTAAAGAACGAACGAGGCGGCCCGTACAAACATTTCGTTGGCTTTGTCATGTATCAAATTTCAAGAATGTATTTCTGTCTATTATACCTTGTATATAACATAAAAACCAAGAACCAAAACCATACCGAAACCCACAAAAATGTTTATACGTATGTATGTATAAGCACCTTTGTTTGGCTTGCAAGAACGCATTCAATAATGCGTAAATATAAAATCGAATATGAAATTAACTACGATGTATGTTAATTTACGTTAAAAACTATTTTGATACGATCCAATTATTAGGTTTTAGTAATAAAATCATGTACAATCAAATCACACACACGTTAAAAACATTCACCCAATAGAAATCAATAATTTTCATTTCTTTATCTATAAATATAAAACATTGCCTGATAAATGCATCCCGGTGGATTGCATTTTCCAAAATTACACTTTAAATCACTTCCACTTTAATTATTATTTCACTAAAAACTGAATTAAATAGAATTTAAATTAAAATTATAATTAAACTTTATATACTACATAAATAAAACAAAATAAAAATTATATTAAATTAAATTTTTGAAGAGGATAGAATAAACACGTCTATCCTATTTGACGAACATTCGCGCACTCATCTAACCAGAATCGCTTTCGATATGTTGATGATAAAATAGAATAAAAAGATAAAAAGCAAAGACGGAATCAAAATGACAAAAACAATTGAAAAATTCGATGATATTTTTGTTTTTTCATTATCATATCATCGAACCGGAATCGCACATGGCGCAAAATGAACGAAATGGTTTAAATTCTTTGTAACTTTTTTATTTCAATGATAATTGTAATGTTTATTTTTGAAAATATAATTATATAAATGGCGAATTTTTTTGGCTTAAACATGAAAAATTATATCGCGCAAGTGGTGGCCATTTTCTGCTTCGCAGATACGTGCTCTTTTCAATACATTTTCCATAACTTCTCGCATAATTTCAGGTGTTATGGCTTGGATTTCATCGCGAATATTGTTTTTTAGCTGAAATATGGTCGCTGGTTTATTCACGTACCCTTTTTTTTTTTAAATAACCCCAAAGAAAACAGTCACGAGCGGTTAAATCCGGTGAACGTGGAGGCCAATTAAAAGCGCTTGTGCGCGAAATAATGCGTTCTCCAAAAATGTCCAATAAAAGAGTCATTGTCTCCCTTGCTGTATGAGCTGTAGCTCCATCTTGTTGGAACCACAACTGTGGATGGTTTTGCACTGCTGGCCTCAAAAAATTTTCCAACATAGTTCTATACTGTGCACCATTAATAGTAAGTGCGCCGCTCTGTGCATTTTCGAAGAAATATGGGCCAATGATCTTTTCGGGCGATATTACCACACCAAACAGTACATTTAAGTGGGTGTATTTGTCGGTCATGCACTGCTCTTGGGTTCTCCGTCGCCCATATTCTGCAGTTTTGTTTATTAACGAAACCATTTAATTGGAAGTGAGCTTCATCGCTCATTATCAAATTGTGTAGGAAATCTGGATTTTCTTCTGAAGAAATAATAAATTGCATAATCAAGCCTTTGTTGATAGTCTATCGGCTTCAATGGTTGCACAAGCTGAATTTTATATGGGAACATTCGTATTGAGGCCAATATCCTCTGAAGAGGGCCCTTCGCGATAGCCCTAGCTGTGCCGAACGTCTTCTTGTTGATGTTCCTGGACTCTCTTGCACACTGTTTATTACACGTTCAATATTTTCTTCCGTATGGGCCGTACGTGGTATTCCGGTACTTCTTGCGTTTCTTACTGTGCTATGTTGTTGAAAACTTCCAACCAGACGGTTTATTGTTGCTGCAGAGGGCAGATACTGCACATTAAAATATCGTCGATATGCTCGTCGAGTTAAAACAATTGACCTTTGGTTTTCATAATACAATTCTATTATTTTTATTCGTTGTTCCGTTGTGTGCTGTTCCATTATAAATTTGCCAAGTCTTCTTTACAAAATTCTGAAAAAAAATATTTAAAAAACAAATTAATAAAATTAAAGTTATTGAGCATTTAAACCATATCGTCCATTTTGCGCCACCCTGTATTACTTAAGTTATATCTCAGTAGACAATTGTTACTGATGTAGCTGTAGGTCCTGCAACTTCATCTAAATTGCTTCTAGTTTTAGTAGTATACATGCGTACACATTTTAAATTCAAAGATTTTGTTTATTCAACAGCTTGTTGACCTTATCATGTACAGAATTTGGCCAAGTTTCATCTTTAATTTTATTTTCCCAAATACTAACGGCAGAAAAAGTCGTTAGTTTTTATGCAACGTTAAAGATTTAAATTGTCATGTCCAATTGTGATATAGGGGGGCTACATACACCCACCCTTTTAGACAAAAAAAAAAGGATATCCAAATAGTTTCGTTGTGCCACCTGTTTTTTTTTATTTTTATTTTGTTTCCTGTACACTTCCTAATCAAGCAGAGGATGAATTGTGTTTGTGTAAGATTTGTATTCATATATGCATAATGATTAATGATCCTCTCAAATGAATTCGTTCTTACAACAATTATTTAAGGAAGATTTATAATTTTGAAAAAAAGGGAACTAAACGTTATTATCATTTTCGGTTAAGCATTGATTAAAATTTATTGATTTCGTGAACTAATTAAGTAAATAATTACATGGAATGGACGACTTTGTATAACAAATTGTAAAAAAAAAATTGAAAGCTTTGGATTTGGAGGTCAAACTTATAAATATAGGGTTTTATCGAACTATTTTACAAAACTTGACACGATGTAAAGGACCACAATAACATGTAATGTAAGATTCGTAAAAATATGTATGGATTTATTAGATCAACATATTTGTAATACACTGATCATGATTCTATAATTGGATATTAATAGTACAATAAAAATAGGCGGCTGGTTCGAAGAAATTCAGAGTTTTTGCCAACGTCATTGTTCTTATCTCTTTGCAAACAACTTTTAGGCAACATACATTTTAGTTGGTATTTTCATACATCACGCCACCACATGCAAACACTTCTAATTTATATTGATAAAGAAGCAGAAAGGAAACTAACGACCTACACCTCGGTGATACCTACATTCTATATACTTCCTATATTTCACAAAGCTAATTGTACTAAGATAATAGTCCAACTTACAGAACTTTAAAATTTTTTGGCTGATTTATTAAAATTTGGAATATTATGATCTAATTAATTTTATTAAATGGCAGAATATCTCACAAAGATATGTACTGATAAGTTTGTTCGTAGTTTCATTTTTTACAAATAACTATTAAAATAAATGTGGCGGAGGGAATAATTGCGGATAGACGGTCAATGATATAGAACCCTATAAAATATTTTTAATGAAAATTTTTTAGATTTTTTGAAATTTTGTTTAAATTCAAGCTATTTCAGCATATTCAACAGCCACTTCAAACAGATCAATGGGATGCGGAAATTCGATACGAAATATTTTTAGTCAGACGAAGATAGTATACCGAAATTAAACCAATCTAAAACTGTGTAATAACTGCCGTGTAATAATTGCTGTGAAACCACCGATAGGAGTGCTCATGCCCACTGTTTGTGTCAGCGTTCCTTTGATACACCAATTTCAGTTCAATTACCGTTTCTTTTTTGGAAATGGCCCGTATAATTGGGAATCAGGCAGGTTTTGTTAACGGGAAAGGTCATTTGAATAGACTTGGTAAAGTTTATTCGAGGATCATTGAATTGGTATCAGAGTTTCCTAGGTACCAGTCTTTAATACGTCAAGTTTGAAATTCGACGATGGGGTTCACAATGTTTTGATTGCTTGACCGCTTTTCCATTGCACGACACTGTAATGATAGGTTTGTGACGATGTCGTCGGCTCGCAAATTGCGTAGATGTGTATGCAACGTTTTTCCGTTTCACGATACATCACCGAGTCCGGTATTGATACACGGATATTTTTTGCCGGACGATGGATCAATGACGCCATATGATCCCCTGTTGTCTCGGTCCGATAATTGTTTTATAGTCTGATGGATATTTTTCTTTAATTGTGGGTCACAGTTTTTAGCCTTGGATGCAGTAAGTGCAAGAGGTACTTGATATTGTATACTACATTACATTGCAAGAATATTTGAGGTAGTGATGAAAACGTTTCAGCACTTTTTGGTTGCTGAATTTAATTATATCAAAGTGTCATAGTTGTTCAAGTATTTTTGTCTGATGGTGTGGCTGTTATAAATTATACTTAATTATTTATAATTGTTAGATCGTCTCCAAGCTACAGAAATATTGGTGAAGTCTCGCTCAACACCCAGAAACTCCAAGCATCCAGCAGCTATGTAGCGTAGAAATTGTATTGTCTTGTGATAACTATTTTATTTTGTTTTTATTTATGATTAACTAATTTCTATAAGTTAATTTCTATTAATTAAGTAGTAAAGCAATTTAGTTTTCAGACTAATCTGGGAAACTCTATTTGAGTTTTATTAGTGAATATCACATATATATGTACATGTAGTACTTAACTAAACGATTAATATTCTAAACCTTTTGCGTAGTATATAATAATTAATTTAAACATCATTAAATGAGTAAATAAATAAGTAATTTAAGCATTATTAATATCCTTTTGCAAGATCTTTAGGAAATTGTCGATTAGTTTAATTTAATAGTAAGGGTCAATATATAAAATATACATTTTTTCAGCTTTTATTTTTGAATCTAGTTGCAGTAGGTAAACCATTAATTAACTATCTACAGGAGAACGGTAGCTAATGAAACAAGTGCTGTGAATTTGAATTATAACTTAGCAATTTAAAATTTTTAAACATTCCCTTAGAATTTTTATTGTTGATGTCGAATTATTCATATGTCTTAATATTATGGTTGAGGTTGGTATTGGTATTGAAGTGGATGTTGGTATTGGTGTTCGTATTGGTGTTAATGTTCATACTTATTGGTATAATTGTCAATGATAGTTTTGGTGTTAGTATTTATATTGGTTAGTTAAAATGGTTTTAGTTTAGAACACTCCGGAGAAACTCAACCAGGATGACAATGGCTGAGATGACAGCACGATGACCCGATGATTGTCAAACTATTAATGGTTATTTATTTGTGGTACATAGGGATTGATCTATAATTTATTTCAGAGAATCAAATTTATACTTAATTAATTTTAAATTAGTTATTATTAAGAATTAATGCATATTTTAAATTTAGGAATTTCTTGAAGAACCTGAAACAACCCAGGAGTTGGAGCAGTAGATGAACTTCAAATTGTGTTGTCTTGTGCTAAATAAATTACTAAAAAAAATAAATATATTACTAACAAATTTACTAACTATCAACTACTTAGGTGTCTGGAACCGGGTTGAGTCTTTGTTGCTAACATTCCTTTCCCATCCCTCGATTTTGTTATATGTAAAAAGGTGTACGACGGCTGCCTGGCCAGAGGCGGATATCACAACTATTAGACTTATGTGGTTATCGATGTGACGTCTTCCTTTATGGGGTGAAATATTGCTATGTTTGGCTTCATGAAAAGCTGAGTATGATGGTACATATTTCCTTGGTGAGGGAGAGTTATGGTGTCGTGTTGCAACATGGGTATAGTGGTGTGGTATTCGCATTTATAATACGGGAGACTTGCTTAATGCTTGATCGTACATCGCAATCAATCAATCAATCAATGTCCAATTGTGATATAGGGGTAGGGTTTTGTAAATTTACATTTCAGCAAATGTTGTATAAGGGTCACTTGGTCGAGGAGTCGGATAAACAAAATTTTTTCTTAAGTATGTTTTTATTATAATAATTTTTTACAATTGTTAAGAATGTAAACAAAATAACATGAATAAAACTATTTAGTATTAATTTCATTCTTTCAGAGCAAAATTCATAACACAGACGAAAAAAATATGTTTAATGAATTTTATGCAAACTTTCTGCTTAATACTGACAGGAAGTTCTGGTTTTGGGCTTTTTCACCACCAGGACCTTAAAATTGAGCTTTGAAATTTGTCCATTTTGTGAACAAATACCGTCATGAGTCATGAAAATTATTAAACGAAACACTTTCAATACTAATATTTAGGCTTTGGTGTGATATTTAAAAAAACAGTTATTTTTTGCATTTAGCAAAAGATGTGCATACCAAGATGTGATCCGTTTTATCTAAGTAGTCGAATTTCGTCTATCGATCGAATTTCATATTTCGCTTTTTTTGTGGTACATCGAGGTCAACGCTGTAGTCGACCTCTCTTCTTTGGTATTTGGTCTGACGATAGTAAAATCTTAGCAAAATGCAACCTGAAGTTATAGATATCGACCATTTCGTTTTTTTTTGGTTGATTTGCTTGCCTCAAAATCTCTTTTATATTCTATTGAAGAGTAGGCACTGGCAAAATTTAAGAAACGAGTAACCAATCTTAGTCTCCATTTTCAGTAATATGCTATCTTCTGATCAAGGTGATCAACTTCACCCATTCAATTATTATACTCTGCGACTGTTGTTGGTTGTTTCATTTCAATATATTTTTTGTTTTTTTATCCCATCTGTCGGCCTTATTATCTTGCTATTTTATTACGCATAACTTGCCATCCACAAGCTACATACTTCATCGTATGATCTTCGACCTTTTGATTTTAAATCTTTTTCATTCAAATAAGGTGGGCTTGCAAAACGGTTGATTCTTATAGTTCCGGTGGCGTTGATATTTAGTTGTTTTAGCAGTTCAAACAGTTGTCAAAAAACTATGAATGGCCATTTCGTGGAATTATTTTCGCCATTGTAGATAAAAAAAGTAGATAAAAAATCATTATTAGATAAAAAAAATCATAGGGGGGGGGGGGGGTGAAATTTTACCACAGAGTGTTTGTGTGTTACCACAAAATTATTTGCAGTTTTTTAACTGCGAGTTTTTTATCAACAAAATGCAAATTAACTCTATTAGTAAAACCTTTTGAGATACATTGCGTTTTTGACAAGTTCAAATTGAAAATGATATGAAAATCCCAAAAAACTTAACTACCTCGTCTGGATTGGTTTCCTTATAATTTTGAACGTTAGACACTTTTCCATAAACATTTTTGTGCTCGGCCATTTCAAAAAACATTTGTTTTGGGATATTACCAAAAAAATATTTGGCTGACGAAAAATCGATTTCTTCTTCCTTGACGTCGGGTCACTGAATTTTTTCTTCGTCAAACTTACGTCTTCAAATGAAATCCGATAAAACCATTATAGACATTTTCTATTATTATATCCGAACCTGACCGATTTCCAGTAGCAAAACTCTTGCAGTTCCACCATTTGAATCGCATAGATTATCAATGTCATCCACATTCAAATTTGTTTCTTCGGTGGTTCTCATGTTAACATTTGATGTTGCTTTAGGTATAGCTGGTATTATTACTACATTCTCATCATCATCATCATCGGATTCATTGTCTGCAATATCGAGCTCTGAATCGTCCTCGTTTAAAAGATCTAATAAATCTTGCTCTTTCCTTTTCATTTTAAAAACTTTTTAAACCTTCACCACAAACCAAAAAACATGTTATAATTTGTCAAAACAACTCAATTTTAAATTAATTAGCAAATTTACTTGAATTCAGCGATATTCAGTAAAACAAGTTTTACCAGTATTACGTCTTTTTAAAATTTGCAGGACAAAACTAATGTTTTCAATTGTGATCAAATCTATTAGTCTAGTTAATCACAATAATATTGCTCTGTCAAAATGTCAAATCAAAAATATTTGGCATTTTGTTGTTCTTTAAACAAATATAATATAAAAAAATGAACAATATTTATAATTTTTCTGCTGGCTAATAAATATTTCAGCAGAAAAGGTTCTCTTTTGTTTTAGTGCTGCTCCTAGTGGTGAGTAGCAAAACTCATTTTGTCTGCTTAAAATTTTCTGCTATCTTATACAGCATCTTTAGAGAGCCGTTATTTTTCTGATTTTTTTTTCTAATTTGACGCGCTATTTATTGGTAAACTAAACTTATTTAACGTCAAACTATCATTTTTAATTCAATTGTTTAGCAAAAACTTCATATAAAAAATATTTGGCTCTACCTATTTTTACGGACCGCTATCGGGAGCCACTTTTTATATGACGGCTCTCGATAGCAGCTATCCGGAGCGAATAAAAAAACGCAGCTTTTGTTGTTTTCAGACAGCTGATGTAGTTTTGTATTTTTTTTTTTAAATGGAAGAAATTGAACATCGTGCTGTCATTAAATTCTTTGTGAAAAAAAAGGATCAGCTCCTTTTAAAATCAGGGCTTCCAGATTTCAACGTCCCAACTATAATCCTCGTTCTACTCGTACATGATATGGTTATGGAAGATAGACGAGGAAGGGTGTTTCATATTTTAAGAAGAAAGTTGTTGTCAAAGCGGCGATTTGTAACTATGGATGAGACTTGAATTTACCACTATATGATCCTAAATTGCGACAACAAACTACAGAGTGGACTGAGTCCGGTAATTCTGCTCCGAAACAGCAGTAGTCACAATCGGCAAAGAAGATTATGTCATACATTTTTTTGAATGCAAGAGGAATTTTGTTAATTAATTACCTTCAGATCAGTAAAACCATAAATGGAGCGGATTATTAAAACATTTTGTATGAACTGGATGAAAAAATTCGACAGACAAGACCCCGCAAGGAGTTCTTGCAATGGCCAAATTGAAGGAATTACAATACTCCCTCTGACTTCCATCTGTTCTCAAACCTCAAAAGATCATTGTGTGGAAAGCGTTTTTCATCGAATGACGAGGTTAAAGCTGCCTTCCGGAAAATCACTTCAGAAATGGGATAAATGAAATGGAAAATCGCTGGACAACTGAAAACTTCCTTCCACGAACCTTTCAAATCACCTAGTATACAAAATTTTAGAATACACTTTTGGATCCAATATAAAATAAGTAGATTTTTTAATATTACATTGAACTTGTTGGGAAAAAATAAACTGAACTGTAATAGTTTGGTTAAAGCAAATATATGAAATCAAAGCGTTATGGAGTTCAAAAGCAATTTTGGACCAAAATCCCTTGACGCATTTTATGACACGTGAAAATCACAACTTAAACCTTGTTTGATTGCTAAAAAAGGCAAATCATTTGTTGATTTTATGCAAGCAAGAAATTATAAGTCTGTAAGAAACATTCGGTTAGCCAGAATGGTTTAGAAGTCTATAAACACTTTTTATTAAAAACAACAAGAATTACAATCCAATATTTTGACATTTAGTTAAAAAAGATAACGGCAATATTTAATAATATTATCATTGATCCAGAAATAGCTGACATCCTTGAACCTCCATCATCACCGTCCTGATTGTCTTTTTCATCAGAATTGTCCTTTTCATTACATTGTACATGCGTGCCATCTCCTCCTTCTTCTTCCGGGTCAACTTCATTTTCTAATAAATAGGCTAATACCTCTTCAGTCAGTTCAATTAAATTCGTAATGGTTATCAATCTTGATTTTGCCATATCAATATGAAACTCAAAATTCTGTTCAATAGTTCGATATAAAGGTACAATCCGCAATATTTGTTCATATTTTTGTTCAGTTGGTACATGCAAAATTAAACTCGATATGATACAATGAAACTCATCACCCAAACTACAAAGAAACATAAAATCATTAGTAAGTAAGACACGTGTAGAGTTTGTTTCAAATTATGACTTACATTTCTTTTATAATTTCGGACTTATTTTCGACCACATCATAAACCAGATCAATCGCCGCGATATTATTGGATTGAAGTGCTTTAAATATTGTAACACGATCATCAACTTCTAGATTAATTTTTAGGTTTTGGTAATCTTCACCATTTTTGGTAAGTAAAATATTTAATATATGTTCAATATTTACAGAGTTTTGTGTCAATCCAAGCATATTGAGCAAATTTTTATCTCTATTTTCGACATTATTTACACGGCGAAATACTTCCCAGAATTGGGTTTCATTACTTAATACAAATCCGTGGACAAGTATTTCATCACCGGAATCCACTTTCTCTGTCTCCAGATATGCATTCAACAAACTTTGGGCATCTTCCAAACATGGTTGGTAGTTCATTCGGCATAAATATTTTAACACCTCATATTGATTTATTTCATCAAAAATAGAAAGCTTTTGTTTAGCAGACGGATCGGTAATTCTAACTCGATGATAAACAGGTTCGAGCTGGTTTATTACAAATTTAGTGAAATTGGGGTACATTTCAGTACCATAAAATTCCGGATCTTTATCGCGTACGTACAAAAGAAAAGGTTGAAACGGCACTGGATTCGTTTCTCGATGCAAATAACTAAAGAAATAGAATATTATGTTATAGGACATTGCACCCGATGCCCAAAATGTATATGCATCGTACATCAACTGTCCTCTAGTATGTCGTGGAATTTTTTCATGGTCTCGCCGTAATTGTTTCGCTAATAGGAGCCAATTTGTGGTATCGTAATTTGTTTGGTAAAAAGCGGAAAATTCACGGTTAAATATTATCCAATCGGTTGATTTAAGTTCTACACATAAATCTAATACAACAGAGCTTACGTTGTCTAGCCAACCATCTGGTGTCGTAACATTCCAATTAGCAGTATTCGTTTGTGTCATATAATTGTAAGGAACTACCCATATAGATGAACTCCGATCCACAGCAGTTTGCGTTACAGTTACAATACCAGTCATATAATCGCGATTCACATTTAGTGATGGTAAATCGTCACTTGTGATCCATCCATGAAATATTTTATGCAAATCTTGCTCTTCAGTCAATACACCATTTTCGATAGCAACTCGAGTTAAAATATCAAAGATGTGTTTTGTATTTGATGGCAAATATGAACGATCCTTAATTATTTGGCTTAAGCCTAATTTATACACTCGCTCAGTTAATAGATTCCGTATCATAAAAATTAACGCCGTTGCTGAAATTTAAATAAAATAATTATTCAACGAAATAATTTTTAAGAGATACACACCTTTCCATGACGGTTCAGCATTCAAATGGTTTAATATATCTAGACGTGATTCAATATTCGGTTCAATTGCACTCGTATTCGATGTATTTGCGTGAGTGAATATTTTATAGAAGTATAAGTCCATTTGTTGTAAATCGGGATAAATTCTACTCGAAATGGTGTACTCAAGTAGCTTTGACACTCCTAGGTTGAACCAAATTTGAGGCCACCATTCGGGAGATATTAAACTACCAAAATATTGATTAGCATAAAATTGGGATACGTATCGTACAATATTATCCTGATCCAATGTCGTATATATTGTGTCCGAATTATAATAATAATACGAATGTCGATTGATTAATAATCCTAGTGTGCCAAAAGTTTGGGTTGGATGCTCGTAAATAGGCACCAAATTTATTTCGTCGACATCCAATTGGACATTTAAATATTTCACCACTAGTTCCACCACTTTTTGATTAACATCTAACACAAATTCGACATCACTTGGTTGGTATAATTTTCCGTAAAACGCGTTTATAGTTTTGAAACCGTGGTTTTGAACACGGCCATAGTTACTAATTGCAAATGCGACGGAATACGTCGATAAAAGTGGAGTTTTGATGAATGTCGTTAGAAGGTATCCTTCATAAGGTATAACACTTTCTGCAACCATATTTGAAACTGCAGTTGTACCGAGATCATGAAGTATTGAGATTTCAAATGTGGCTTTTAAATGCGGTTCATCATAGCATGGGATGAAGTACCGTACATTAAATGGAAACACATTGTTAGCAACAACAAAATCACCTGAATCTGGTACTTCCCAATTATTTTGTCCTGCCAGTACCCAAAAATAACCTGAATAACTAACTTTTATTTTATACAATTTGCCCACTTCTAATAACATCCCTTCACTTGCTAATTCGATAATTTTGGTTTCAGTACCGTTCAATAATACAACGGGAATTTCGATACTTTTATTTTTTTCACTTAACACAACTTGGTTGATGACGGTGCCCAAACCGTTTAGTTGGATTTGTTTGGTATCCATTTTAACGCCCACCTCGATCGTAACAATACCGTTAAAAATTTGTTTCAATGGATCTGTAAAATTTAGCCAAACATTATAGTTGATCGGGTAAGTAGAGTTAGATAGGCGATTTTGGCCTAAAACTTCACAAATCACAAGTAGACCGAATAATAAAAATATTCTCAGTTTAACGTACATTGTCACAAAATACTTTGTCAGTACTAAAGTGTATAATTGTTCGTTTGATTCCCTAATATGTTTTTGTGTTGATAAGATAACGAGATTTTTAATTGGTTTTGTGAGTAGTTTTAATTCAACATTAAATTGATTAGATCATACTATGTACAATATTATAATTATGTTGTAGTAAAATATGATTTTATGTGGGTGGGTACAAATAATTCAAATTCAACGAAGTTAAAAGCATAAATCTTAAATTTGTGTAATTAAAAATCTCATAAATTAATAAATTACGTCAAATGTCAAAATAAAGGCACAATTAATTTTGTCAAAAAATAAGATGCATGCACTCTAGTTAGTCGAGACACCAAAAAAAAAAAGATTAGGTTACCCTTTTTATATTGACACTTTTTATAATGCTACATTTAACATGACACCTTTTAATAAACCAACAACAAACACATATGGAAAATTATGTTCTTCAAAAAAAAGAAAGATATAAAGATCTGTATTTATAATATGCGTGAACAAAAAGAAGATCGATATAAATCAATTTTTTTTGGGACATTTACACGAAAGAATGTGTGTTGGTTACAGTTGTAAATTGGTTGTTTCACATTTTTTTTGTTGGTCGTTAATAGATTTTATAATCACCTGACTGCTACTTGAATTTTTTGTAGCCCCTTTTTGGGTGTTTTGTTTACGGTTTTCTAGGAATTTATGTGGTTTAAGCTGGGATTAAAATGTATTATCGATCGATCTGTAAAATAGGATCAAGTTTGTAACTCATTAATTTATTTGAATATAGCAACACATTAACGTTTGCACATTATTATGTTAAGCAATCCTATTTGTATGTTTAATGAAATCAATTACAAAATTATATTCTCTCATACGTGGATATACATCCGGCTGATACATTATTGCATCCAGGATTCCAACGTGGGTTACTACGGCCGCTACATACCGTCAAAACCACTAGGGAAATAAGAAAAATGAAAGAATCAAACTAACAAACAGTGAAATTAAAAATGGAGTGCCAAGTTTCATAGTTGGCGACTGGCAGGATGCATAACCTGCTTAACGGTCGTCTCATTTCACCGAACTTTGTTTTCAAAATAATTCGCTGATAACTTTACGATGACGATGTCGTTGATCTTGATTGTCTTTTCCAAAAATACCGGGCCTTTTGTTGAACTATTTGCTAGCGTGATAAATACGATGGTTTTAGATGTGTGACGTCATATTCAGGAGTAAGCACGCCCTTACCGTCTGAAGATAGCACACAAAGTGGACGATAGTTTACGATGCTTTCGGTCTTGGCGAGTAGTGTCATCATTTCCAAAATTGTCAGAATATATTCTCTTAGAACTATTTTCAAATTAAATTGTATCGACTTTAATGCCGCTTCTCAAATTCCTCCGAAATTGGGTGCTCCAGGTAGAATAAAATAGCAAGTGTTATTATGCAAGAAATAAAATTTGATATGTCATTTGAAGGGTCAAACGTTTTAAAAATTCTATTCTATGCCTCGACGAAGTTAGAGTTCCGTTGTCACCGAATATTTATTAGCAACATCTCGATTTTCAATTCGCATGTTGTTCTCTGCTATGTGTACACAAAACGCATTGATGAACAATTTTTCTGATCAGACTCTTGGTGCCAGGAATCTAATATAGTGTCTTGATGTAGCAAGTAGTAAGGATGCTCCAGCTTGTTTGTGCCCTCTGTGTATTTCTTGGACAATCAGCGTTGTCAAGACTTAGGCGATAATATTATAGGGTGTTTCGTCGAGAATAAAATATCACAGTTTTTCATTCTGCCACCGGCTCTCAAGACACCAAACTGATTAATAAAAGGGCTGAGAGATTTTAACGAAATTGATTTGCTGATTGACTTTATGTGTAAATCTTTAATTTCTTGCTCGAAATGTTTATGCTGATCATACTCAGAACTTTTAAATAGAGCTTAACAAATTTCTTTTCCAGTGAGATATTTGCTGCTAGATCTGGGTGAATTTTCTCGTGCTGACGAACGGATGAAACGGTGGGCAATTAGTTAATAGGGGTTCAAAGATATTGCCGTTAATTAAAACAGCTTTCTCGGGATGGTGCAACCAATTGGGTCTTTCCCACTATAGCCTACTAACGTCTGTTGGATTTAGCGGTTATTTAATTTTTGTAAATCTCTCCAGTTTCGGTGGGGATTCTATAATATATGTAAGTGAAAATTTTCTCTATTTCAGCTAACAATGCTCATAATGCTTTCACTGATTTGACATCCTAAGCTTCTAAATTAATTAGAGTGATCCATGACAACGGATCAAATATTTTGCCTGCATCGTACAGTATTCTTCTTTTCAAAGTCTTTCCATAATATTGAAGATTGCAACAGACGTTGGCTCCAATTCACACATCTTTTTCTATGGCCGCTGAAAAAACGGTTGAATGTTCTCTGAACCTGAGCAGCGTTGCAAATAGGATTGATTGTATTATTAGACTAACAGCAAAGCAGTCATTTTGTCAGACCCCTGATGAACTTTCCGCCGAACCGTCGAAGACAGCCCTTAGTTTGGTCGCAACACACCGTAATGGGGCAAGTAAACCCTGAATCCCCTGATCCCCTTCCTGTGGAATCTCCAGCATGTGGAGCTCTATGCTTTGTAACCGTTGAATTGATGTCCCATTCGATTCACCCCTAGACTCTATGGCCTAGAGTATCGTTGTTGTATCGTTTCCTGCAAACCTTTGAGAAATATATCTCCACATAATTACTCTTAATTCTATTTCACAGAACCTGTGTAATGTCTGGTCAATATCCAAGAGAGCACTGTTTTCAATAGAGGCAATCAATAAAAATTCGTGATTCTTTGACTCTTCACTAGCTCATCCTGAGGCAATCCAGCGCAGAATCGTTTTCAGACGAATTGGTTTATCCTCACCAAAATTGATCTGATCGTTCTCCAATAGACTGAAAAAAAAATCAGTTGACTTGATTTTTTAAAACTAGGATCAGCAAGATGGATTTTCAGCCTTGTGTTCATATTGTTATATAGTGATGTATAGTGATATATACTCGTATAGTGATATAGTACCAACAAAATCTGTATTTATGTATTTATGTATATATATATATATATATATATATATATATATATATATATATATATATATATATATATGTATATATATATATATATATATATATATACATATATATATATATATATATATATATATATATATATATATATATATATATATATATATATATATATATATATATATATATATATATACATATATATATATATATATATATATATATATATATATATATATATATATATATATATATATATATATATATATACATATATATATTATATATCAAACAAGTTTATGATAGTATAGAATGTTTAAGAATTATTGAAAAGGCAGTCTAAAAATAACAGTCTGTGAAGCCGGTATTATATAATAAATAAATGATCATTAAATATACAAAAGTGGCGACGAGAATGGGATACCCTAATTGTTAACCAATTTATAAAACTAAAACTAAAATTAAGTGATCGAAAAACCATTAATAATTAGAATTACTGATAATCAGTTAAATAGGTAAAACGTCTTAAACAAAATTACATATTTTGTGGCAGTAACAGTGTGTACGAAAATATAATCGTGCGGTAAAATTATTCCATGCTATATAGTGAATGGTGGATACAGAAAAATTAAGAAAGAAAAGATTGTAGAGTGTTGTGAATGTGAAATACAAGTTTATTGGAAAATGGTCGGAAAACTTGAAGCATTTGTGGAAGGGGCAAGTTGGATAACGTATGAAGATAGACTCAAAAATTATTTTAAGGCAAATAAAATTCCGGAGGATGAACAGTTAGCAAATTGTATTACGGTGATAGGTGCCGGGTTGTACGAAACATTAATGAAGTTAACGGTACCTCATTTACCATCTGAAAAACACTGGAGGAATGCCTTTCGCTTCTACGCAAATATTTTTCAAAAAAACGGAATATCAGAACAGAAAGGGCAAAATTTCACAAGGCCAAACAAGAAGTTGGCGAACCATTAAATGATTTCCTAATCAGGTTACAATCATCAAATACAAGGCTCACGCTGCACTAAGAAATGTGCTAATAGAAGAAGCTCTTTTGGACCTTTTTATTGTTGGAGTGAGAGACGAAAGAATATTTCAAGCTCTATTAAATATTAAAACGGAAGAGGACAGTTTTGAGTCTGCATGTGAACTCGCTTTGAATTTAGAAATGAGTTTTTCTGAATCCCAAATAACCCAAACAATAGCTGCTGTGACACGTGATTCTGATGACTATCAAGGCCGAAGTAGAGCAAGGTCACCTAGTAATAATCAAGGTCGAAGTAGTACAAGGTCGACCAGTAGACATCGAGAAGTTTCACCAGTAAGATATTACGGTCAACAAGGTTATTGTGTCAACTCAGGAAGTCGTGTTCGAAATTCAAAGTTTTCGAATCATTGTCGTCGATGCGGTAGTAGTGGGAGACATCAGGAAATAAATTGCCCAGCTGTAGAATGGGTCTGTTATAAGAGTAATCAAAAAGGTCAGACGTCCAGGGTATGCTACAATGAATCCTCGCCCAAACAATTCTATTGTATAAACAACATTGCTAGTGGAAATAAATCAATCATTTTGTAGTTATCTGTTGAGGATACAAATATGGAATTCGAAGTGGATTGTGGAGCATCAGTGTCAGGGATATCCGAAGCTGAGTTTCTAAATAAGTTTAGTTTAATTAAAATAAAACCTAATTTTGTACTTTTCCATAATGTTTCAGGAGAATGCATCGAAATTGTTAGGAAAATTTCAAGGGCGTTCAAGAGGGTTCATTAGATCAAAAGAAAAATTTGGAATTGGTTATCATTAAGCCTAAACGGCCATTTCGTGCTTTATTGGGCCGGGATTGGCTGGATGTTTTGCGACCAAACTGGAGACATAATTTGCTTTTTAAACCAATAGTATGTATAAATTACTCCGGTCTAAATAAAATTGACGTCGAATCGAATAAAACAGAGGTAATAAATTCTATTAAATCGAAATTTTCAAAAATACTGGATTTGAGTTTGGCATCTCCGATTTTGGGATATGTGGCGGATATTGTATGCGGGAGAATGAAACACCCATTTTTCATGCACCTTACACTGTACCTTATCGTCTTAAGGAGCAAGTGGAGAAGGAAATTGAGAGGTTGGTAAATCAAAATATTCTAACTCCAGTCCGATATAGTCGTTTCGCAAGTGAAGTTGTTGTCGTTCCAAAGAAAGATGGTAAAGTTCGTCTTTGTATTGACTGCAAAATGATAATTAATCTCGTTTTGTGCAAACGGAGCATTATCCAATCCCAACGGTTGAGGATATTTTTTGCTAGTCTGGTGAACAGCAACTATTTCTGTGTCATTATTTGCGGAATTATTTAAAAAACACTTTTGATTGAAATATAATGTGTCTCTAAAGAAATAAAATAAACTTTGTTTGGGGGATTTTACTAATAATAGAGCTAATAAAAAGTAAAATGAGGGGGCATTAGAATAAATATTACCTGTCGCACCGTCGCTCAATTAGCAAAGCTGGTTAGAAACACTTTCTACACAATAAGCATTGAGAAGCATAATGGAGATTGGCTGAAAAGAATCTCTATTTGAATTGCGCAAGAGCCGGTCTTTCTTATTTTTAGAATACTTTTAATATACAATTTAAAATTAGTATAGGCAAAGCGAGAAAACGCTAGTAATAAAGCAGAAAGGGTTCTAAATATGACGAAATTGACAATTCTGTACTACACCTATTCATGCAGTCATGTTTTCCGGCCGTAACACAGCTTTTGGAAATTATTTTTGTAACACTACACAAGCATCATGAATAACATGAGATAGTATTGGGCGCTTTCAGCTCTACCAACTGTTGGCAACATGTTGACTAAAATAACCCTGTTGTTTTCTGAATGCCCCGATTTATCGAAAATTCCATTGCAATGTTATGTATCGAATATCATTTTGCCCATCAGTAAATTTTGAAAGCCAACATGTTGCGGGACCTGAAAGCGCCCAATGACACCCATTTCAAACCCGTTTAAAGCTTACTAAAAGCGATTGTGTTGGAGTTAGTGCTTTAATTTTCCACTTTATTTTTTAAAGCCAACATATCAAAAATTCGTCGATCTCATACTGTTTGAATTTTCAAACAGATTCAAATTGAATCATTTTTGACGTCAAGAACGACGTGATAATAATTATCTTTAGCAAAAATCATGGAACATATCTAGCACATGATACATAAAAGCACATAAGCAGCACGGTTATTGTACAATTGAAATTGTAATTAAATAAGTATTTTATACAAAAACCGCTAATACTTAAGCAAATTAATTAATGAAATATATGTATTATTAGGTAAAAGTAATATTAAATATAAGTGATAATTATATTAATTATTATAATAAGTGATATATGCAAAATGAAAAGTTTTTGATCGAATAGACCCCTTGTTTGATTCATAAATTTATTTTAGAATTATGTTCATTTTACATTTTACAGGGATACTAACTACTGTTTCGTTAATTAGACTACAATTTAAAATGATCAGTCGATCAAGAAGTTATAGTAATATTTTTTGACGTTTTCTCTAAATAGGGAAATCCATGAAAACTTGGGAACTTTGGTTTAAAATTAGATTTACCTATACCAGGAGGGATGTGCGTGTGATTTTTATTCCAGAAATGGTGGAAAGATCCCCTGAGGATGTTAGGCCTTACAGATCCAGTAGCCGCACATTATTTATTATGAAAACCAAACCTTGCATAAAATATAGGTTCAGTAGATTAGATTCAACGCCTTCACGCGACCTGACATCATAAATTGATGACACACTCCGGAACAAAGAGGTACTATTATGTTCATTCATTGATATTCCACGGGCTTTTGATAATACCAAATTCAATGTCCTTCCGGAACAAGGACAATCATGGGGTACAGACTCGGCCTGATCCTATAAGTAGCTTGCTTCTTTGTAGCATCATCAATAACATGAGATGTTATTAATAACAAAATGTTTAATAATAACTATTACCCCTATTATGGTTCTCACCTCACCGAGAAATACTATGGAAAAAGTATAGACTAGATTTGTATGAAATTTTGCGGTGAGGTGAGAACCATAATAGGGGTAAGAGTTAAACAAAGTTTATTTTATTTCTTTAGAGTCACATTATATTTCAATCAAAAGTGTTTTTTAAATAATTTACTTTTATTTGAAAAAAATATCTTCTAGTAAATAATCAATCTAATAGAAAAAATCTTTAACACCTTTGACATACTTGCAAAACTTCATATCGAATTTCTAAACCAACAATTTTAATTGTTCACAAAATGGTATTCCTCTGCAAACACACAAGTAAAATTTCATCATAATCGATTAAGAAATAACCGAGTTCCTTCCTAACTGACCATATTCCAGAACTTTTTCTAAATATCATTTCAGAATCCCATTTCTATCGCACTTGTCGAATTTCATCAAAATCGTTCAAGAAATATCCAAGTTCCATTCTACTTGGCCATATTCCAGAACTTCATCTAAAAATCATTTGAGGGTCCCATTTCCATCATACAAGTCGAATTTCGTCAAAATCGTTCAAGAAATAGCCAAGTTCCATCCTACTTGGGCTTATTCCAGAACTTCATCTAAAAATCATTTTAGAATCCCATTTTCATCGCACTTGTCGAATTTCATCAAAATCGTTCAAGAAATATCCAAGTTCTATCCTACTTGGCCATATTCCAGAACTTCATATAAAAATCATTTGCAGAGCACATTTCCGTCGTACAAGTAGAATTTCATCATAATCGATTGAGAAACAACCGAGTTCCTTCCTAGTTGACCATATTCCAGAACTTCATCTAAATATCATTTTAGAATCCCATTTCTATCGCACTTGTCGAATTTCACCAAAATCGTTCAAGAAATATCCAAGTTCAATTCTAATGGGCCATATTCCAGAACTTCATCTAAATATCATTTGAAGGACCCATTTCCATCATACAAGTCGAATTTCATCAAAATCGTTCAAGAAATAGGCAAGTTCCTTCCTACTTGGCCATATTCCAGAACTTCATCTAAAAATCATTTGAAGATCCGATATCCATCATACAAGTCGAATTTCGTCAAAATCGTTCAAGAAATAGGCAAGTTCTAGCCTACTTGGGCATATTCCAGTACTTCATCTAAAAATCATTTGAAGATCCCATTTCCGTCGCATAAGTAGAATTTCGTCAAAATCGTTCAAGAAATAGTTAAGTTCCATCCTACTTGGCCAAATTCCAGAACTTCTTTTAAATATCATTTTAGAATCCCATTTTTATCGCACTTGTCGAATTTCATCAAAATCGTTCAAGAAATATCCAAGTTCCATCCTACTTGGCCATATTCCAGAACTTCATCTAAAAACATTTGAAGGTCCCATTTCCATCGTACAAGTCGAATTTCATCATAATCTGTTGAGGAATAGACAAATTCCATACTACTTGGCCATATTCCAAAATCTTATTAAAAATCAGTTTAGAAACCCACATTTAGTCAGTATCGTATTCAAATGTATGTTGCTGGTTGGCCACAATAAATAACCCATAACCCAATGAAAACCCATCGTTAATTTGTTAATAAAGAAAAAACAAATAAACATATATTCCCTTTATTCACCGGTCGTGATTCAATTAATACCAGTTTAGCTCTAAATATGTAAACAAATGATCATTTTTTGTTTTATGACGACACTCTATTCTAGTATTAAAGGAGACCTTTAAATTACAACAACAAGTAAAAAAACGAAAAATAAAAACAAACACAAAAATGGTTCATTCGCTTTTTCTCTATTTATTTACAAACACGTGGCAGAATTGTGTGACGTCACGAACACGTGACTCAAAACATCGAGTTAACCTTGCTTGAAACATGCTCACCGGTGTACCAGCGCATACTAACTAGTTTAACAAACGAAAATTTTTCTGAATACATATTTTTGACCTCGCTCAAAACAATCTCGTATTAGTTGAAGAGTAAATTTAGTCAAAGAGAGAATTATGTTTTTGTGGTTTTAAGTATATTGCGTAGGGGCTCACTGTATTGTTCGAAATATAATTTCTACACCCAAATAGGTATTTTCTACACCCAACTAATTTGAATGTTTATTTATTCGTCATGAGACGTCTCTATGAAATCTACTATAGTTTTTGGTTAGATGTTACCTTGATGATATTATAGGCGGATGATGGTAGAGAGGTTTTACTGGAAATTTTAAAAACATTAGAGCAACACAATATACGCATTAATTTAAACAAATGCAAATTTCTTGAAAGGTCGGTTGAATATTTGGGCCACGTAATTTCTAGTGATGGGGTGAAACCAACAGGTTCAAAAGTCGAAGCTATTGTTAAAGCGCCAGCCCCCCCAAAATTTAAAACAGCTTCAGTCATACTTAGGACTTGTTAATTATTACGGGAAATTTATTCCAAACCTATCATCCGAACTTTTTCCATTATATCAATTGCTACGTGAGGATCTAGCGTATGTCTGGTCAGAGGAATGCGAGAAAACTTTTAAAAGAAGTAAAGATTTAATTTTGAGGAATCAGGTGTTAGAGTTATTTGACCCTCAGAAACCAATCGTGTTAACATCGGACGCCAGTCCGTATGGAGTGGGTTGTGTAATGTCGCACATAGTCAATGGAGCGCAAAAACCGGTGATGTTTGCCTCTACCACACTGTCACCAGCTGAGAAAAATTATTCCCAACTACACCGTGAGGCACACTAGCTGTGATTTTTGGGGTGAACCGTTTTGAAAAATATTTGGTTGGTAAGAATTTTACTATTTGCACGGATCATCAGAGTCTACAACAAATTTTTAACCCAAAAAAGGGAAACTCAGCAGTTGCGATAGCGAGATTACAGCGCTTGGCTGTATCCATGTTCACGTACGATATCAAGTACAAATCCGCTCAGAAGGTCGCAAGTGCGGATGCACTTTCTCGATTACCAGTCCAAGGCAGCACCAATATTGAAGATTTTAATTTTTTTTTTTTTTTTATCATATGAGTTATTTAATTTAATACGTGCCATTGTAAATTTTGCCAATGGATATTCAATTTTTATAAATTTTCAATTTTCTCGCTGATTTGTATTGTAATTTTTATTTTGTTTTATTTTTCACATTATCAGCATATTAACCATAAATTGTTTAAATTTTTAAAATTTTATTTATCTTAGATATTTCAGTAAGTATAATTTTATTAAAAAAAAACATAAAATTATACTTACTGAAGATGCCAACATTAGGCGAAATATCTAAGATAAATAAAATTTTAAAAATTTAAACAATTTATGGTTAATATGCTGATAATATGAAAAATAAAACAAAATAAAAATTACAATACAAATCAGCGAGAAAATTGAAAATTTATAAATATTAAAATTTATTTTCGCAGATCGACCGAATTTCCGATAAATATTGAAAAAGTTAGAAATCACACTCAAAAGGACCCGGTGTTGTCACAAGTTTATGAATATGTTTTGAATGGATGGCCAAAACTATTACCAGAGCACCTCAAACATTATTTCGCAAAAACGACAGTTCTGAGTATGAAGGATGGTTGTCTTTTTTATAACAGTCGCATTGTAATTCCAGAATCATTAAAATTTTAAATTTTAAAATTGTTTCATGAAAATCATTCAGGTATCATTAAAATGAAGATGGTAGCGCGATCTTATGTCTGGTGGGATAAGATGGATGCAGATATCGAAAGAGTAGTAAAGTCTTGTCTCTCTTACCAGGGAAATCAGAATAGGTCCAAAGAAATTGTAACCTCAAAGTGGACTCCAAGCCAATAAATATCCAACGAGTCCATTTGGATTTTTTTCATTTTTCCGGTAAAACTTTTTTAATCTTTGTGGACTCTTTTTCAAAATATGTAGATATTGTTCTGGTTATGTTGTCAATTATATCTGGACTAGGATTATGTTCGAAGTTTGTTACAGATAATGGGCCACCATTTCAAAGTTATGAATTTAAAACATTTTGCGAATTGCATGATATAAAACTAATGCATTCTCCGCCATATCACTTGCAATCAAATGGACAAGCTGAACGATATGTCCAAACTGTTAAGAAATCATTGTATAAGTTTTTATCTGGTCCAGAAATCGAATTATCAATTCAGAATCAAATTAGTAAGTTTTTATTTTATAATCGGAATACGCCTAATGTGACAACTAAGAAACCCCGTCTGAAATTATATTTTGTTATAAGCCGAAAACATTTCTCGATGTCATTCGTTCTAGTAAAGATAAGAACTTAGAATATAAAGAAATAAAACAAGATAAAAATGTAAGATTTAATTTGAAGGAAGAAATTATAATAGACAAAAATGTGTGTCAAACAAAGCCAAAATGGTCAAAATTTAAAGTAGCGGATAAAGTTCTCCATCGTAATCATTTGCGGAATCATATAAACTGGTTACCAGCTCGGGTACTTGAAGTTCTTAGCCCTTTGACTTATTTGATAAATGTTCAAAATCACATAAGATTTGTACAAGAAAATCAGATTAAAGAGAGTAACTTGGGGGATGATGTACATCCGGTTATGAGAATTGATGAAATAGAGTTAAATGAAAATAATTCCCAATACACTAATACTATCTCAACATCTCCTCCAAGCCCAGTCATAAGGAAGTCAAAAAGGGTTAGAAATGAACCAAATAGGTTAAGTTACATAGTTAAACAGGATCAGTCAAATGTATGTATTTGTAAACAGTCAAAAAACTCGTCGGTCAAGTTAATACAGTACAAATGAATTATATTCATTTTAAGCTTTAGTATAATTTTCTGTTTAGTTATGTCTATTTTATTAAGAATTTATTTATAATTAAGTTGTTATTTAAACGGGGGAGAGTTGTTATATAGTGATAGAATGTACCAACAAAATCTGTATTTATGTATATATATATATATATATATATATATATATATATATATATATATATATATATATATATATATATATATATATATATATATATATATATATATATATATATATATATATATATATATATATATATATATATATATATATATATATATATATATATATATATATATATATATATTGCTATATCAAACAAGTTTATGATAGTATAGAATGTTTAAGAATTATTCAAAAGGCAGTTTAAAAATAACAGTCTGTGAAGCCGGTATTACATAATAAATAAATTATCATTAAATATACAAAACATGTCAATGAACAGTTCATATTTTGGGTTGCCTTCTTTGACGTGAATGTTGGAATGACCAATGCCTATATGGTAAAGTGTTTGTTGTTACCAAGTTTTATTTGGAGTGTCACACCTTGTTTAGTGTGTCCTGCTTTTACTTGTCCGATCCCACATACTGACAAACGAGCGTTTTTCCTTCTCTGATCGAGCCTTTGAGAACAACCCTTTGTGATTAACCTCACCTGTCAGCCAGAGTCTAAAGAAGTGCCCGGCAATCATTTAATTCACAAGATGAATTCACTATTTGAAGAACTGCGATAGATAGACGCATTTGGGATGACACCTCTAAATGAGCTGATAAAATGAGTTGGCTCTCTGTTGAACTTGGCTTAGGTTGGTCAAGAGTCCCTCCATTCTTTGGAGTTAAATGTCCTAAACTATAGTATTTATTCAATTTTTATTTTTATTTTTTCACATTAGCCGCATAGTAATGATACATTTTTCAAATTTTTAAAATATCATTTATCTTAGGTATTTCGCTTAATTTGGCATCTTCAGTAAGTATACATATATAGTATTTTAGGTAATTTTATAATTTTTAAGTTTTTATTTTTTATAAATTTTTCTAAAGAAAAATGGTCACATGTTATTAATAACTTTATATTAAATTAAGTAATGGTGGTTATTATTATTAATAATTTACCTTTATTTTAATATTTAAAACATTATGTCAAATCAATAAAATTCAAAACATCAATAAGTTAATTAACACAAATAAATCTTTAAAATAACTATTAACATCTTAAAAATACAAATCATTGCTATGCACGATATTATCACAGAATATTCCACTTATTAAATTTATTTGCGAACATTGTTCGTTCTATTTATATGCAAAAATCAAATGAATGATTTCACTGAAAAAAAAACTAGGTAATATTAAGAGAAATCATGATTAATAATACAAAAATTTTGGGTAAAGAGAACAATTAGTTATAATAAAAAAAGTAGTTTAGTTAAAATATTATAAATTTAAAGACAACTAAAGTTTAGTTAATATTACAAAACATTTTGTTGAACAACAGTTATGTCATTTTATTGTGATGTCATAACTAGAATAAAATTTTAAGAAAGGTTTGTTTGTGATAACGAAAGTATTTGTAATAACAAACATGGGTTTTGTAAAAATAAAAAATAAATTTCGTTCATTTATAGAAATAGTTTATTTAAATTAAGAACTTTTTAGTTAATTCAAATACATAATTTTAACAATTCTTTTATTAAATATTAATTCATATTATAGATTTAAAAATTATAGCTTATTTATGCCCGGTTTCACAAAAATACAAGCTAACAGCCGATTAACTAACGATTCAGTTTGATCAGATTGCCTTGATTTTTTTTTCATGAAATAAACGAAATTACATACAAAATTTAATTAAGCGTTAGTTAACCGGCTGGTAACTTGTATTTTTGTGAAACCGGGCATTAATGATATAACTTAACTAAACTATATTAAAGTTTCATACAAAACATATTTTATCAAAACATAAACAAACTAATGCTTACACATTTGTACTTGAAATAAAAAAATAAAAAAATATGTAAATTCTAAATCGTAAATTATGAAATACTATCAATGTTGATACATATGACAAATGATAATTTTTAAAAATACGTGTATGTCTGAAATATATTACTCATCGTTTTGTAATGATTTAATTAAAATTTGTGCATCCGAATTAATAGTTTGATTTTTTATGTTTATTTTATAAAAGTATATTTGAATAAACTGCCAAAGTTTTTCACATGCTTGCGGGTACTTCAAATCAAATAAAAAAAAATTTTTAAAAACTGTTTCAATTGCTTCTTGTACCGAAGAAACGATATACTTGATGTTATCAAAATATACGATGATTTTTGTAGGATTTGTAATTTGTTCTCCTTCCAATGCAATAAATGGCTAAATACTAGCATTTTCTTTTTTTTTTCTTTTCGAGGAAGTATAATAATTCTGCACCAGTTTTATAAAGTAGGAAAAAACTTTCTTGCGATTCGTGAATGGAGTATTTTTTAAATGTTCCATGATCCTTAGTGCGATCATTTTTCGCAAAGTGCGGCTTTAAGACCGCCGAAAGTATATGAAATATGGCAGCGAAGTTTCCTAAAAGTAGAAAAATTTATGAATCAAATGACGTAAGCAATCAAGTCAAACTACTTGTATATAAGTTTTTCGCTTAATTTAGTTCACAAGTAAACATTTATTGTATATTGGTTGGAGCCACTATTAACACAGAACTGTCGAAACTAACAGCTCCGATAGCTGTCATGGTTGGGCATTTTGGAAAAAAGGAAATTTAGATTTTTAAACAATAAATAATTTTAAGTTATTTACTTAATTTGAGAAGTATTTCCATTTTGTGACATAATGTTAGTAAGGACGGCTTCATCATAATGGTCAAATATACTTTTCAAATGGACTCATCATAATGGTCAAATATACTTTTCAAATGGACTCATCATAATGGTCAAATATACTTTTATTATCCAGATACAACCCATTAAAATCTTTATCGATCTGTAATAAATAAATTATGTAATTTTTGGTTTAGCATGATTAATTTTCCATATTACCAAATTATGTCCACCCGCATCTTTGTAATTTGGCCAAGCTTCCATCATTTTCTTTGTAGATGTTGCGTTATTTATTTGTCTTAGTCTTACGCACATACTTCCTTTCCAATGATCAATAAAATCTTCTGGCGATAAAGTTTGGTATTTTAGTGCTCTAATGTGATCGTCCGCCGTTTCATTTACTGTAATTATCCGTTTATTTGTAAAAATGGAACTTTCTTGAGATGTTTCCGGTATTTTATGTTTTCCATATATTAGGCCGTTTTGTTTGAATTTATTCTTGCGGTTATGGTATTTTGTATACAATCTACCTAGTGGTGCCGCGTTTCTACGTTTCTGGTAGTAGAAGATCTACTTGAAAATAATAATAATTATGGTATAATATAAGTAAATAAATTAAAAATATAGATGATAATGATCAGTTATTGTTTGTGTAGAAATGTATACTGTACCTCTTCTTCTGACGGAAACATTAGTTTGATATCAGATGAGAGTTCAGCACAAGAGTCTGTAGTTAAAGGTACTTTGTTTTCGATAAAATATTCTACTATTAAATCTGCCAACAATTTTCGGTGTTCGTCGTTTAACGCCTTGTGCTTATCATAATACGATTTTATCATATTTCCTTCGATTTTTGACGTGACAATATGACATAAATTACAGTCGAAGTTATGTGTTGTTGTTTTGCTGGTTGACATGGTGGACAATGATGTTGGAGATGGAGGTAGAGAACATATAGATAAAAATGAGGTTACAGTGGTTCTGGTTTGAATATCGCGTTCGCTGGGGCAATTTATGGTAATCCATTGTGCACGTTACCAATTCAGTAGCTCAAATTCGAAATCAATTTTGTTACCAGCAGGAAAGCGTCCAATAACATATCCATCCGTCTAAAGCTCATTCGTTTTAGATGATTTATAACCACATTTTGTGCTAAAATTTAACATAAATATATAATTTATTTATAATTTTAAGTATTAAGTATGTATTTTTTGTATTATGAAAATTTACCATCCAAATGTTCGTATAAATTCACCAGATTCCATTTTTTTAATAGCTCGAACAGTTCAATTTGAGCAGCTTCCAAAGTCGGGTTGCCAGGTATTATAATATAAGTGCTCAGATCATCCGTAATAGAAATGGTGTGCAGTTCTTCGGTGGTGTTTGTTGATTCATTCATACTATTATAATTATTTGCTATCATGGAATTTGTTTTAGAGTCTTCTGAACTCAACTCAGTTAAATTAGGTTGTTTTGCCATTTTCCACTGATATTTTTTAGCTCTTAATTCTATTCTATATATATTTAAATGTTGCTACAATAAATTAAAGAAATATAAATATGTACATAAACGTATATTACATTTTTGAAATAAATTTTTAAATTTTTATGTAGTTTGAAAATTAAAATAATTTTTAAGTCTAATCATGTGACTCCCATTTGAAAGTTTTGATATTTCAACAGGATTGCCAACAAAATCATTAATGTTTCTCAGTGAAAAAGAATCAGAACAAAAATTCAAACTGTAAGATCTATAATGTGGAATATATCGATCTTTATTTAGCTCATTACACAGAACTTTAACGTCTAAACTATTGATTACTACAATTTGTAATATTTTGAATAAATGTTGCTTACTGTATTCATCTACAGATAACAGACAAAGGTTTTCTTTATAATGAATAGAATTATAAGAAATCGTCGAAAGGCATATCATTGTATCGGAGAGATTTAGATAAGTTCGAATATAATCATTAAATACACTTATTACAATGCAATTTTGATCAATTTCAAATAATTGATAAAATTCATTCGTTATAGTGTATGCAAATTTAAACTGATATTTTTTTGACAGCGATAAACAAATATTTTTTCTTGAAGTAATTGATTTGCTAAATAACTTGAACTCTCTGTGCTTTGCTTCAAATCTCGTACTGCAGAAATTGCGAGGTGGGCCTGATTGTTTTATTACAGTAGGATAGTGTGATGCTTAGGCTTAAGTGTATCTTTAAAAAGACGTATATATTCTGAATTATGTAATTTTATTTTATCTTTTAAAATTGTTATGGTTGCTTGAGAAATTTTTTGAAGTAATAAGTAAATGTCATTTAAATCGATTAAATTTAAAACAAAGTTCCAGACTTCTTCATTTGGTGGAATAAGATCACTGATCATCAAAGGAAAAAAATGTCATCATTTCTCTCGCACACATTTTAAAACGAAAATTTTTTAAGTGGGCCTAAGAAATAGCAGGAGACATATTTTTAATTTCAATTGAACCGTAGTTAAATGATTGCTTTCGTGAATTAAAATCATCAAGTGTGAAATATTTCTTTTGTAATATTAAATATTGCAGTACATGACTTATATCATAATGCAGCGCACCTTCTTAGAAATCGTGCATCAAATCAACAGAATAGTTAGATGTAACTTCGATTGATGGGATTTGATTTAAAATGGAATCACGTATTATTCCAGAAGACTGAGGGTCATTTTCAATAACATCTTTAGCATAATTACTTCTATTTCTAAGACCAGTTGGATTTTCTATGCAGAGTGTTTTCGTACTTGATTTCAAGTCTTTACATAGCCGACAAAACGAATTGCTAGAAAAAGAACTATTAAAGTCAAGTATTGAATTCAGGCCCAAATTATCTCCTAGAACTAAACCTAGTATAAAATGAACCTGTTTTACACCTTGGCTTGTATTAATCTCTAATCCAGTTTCATCTAATGATTTTAGTTCATTTATTAATTGCTTAAGACATAAAACATTGCCGTGTTGCTTTAAATCAGCCGATTTTATTGAAGCTGCTAAGAAGATGGTATTAAGTTTTGAGCTATTCTGATAAGCAGGGAATGAATAATAAATATTAGCAACTGACTTGGACTTAGCATGGGAACCTAAGGGGTTATTGACCTCAAAATCATCGATATATAGAAAATATGGAATCATTAATTGGTCACGTCCATTCAGTTTATCTTGCCAAAGAAGTCCTTGCACGAAATTTGATATTGTAGACTTTCCTAGCGTTATTTTTCAATTTCGCCTAAGCATTTTAGCAGACCATCATCTTTTTCAAAAAATTTTCGGAACTGGTATTGTATTGGTAAAAGGCTTCCTACAGTTTTAGATTCGTCGAACCCGATTTGACCGTGACTGAATCCTTGCATAACTTCATTATTCATGTTAAATTGTTTAATATCTGACGTTAAATCATTTTGTTGTAGAAATTTGTAGAACTTATAGTTTGTATTAAAACTCTGAAATGGATTTTCGCAAAAATCAAAGAATTTTTTATGTTCCAAATGCATGCTAGGTAAATTTTGATTTAGTAAAATTTTAAAAGCTTTCATGATAGGAACTAAAATAGAATCTATGATCGAATTTTGTATTTCTAATACAACAAAATTTGTTAAATTATTTTTATTATGCAATCCTAATAAAAAATTACTGACTTTCGTTTCAATTGATTTTGTAATATTAATCAAGTTAAATTCATTATTTTCAATATCTGAATTTGTTGAGCTGTTAGACTGTAGAGTTGGATTATCACAAAAATTTAATTGTTGAATTGTAAGTTCACGAGATGTAGAGCGAAGTGCATCGCATTCTTCTTTAAAACATTCTTTAGCATGAATATTATTAATAGAATGTTTCATAAGGACATGTCTACGAAACGCTCTAACATTTTGAAATGTGCTTGAACAGATCTTCAACACAACGAAATACATCATAGGTGCCAAGTTTATGAACTTTTCGCAAATTTTTTTTTTTTTTTTTTTTAATTTAAAATAAATTTTATTTATTTATTTTATGTAATTACAATCTAGTCTCCTGGACTAATTAGCAATTTGTTTCTGACTTAATTTACTAACTTAAATTAATCTATGGCTTCTTCCCATTGGCATTCCATAGTGTTTGGTAAATTGATGTAAACCACATCTTTGTTGTGGATTTTAGATCAGCATAATGCTGCTTAAGCTGACAATCACACCAGCTCAAAAGGTTTGGTTCTTTTAAGTCTGCGAACTAAATTCGTGATGCTTAGGAGCTGAGTTGCCTCAATGTTCACATGTTGGCGGAGCCTTTCTTCATGTCTCCGTGCTTTTTCCTGCACTGAGAGAACACATCGTTTGCTACAACCGAATTTTTGTGCCAAACGAATTATTCGATTGTAGTAAAAGAATAAAATTAGTTACAATACCCACAATTAGCAGTTCGTTTAACTAAATTAATTGTGGATACAAATTATTTTTTGTTTATGGCAATCAGTATTGTGCTTTCATAAACTCATTATTAGTTCTTGCAACAACGGTGTAGAACGTATGAACTAAAACACTGTTAGAGGGAGCAAATATTCCTTCAGAATAACCCCGATATTTATTTGTTTATCCAGATATTTAGTTGTCTAAGCCAAATTTTTGGTTGAAGTGAATATTGATTCATTTATTCATTCAGAAATTCGTTCAGCTTTGCCCCGAATTTAATTTGCATCTTTAAAAAGTTATTTGCGTCAACAGAATTTTTGGTTTTGGCAAATGAAAATATTGTTATTTGTTTCGAATTGTTGCCAAAACTTGTTTGCATCTACTAATTTTTAGTTGTCGCAACAGATTTTTTTTTTTACGTTTACCAATATTTTGTTGTAGATACTATAAATAATGGTTACTTCAACTGAAATATCTAATAAATAAATCTCATAATAAAACGCACAAAGTAAATTATTTAAATTTATTTATTTTTAATTCACGAAATTATAATTGATATTTTTCCAATTATACATAAATAAATTCTTCAAGTGTTTTAATTTATAATTAATAATCCCAAATTACAAAAGTTTGCCCTTTAGCATTCTTACTAATATACGAAGTGTGGTTACATTCAAGTAATTCAATTTCACGTACAAAATTTGTGCTTTTCAGCTCAATCATGTATGCAAAATGGTGTTTACTAAAATATAACGTTTCAATTAACTGCAAACAAACACTAAATTTTTCATTCTTCTTAATAATAAGTTTTACAAGTCCAAATATGGGTTCCCCGTTCGAATCAAAATCAAAACAAACAACCATATTTTGTTTTAAAAATGCATCTTTGAATTGAATCCATGGAATTTGTTTTTCGTTGGAAATTAGACCGTATATGACTGAAATAACTTTAGGTATTTCTTTTATTGACCCATGAGTAATGGGGGTCTCAACATTTTCTATGTTGTTAAGAACAAGGTTTGCTATTTTTAATTGATTTTTGACATGGAATGTTTTTAAAATATTAATTCTATTGTTCGATATATATGAGGTTTTTTTATATGTTTGATGTTTTGCTTCATATCTCATTGAACTGGTTGCCACTACTGGTCCTATTTTTTCTAAAACGCTTGCATAGTGCAGTAAAAAATGAAATTTTGGCTTTAAATTTGTTCCAGATATTTGAATGTAAAGTGTATTATGTTGGGTAATAATGTCTCTTAAATAATTGAAAGAATTGAGTTTAAACAATTTTCTAAAAACCAGTTGAACAATTTCTCTTAACAATAGAAACAACTGCCACTCTTGAGATTTTTTTGGTATTAGATCTCCAATAAGTAATGGAAAGTGCGTTATTATAACTTTCATTTCCGATGCAGATAATTTAAATTTAGTCTTCTGGAGCTGAAGACAATCACTATTAAAAAGTGGTGGCCTTTGTGTGGTAACTCCAAAGTTATACATTTCAATTCTTTTATTAAGTTGTTCAACAGTAAAATATTGTTTTTCCATAACAAAAACTTTAAGCACTAAAGCCAAATCATAATGGCACACTCCTTCTAAGAGATCATGCATACAATCTAAACTAAAATTTTCAACTACATGGAAATTAAGAACTGTATTCCAAATAGAATTTTCCTTAATTCCAGTTAGTTGCATGTTGTTTAGCAAAACATCACTGTCATAATTGTTTAAATTTCTTAAACTCGATAAATTTTCATGACATTCAAATTTCAACTCATCAATATGACATTTACAAAACCTGCAGTAATAAAATGAATTGAAAGATTCGGTAAAACCTAGAATAGAATTAATACCTAAGTTATCACCTACAATAAAACATGGGACTAACTTGACCAAGTATCCGTTAATTTCAATACCTGTTGTTTGTAAATAATTAATTTGTTTTATCAACGGTTTAAATATTTCAGTATTACCATATCTTTTTCTATCTTCAGTAAAAAAAAACATAGCCAAAAAAATTGATTGCAGTTTAGAAGAAATGTAATCTGGAAGAGCTAACATTTTGATGTATACTGCTCCGATTTTTTCAATTCCACTGTGGGATCCTAACGGATTTAGGCATTCAAAATCATCAAAATATATTGAAATTGGAATAATAGTCATGTTATGTTGATTGTTAGGATTAATTTTTCTAACTTTTTCTTTCCAAAATGATGTTTGAACTATACTGGAAATAGAGCTTTCGCAATTTTCTGCCAAGGTAATATATTCTCTTATTAATTTCAGTATTGACGTCTTCGAAAATAAAATCGTAAATAATTGTTTTAAATTAACCTGTAGAGAATAAAAATTGTATTCAACATTTGTGATCTGGTTTTCTTTTGAATAAATTTGAGTACATTCTGAGCCTAGTTTCACATTTTCGAAGTCTACTAAAATATTCAATTTGTTTAGTTGCTTTAGAATAAGAAATTCTGATTTAAGATAATTAGTGCTTATCAGGGAATTTAAAATATTGGATATCTCTTCCAAATGACTATTACTACTACTATTTTCATTATTATTTGAAGCTAATTGTAAAGCCATTTTAATATGACAGTCATACAAATTAAAAATATTTTTAAATATTTTTAATGCTGTTGTTCGCGGGACTCGGTCGTCACAGAGAGTTTGTAAGATCATTTTTAATAAACAATGATTAAAATTATTTTCATCAAATATAAAGTTATTCAAACTTCCCACACAATTTTGATTGAATTTATCATTTACATTCAGTAAAGATTCACCAATTTCATTTGTTACTGCTATTGAAACAATTTCATTTGTTGTTTTAGAAATTTCACTTGAACTTTCCAAGTTAATTAATAAGTGATCTCTCTTAACATGTTGTAAATGTTTGTAAACATTTGAAAAAATTCGTTTACAATTAGCAGTTGTACAATGAAAGCGATTAAGACGCGGGTGTTCTATTTTTAAATGATCCCCATAATCTTCCAAAGACATGAAACTATTATTGCAACTAAAACATGGAAATTGCATTTTTATTTTTTATATTATTTGTTTTTGTTTTTAAATTTTTTTTACAACTCCTCGATTTAATTTCTGGTTTATTGAAATTAAATTGGAGCTGGAAATGTCGAACTTAGTTGATACGCCAAAAATAAACTGTTGGACGAAATTCCACACGACTTTACTTTCTTGGGGGTAAGTGATGTTAAGTGATAAATAAATAGCCATACAACAGCGCACTGCTTCACACACGTCTTCGAATACGTACTTTTTGTCAATTAATGTAATATAGGCCGTAAGGTTTGTAAAACTCCCTACAAAAACCACTCTGGGTTGTTCTCCGGCACCAGATTTCAAAAGTTTTCTTTCATTGTCATCGGCCAGCTCTAATGTCTGTAAATATAAAAGGTAAAATAAAATTAATAATTATCATATTGGTTATGTTTTTTAAAACTTACATCAAAATGTGCAGCGAACTTTTCCTGGACTTCGATTTTTGAAGCTTTAATGCCGTATTTTGAACGCTTGCTTTTTATGCGTGTTGAAGGGAAAATATACGGTAGTATAAGCCACGCTGCATTTTTTTTTGGTACTATTTAAAAATAAAGTACATATTAAAAAAAGAGTTATCAATATCTTAAAATTATGTTAAAAATGCACTTTTTTTACTTACTTTCACTTGAATCTTTTATGGCTTTAAAAATCTTTCGCACAAAGATATCTTTTAAGGCCGATCCTTCGTTTAAAACATTTTCGTATATTGAATTCCAAACATTTGAAGACTGTATATCGGTATATAACAACTTTACATCTGCATAAAACTTAAAAACACAAAAATATTATTTATATATATTTTATATTTAATTGGATGAATATATTACCAATTGAAAAACGAAATGGTCGTTTGTTTTAAAAATTGGGAACAAATTAAGATACTCGTTTGTTGACACCTTTTGGTCATTTATAATGTCCATACGTAGTTTAAGACATTTGTTCCACTTTTCAATCAATTCAAGTGCAGGTTCTGCTTTAGTTTTAATGTATACAAAGTCAATTGAAGAATCGTTTTCTGGAAAAGCAAAGAAGGTAATAGTTTGAAAATTGCAATCATATAATGCAATATATTTTTGGATGTTATTAGTATTTGATATCAAAATTTTTACCGTTTGCTAAAACCGAGGATGTAGGATGAGCAAGTGTTTGTTTGGAGGAGTAGTTTCGTCTTTTAATAATACCTGCCCCACATAACTGCCTTCTGTAATTTGCGTATGCGTCGTAGAGTTTACCAGAAGGTTTTTGTCCATGCACTGCACATGTATAATATACTTCTTTTAATTCGTGAGTAAATACGTCACAAATAACTTTTGATATGTACACGAAATCATGTCTGGTTAATCTAGATAAAATAAATAAAAATAAATGTAAAAACTTTTAATACATATAGGTAATTATGTATAGAGTTGATTGTGTCCATGAATCATCTTCAGGAACTTTTTTTAATATTTTCCTCATGCGCTCCAACGTTTTCGAAAGAATAAAATCAAAAACAGTATAACTTACTCAATATTTATATCCACTTGGAGTATATGTTTAATTACTATTTTGCATAATTTTATTTGCTGACTATTAGTTAAAATGTTTGGTTTCTGCAAATATTCTTCATACACAATTTTAAAATCTAAGTCTGTTATTGAAATTAATTCTGAAATTGAACAATTAATTTAAAAAATATTATTATTAGCCCAAAACAACTAAACTACGGATTTCTTACCTCAGTACTTAAAATGCCGCTCAACTTGCACTGTGTTGCGAATTCAGCCGTATCAACACAAGATACTACTCTAAATGGTGTTCCTAAATTATTATTTGTACCGTCGATGGAATCAATAATATTAGGCTCTGGGTCCTCAAATAAATCTTGATTTTCTGGTATAACAACACTTTCTGCATGGAAAGATTACAGAGAAAATATTATAAACATTTGTATAACTAAAGAATACATTAACTCATGCAAATTTAAAATAAAAATTATTTAATTTGAAAGAAAATTAAAAATGAATTAAAAATATTAAAATTAAAAACCTTGAATAATTTCAATTGCTCCCAACGACCAGCCTGGAGCAGAGCAAAATTGGTTAATATAGTTAACCAAAATGTCGTTTGGTATTACGCATGATGTTTTACAATCAAATAAACTAATCTCCCCGGGTATTTTAAAAAAATCTTTCACTACATATATAAATAATAAAAAAAAAATGTTATATCTAAATAGTCCGAATTTTGAGTGTTTAAAAAAAATTGTTAAGCAAATACCGGCCGCATAAACATCCTCCGCTTCTAATTTGTCGCCGCTCGGATAGACCGAAACAATGCCCGGCGCATTGTTGTATGTCACATTAACAAACATAACCGTTCTAGAGTAATTAAATTACAAAAACAAAACAAAAATTACACAAAATTACAATCCTTGTGTTTTTTTTTATGTCGGAAATATCGGAGAGAACAGATAGATTGTCTATCCGAGCAATTTATTAGATAAACCAGCTTAGTGCAATTAATAGAGCTTATTTGTTTTCTCGGATATTAAAAAAAAACGCATATCTGAATTTTACAGTAAATTTAATTCTCCGATTTCTCCGACATAAAAAAAAAACACAACCAACATGTGGTTTTCACTAAATCCATTAAAAAAACCTTTTCTGAGTTGTAGAAAGTAATTCTTACTAAACGCAACAAATATTATTTATTGAAATGTTTACTACAATAAATATGATTCTTCAATAATTAATTCTATGACGCGCATTCAAATTTTTATTTTATTGTTCGAAAATAAATTCACATGCAATTTGTTCACGATCGAAACACAATTCATTTTTATTATAATAAACTTAATTTTTACTCACAAACACAACTGTGTATTATTTTATGAAAATATACTTACGTTTTTAATTTTTTCTGAAAGACACTTTATTGATACACAAATTATTGATTTACTAATACACAAAAATTTTAAAAGTGTTTTAACACTTTAATTTATTTATTTTAACACTTGGAAAATTAAGATTCACGTTAATAAGATTAAACGAACTGCACTGTTTGAAAACAAGAACACGAATGAGAATTATTTCGGCACGCTGTTCTTATTTGACAAAGCTATTGTGCGGCAAACGAAAGAAAATAGCAGAAAATGAATTATTTGTTGGTGCAAACGTAAATTCGGTTGGGACAACTAATAATTTGGTTGGGACAACTGAATTCATTTTTGGTAAATATAAATAATTTTGATGTAGGACCGATCAAAATTCGTTTGTGTTAATCGAATTATTTGTTAGAGTTGTATTTTGGATTCATTTACGGCAACAATATTACTAAATACCACTGCAAACGAATTCAAAATTTCAAACATTGGTTACAAGAAATGTTTTTTGATTGCAACAATCGAAATTTGTTGCCGGAGTAGAAATTCGGTGTATTATTATTATTATTTACTGGAGGGCCATGTGGGCGATAAGCCACCTCGCACCGCGACCTAAAAGATCTATTGTGCTGGACCCTACTTAATTATCCGTCCAGTCAATATTCAGGCTCTTAATGAATCTGACAATACTACTGGCCGGTACAAGATACATACTATCCGGGCTCATTGTTCTCCCTCCTAGATGTTGCAGTCTTTGCTGGAAAATGGCTGGGCAATGGCACAGAACATGTTCCGCTGATTCCGCTTCCAGACCGCAGAAGCGGCATCCATCTGTCGTACTTAGGCCCATCTTCTTAAGGTGATACCTTAAGGGGACATGACCTGTGAGGAAGCCAGTAAGCAGCCTCAACTCAGGTTTTCTAAGTTCAAGACACTCCTTAACCCTGACAGACGAAGGTGATATAAATTTCTTCGCCTGCCGTAAACCTGGAATTCTGCGCCAGTAGGAGGACTTTTGAACATCCTCCCAGCGTTTTACCGCTGCTCTAAGGTGTCCCTTAGTGACACCGCAGAAGGGTTCTGGTCCAAAAAATGGAGAGGCAGAACCCTCACGAGCGAAGCCATCAGCTGCCTCGTTTCCTTCGATTCCAGTATGACCTGGCACCCACATAAGTGTTACCTTATTTGAGCCTGCCAGATGTTTAATAACCTTCAGACAATCCCATACCAGCCTTGACTCAACGGTACAAGACCTAAGAGCTTTTAAGGCTGATTGGCTGTCTGATACAATATAAATCTTTGCATCGTTTAGGCCTTTTGCTATGCCTATCCTAGCGCAAAGTTCTATAGCATGTACTTCTGCTTGAAAAACGGTAGCATTGGTACCCAAGGACTTCGAGAGGGTAGTGCCACTCCCGTGTATTCCTATCCCCGCCCCATCTTCCGTTTTTGATCCATCTGTAAACCATACCATGGACCCTCGCTCAAATGATGGTCCACCTGCCCTCCACACATCCCGGTCAGGTAACCTAACACAGAATGGTTTGTGGAAGTCCAGTTTAGCTGGCATACAGTCGGAAGGCATTCCTATGGTAGGGTCTGTCTGAAATTCCTTAAGGATTTCCATATGACCCACCATATTGCCTGGCTTGATATTTCCTTCCGCCTGCATTTTCAGGGCCATACTTGCAGCGTCCTTTTTAATATGCAGGTGTAACGGTGTCAGTCCTAGAAGTGTCTCCACCCCCGCGGTTGGACACGACTTCATTGAGCCCGTAACACCGATGCAGGCTACACGCTGAACCTTATTCAATAAGGTTTGCGTTGTCTTCTGCTCAGTTTTAGGCCACCATACAACCGATGCGTAGGTGACCATAGGCCTAATGATTGTAAGAAATGACCAGTAGATCATTTTTGGTTGTAGTCCCCAAGTACGCCCATAGAGTCTTTGACAGGCCCAGAGAGCCTTGATGGCTCTATTTTGAACTTTCAACAAATGTTGGTTCCAGTTCAGTCTTTGATCTAGGATAACCCCTAGATATTTAACCTCGCTGGAAAAAGGAATAGTAGTACCGTTTAACGAGGGAGCTGTAAGCGCAAGCTTTGTCCTCCTCGTAAAAGGAACAATGACAGTTTTGCTTGGATTGACACTGAGTCCTTCCTGGTAACACCACTGCCATATTATATTGAGTGCATTTTGCATGCGATCAGAAATGACCTCATCAAACTTGCCTCTGATTATGATAGCCACATCATCCGCATAGCCCTGGACATCAAACCCATGGCTACTCAGAAGGACCAGTAGTCTGTCAATAACCAATGACCACAAAAGAGGAGATAATACCCCTCCTTGGGGACAGCCCTTTACGGCCTTGATGGTTACTGATTCGCCACCTAGTCTGGCAGTAATCTCACGATGTTCCAGCATGGAACGGATCCACCTAATTGTGGAAAGTGGAACCCTTTTTCCCATTGCTGCCCTCTCTATAGATCCATAGGAGGTATTATCAAACGCCCCCTCAATGTCCACAAAGGCACAAAGGGCAATTTCTTTATATGTCACTGCTTTTTCAATCCTCGTGACTAGCCCGCTAAGGGCCATAACCGTGGATTTACCAGTTTGATACGCAAACTGGTCCCGATGCAGCGGATTCTTTCCAAGGACTTCACTTCTTATTTGATAGTCCAGGATTTTTTCCATCGTCTTCAAAAGAAACGATGTGAGGCTAATTGGCCGATATGCCCTGGCCTGGGTGTCTGGACGACCCCCGCCCTTTGGTATAAAGACCACATTTACTTTCCTCCACAGTTTCGGAATATAGTTAAAAGCATAACTTGCCCGAAACATCTGGATCAAGCTGGGGAGTATTTCCTCAATACCTTTTTGAAGTAAAGCTGGAAAGATACCATCCCCTCCAGCGGATTTGAAAGGTTTGAAAGACCCAATAGCCCATCGAACCTTGCTGGGTGTGAAAATTTTCCCAGAGAGACTCCAGATCCTACTGTGAGGCGAATAGGCCACCTCACTCGAAGGATAATATGAGTCCTCTTGGGCTCCTACCACTACTGAATCCGGAAAGTGGGTTATTCGGTGTAAATAAGTGAGTTTCGCTTTAGAAAAACGATAATCCATTACCAGAAACGAGTTTCAGTTTTTGCAACCTTATGCCAACAAATTATTTTTCTCAGTGTGGATTTCATTTAAGATGAGGTTCATTTTAAGGTCCCTATGAAGGTCATTGTTCCTAACATACCAAGGTGCATCAACGATGTTCCTTAATACCATATTCTGAAATCTTTGGATGATATTTATGTTGCTCTGTTTGGTACAACCCCAAAGCTGAATACCATAAGTCCAAATCGGTTTCAATATTTGCTTATAAAGTAGAAGCTTGTTGTATGTTGATAAAGAAGAGTTCCTTCCCATCAGCCAATACATTTTTCTGTGTTTAAGTCTTAATTCTTCACTTTTCTTCTTGACGTGTGCTTTCCATCGTAGTTTAGCATCCAGGGTCATGCCGAGATACTCCTACTTTTCGCAAATGAAATTTATTTATTTATTTATTTATTACCAACTTATACATAACTGGTTACATTAAATAAGAAATTTAATAAAATTAGATAATGTAAAGATTACAAAGATTACCAATAATTCAAAAGAAGCTTCGACATCAATTCCTTAAATGCATTTCTAGACAGATTAAAGTCAAAAGCCGGCCGTACTTTATTAAAGGAAGCAGAAGAATGATAAACCGGCTCACATTTACCGTAGTTTTGCCTACAAAACGGCAACTTAATTTGGAAATCTTTATCGCGCAGCACACGTAATGGAGTATATATATCAAACAAACTCAAAATTTCCGAACAATCGATTTTAGACACCAATAAATCTCGAACAAACATTGCGCTAATTTCAATTCTACGAATAAATAGCGGCTCCATATTTATTAATTTACATCTACCTCGATACGCTGGGAGTATGAAAGCAGGTACATTCGCATCTCTAGGCAACCTTCGTAGTGCGTACATTAAAAATCGCTTCTGAACCCTTTCTATGCGATCTGAATAGTTAATATAAAACGGATTCCATATTACAACACCATATTCCAACAATGAACGAACAAAAGAGACATATAAAGTTTTAATCACGTAAGGATCATGAAAATCCTTAGCAAACCTTTTAACAAATCCAAGCATAGAATTCGCTTTAGAAATGCAACCTTCAACATGTTTATGGAACGATAAATTCGAAGTAAAGGTTATACCTAAATCTTTAAAAGTATCAACAGTTTCAATACTACAACCATCAAAGAAGTAATCGTAACTAGTGGGTAAGACTACGCGGGTGAAACACATTGTTTTGCATTTGGAGATGTTTAGAATCAAATTATGCGATGTACACCAAGCCTTGAAGCTTGTCAGGTCAGACTGAAAGTCAAGTGCATCATTGGCGCAAGAAATAGTTTTGAAGATTTTTATATCGTCCGCATAAATGAAAATGTCGGAATGACAGTTGACCACATCGTTTACGAAAAGAATGAAGAGCATGGAACCCAAATGGCTGCCTTGAGGGACTCCTGAAGAAACATCAATCACTCTTGAAGTGAAGCTGCCAATTTTCACAAATTGAGTTCTGGATTTTAGATAAGATCTCATCCAATCAACTGGCAAGTAGTTACAATTCAATGAAATAAGTTTCCGCAACAGCAAGTCATGATCGATCTTGTCAAAAGCCTTACAAAAATCAGTGTAAACGACCTGCACAATATTACCATTTAATAGAGCCCTTGAAATACAATTAGTAAACAAAACTAAATTAGTAATAGTTGACCTACCAGGGAAAAATCCATGCTGTTTGGAAGAAATGAAAGTCTTAACATGAAAGAATAATTGATCTTTAACTAGTTTCTCAAAAAGCTTTGGTAAAACTGAAAGAATACAAATACCTCTATAGTTCTCGACATCGCTTCGAGATCCGGATTTGAAAATCGGCTTAATAAGTGAGCGTTTCCATGCAATAGGAAAGCAACCCTCAGCGAGACTTTTATTAAATAGTACGGAGATATGGGAAGAAATTACCTTACCGGTTAATTTTAGAAAAATGGGTGGAATAGAATCGAAACCGGCACTTTGGTTAATATCAATATTAGGCAATTCGGATAAAATAGTATCCACTTCCAGACGAAACATTGAAAACTTAGAATTACTTGCAACATTACTGAAATTACCAAGATTTCATTTCGAACTATATACACTCTGAAAGAAATCAGCAAATAAATTACAAGTATCCTGTATGTTATCACAGGAACGGTCGTTCAAATACATCGTAGAAGGGTAACCATTAGACTTACTTTTGTAGTTAACAAAATGCCAAAAATTATTTGGCTTCGATTTAATTAATGACTCAATTTCCAGAATATAACAGCTGTAAAGAAATCGGTTTAGACATATATACTTCTTACGTAATACATCAAACGAGTTGTAATTAACAACATTAGGATGCAATTTATATTTCTTGTGAGCCTTGTCCTTTCTATTTTTTAGATTTATCAACTCATTATTATACCACGGTTCCTTCTTAACGCTAAAAGCTTTCAGTCTAGGGACAAATTTCTCAATACCTAGATTAATAATTCTATAAAATTAACATGTCATCAATACTATTACAAGCATAAAAAAACGACCAATCATACGTATCCAGAAATGCATTTAAAGAATTGTAATCGCCCTTTATAAAGTTGTAAGTCCATGAATTTACATTTTCATCGACTAACTCGCAACATTCAAACATAACTGAAATATTCAGTGGAGAGTGGAAAATACTAGACGATCCAGCCAAATCCTCACACGTCGATACGGTCACCTCATGATCAAATGGTACAAAAGCCAGATCCAACACATTACCACTATTATTCGTAACACTGTTACATTGCTTTAACCCCAACGAAAATATTTCCGAGATGAAGTTATCCATTTCATCGTTCATGTTAATAGGAGTCAAATTGTGATCAACATACTCCCACACAATATCCGGAATGTTAAAATCTCTAAAAATAAATAGACGATCCTCCGGCTGAAGAAGTGGAGCAATATTTGATTTGACAGTGTCCACAAACCTTTGATAAACTGGCATACTCGAATGGCAGGGTATATATGTAACACAGATGATCAGCGAATATGAATGGAATTGTATACGTACAGCAACAATTTCGGCAACGCAATTAGCCAACGTTATCAGACTGGATGAATATTTGTTAGAGACTGCGACTACAATACCTACAATAATCTTTAATTTGGCCAACATTGATCGAACACTTAAAACACTTCAAGTTTTTGTTAAATTATTAAAATCAACAAAAACTTAAAACTAATCAATAATGCAACCCGTAAAAATAGAGGTGTGGCCAACACACGACTTTCTTTTACGAACAGAGAATTTTGAGAAATTTTATTTTTTTTTTAATTTTTTATTTTATATTTTTATTTGTTTTTAATTTTTGGAAACATTTTGTATCAAGTAATTTTTTGTAAACCTTATACTTTTTAAGATATTTGCAAAATAAATTTTCTGGACCATGGGAGTGGCCACTTCCGGATAGCCGATTTGGAGTAAAATTCACTGGGACCTCCCAATTTATCAAAAAAGCTTAAATCTGAAGTTTCAGTTCGATTGGTTAAACCATCTGGGCTGTAGAGAGGACACAGACAGACTGACAGACTGACAGACTGACAGACTGACAGACTGACATACTGACAGACTGACAGACTGACAGACTGACAGACTGACAGACTGACAGACTGACAGACTGACAGACTGACAGACTGACAGACTGACAGACTGACAGACTGACAGACTGACAGACTGACAGACTGACAGACTGACAGACTGACAGACTGACAGACTGACAGACTGACAGACTGACAGACTGACAGACTGACAGACTGACAGACAGACAGACAGACACCATTTCGAAACCCACTTTTTCGGACTCAGGGGACCTCAAAACAAATGAATCTCTAAAAATCTCAAGGTCTAAAATTTTCATGATTACTATACTTTATTTTACTAGAGTAAATTAATTTATTTTTAATTTTTTTGTTCAGCATTAAGGAATATTTATGCTAAACGAAATTTTCGCTAAAGAGGTTCAGTATAATTATTAGCGCTTAGCGAATTATTTGCACTTTCTCTGGGAAATTTTCTATTTTAAGGAATTGATCTATATCACAAAAGAACCAATTTTAACGATGATCGCGGTGTTTAGGCTAACTAATTGCTTGGTAATACACGAGTATGATTTGTCAATTGTTTCAAGAATTATCAAAAATATTAATTGCCATTCATAATTCATTTACAGTAGACTGATTGTGTTAAATTAATTTTGTGAAGATGTTGAGCAATATTTATTAAGCTGTATTAGTTACTGTATAGATTAATGTTCCTCTTACCAACGTACCTATAATTGATGTAAAATCTTGAAGCAAATCACAAATTCTTGTTAGTTTACTGGAATAATCTACTGTGAACGTCAGTTACACTTCGTGTCTTTGAAGGTGCCTTTACACTATGCGATTTCCTTACAATATATGTTGAACAATATTTTGCTGTATGGGAATCGTCTAGTGTAAACGTCAGAAAATCATATTGCATGTAAATTGCATTAAAATTGTAGCCGATCGCATTTTCATTAAATCTGTGTGCAACGTATTAGACAAGAACACGTAAGCTTAGGTCTTTACTTTTCAATCAAATTTCAAAACGTTATTAATTGCTGCGTTCCATTTAACGTGGCAAAGTATACACAAGTACTTCTGACTGCACGCAGCTACTCTTGCTAAATTTTATGATTAGTTTGCTTTTTAAATTTATGGCGACTTCGTTACAAGAATATTTAGTACAAATAATCGGTGTTGTTACCAATGCATTAAATAACGTGAATCATACAACAGGTCACATAACTAAATTAAATAATTGGCTTTTTATTTGTGTTGTGTCACACAACACCGTTTTTCCGGCAAAGCCAATATTAAATGCTTACTAGACGTTATACTTTTATTGTTTCTGTGTATAATGTAATAAATGAAATATAAAAATCAGAATAAATTTACCTTCAATCGTGTGTTTATTTCATTCTCAAGATTATCAAGACCCCACCCGTGGTAATCTTAATAATCATCAAATATACAAGTTCTGAGCAGAGGCGAGAACTTTACATGGTCCTTCGAGCTTATTGAGCATAACCAAAGAACAACCAACATCAGGGAGCTCAAAATGGATCAGCTACTACAAAAACAACAATAGAAGAAGGAGCAGCTGATTCAGATTAACACAAATTACCACAAAGATGGAGATAGCAGAAAAACAATAAGTTATCTCGAAACCAAAATCGGTAAACTAAAAACATTATATAGCGAATACTTAAACATCGATGAGGCTATCCGAAAGATGGATCCGCCTTTAGAACCGCAGCATCCATAACTTATAGTGAGAAAACAAGTTGCTGACACATATACGCAGCTGTTAGATGATATGCGGCTACGATTAAATAACGGGCCACCGAAAACGCTGACAATAAACATACCAGAGAGCAACCCGCAACTTCCAACGCCCTCCAAACAAGAACCAGCAATGGAAGAGACAACAACGCTACAGAACAACCAGAGGAATCAACAACCAGATGAGGGAGCAAGATGCGACCAAAACCCTCATCAGCCATCATACATTAATAACTGGCCACCTCAAGCGCCAAAAAGGAAGAAAATAACAACAAAAGGTTGTTTAAGAGACAAGACGTTCTAATGCGACAAATTTATCAGAAGCTAGCCTCAATAGAGCGTACTTCGAATTAAAAATGAATCAACTGACCAAGGAGATGGAAGATATTGATTCACTACACATAACGATCCTCGTCGAAACAGAAGAAGAGGAGCAGACATCGGATTATTTCCGTGAAAACTACTGCGGTACACTCAAGGATAGGGTGGACTCCATTATAGTGCGATTGCAAGAAAGACAGACCGAACCAACAACCTCGATCGGAACAACAACAGTACAGCTGCCTAAAGTCGAACTACCAACATTTCATGGGGATTATGAGCAATGGAGCTCTTTCAACGATATTTTCACAGAGCTCATCCTCGGAAACAACCAGCTATCAGATACGGTAAAAATGACGTATTTAAAATCGCACATTCAGAAAGGGGCAGCACAACTAATCAGTCATCTAGCAACAACGGGTGACAACTATGAGAAAGCTTGGGAAATATTACAAGCCAGATACAACAACCCTAGACTTCTGGCAACCAAATATTTCAATTCATTGTTATCATTATCAGCGGTGCACTGTCATTATCAGAAATGCACCACAATATCAACCGCCTCAATATGAAGCAACATTACCAAATCCTAGGGAAATTCCAAAAATAAACGAATTATTTAGTTTTTTGGAAAGAAGATTTCAATCTTTAGAGGCGATGGGATACACTAAAGTAAGCAGCCCTCGGTCACAATATATACCGCCCCTAAGACGTGTACATGTTGCAACAATCAACAATCAGTGCCTGGTAAAGGGATGTCAAGATAGTCTTAAGTTGGAGGAGCGCCAATTATTCAAGGAGATGTCAACATTGGATAGGAAAAAATTGGTGAGCGGAGCAACTATCTGTGTCCGTTGCTTAAACAAACATTCCAATAATGACTCCACTCCCTATTCCTGCTCATCAACTACACGCTGCGTGGTATGTAAAGGAGCTCACCATACTCTTCTACATGGAGACAACTCAGTATCAACAACCACTAAGAGTACGACACAAACATTCCTGGTCAACCAGCAAGGCCCAGTATTATTGCCAACTGCAATAATTAAAGCAGAAACAGGAAATGGGAATTTCACCACACTGAGGGCACTAATCGATCCAGGCTCACAGGCAACATCTCTGCAAAGGCAGCCAACTTATTAACACCAAAAAGAAGAAGGTTCATGTGAACATTTCTGGCATAGGCGGAAATAAGGCTGGCATTTGTAAGCATGTAATAAACCTAAAACTAGCCCCAAGGTTCGAGGGAGACTTCCGATTAGGTTGAAGCCTTAGTATTCGACAAATTAATACAACAACTACCCGAGACAAATGTCGACACCAGTAAATGGACCTATCTGCAGAATATACAATTAGCAGATCCAACTTACTACCAAGCTCAATCAATCGATCTCGTGCTAGGGGCAGACTACTATCCATCGATAATAAAAAACAAAATGATTAAAGGCGGGGGTCAAAAGCCCATGGCACAACACACGGAGTTCGGATGGATCATAATTGGAAGCATGTGTAATCTAGAAAACCAAAGCAGAACAAGCATGGTGTCAACCGAATCAATCGAAGAACAATTACTGGGAACAATCACATCGGTTACTATGATTTTTTTGTTGAAATTTTTGTTTTCCAATTTTTTTTTGTCTTGCACTGTAAAAATAACTTAGCAGTCATCAAAAAGAAATATTACAATTTTTTCAAAACGCCCAAAATCAAGTTAACAGCAAGTTAACAAATACCAATTCATCCTTAAAAGCCCTTACTCTTTGGTTTAAGGTTTATTTAAGGTAAAATCATCCTTAGGTTAGGTTAGGTTAGGTTAGAGCGGCTGCCAAAACGCACACTTAGACCGATGACGATCCGTTGTGATACCGAGGGATCCTACTCCTCTTTCACCTTCACTGGAACCAATTTGAGCTACTTATGTAGCGTAAGATATCTCGCACATTGCAGTTCTTGAGATCCATAAGGCCGTCCAAACTATACTTGCCCAGATATTTGTGTCTCCTGTAAGCTAGCGCTGGGCATGAGCAGAGGAAGTGGCTCAGAGTCTCTTCCTCCTCTTCATCCATGCAGCTTCTACAGAAGTCATTTGTCATTGACCCAAGCCTCCTCGCATGCTCCCCAATGAGGCAGTGTCCTGTGAGTACCCCTACAACTATACCTAAGTCAGGTCTGCGTAGGGATAGTAGCGTCTTGGAGCGCTCCAAGTCCAGTTTCGGCCAGACTTGCCACGCTACATTGCATGTTATGGTGTTAGTCCACCTCTTCTGTGCCGAGGCTATCGCCTCATTACCAAGCGCCCTAAAAATCGCCGCTATGGGCCTCCCCAGATTTGCCCTTTCCGGTTTCAATTGGAGAGTTGTACCTTGCCTTGCCAGTTCGTCTGCCCTGCAGTTCCCCCGTACGTCCGAGTGACCGGGGACCCAGACTATCTGGATATTGAACTGCTCACTCATCTCGTTAAGAGATGAGCGGCACCTCAATGCCACCACGGATGCCAGAGAAACTGATTCCAGCGACTTGATTGCCGCCTGACTGTCCACATATATTGTTATATCCCTTGTGGATATGACATTATGCCTCAACCAAGTCAGCGCTTCCTCAATCGCTACCAACTCCGCCTGGTACACACTGCAGTGATCAGGAAGACGAACGGATAAATTCACATTTAATTTGTCACAAAAGACTCCTGCTCCGACTTTGCCGTCTAGCTTGGAGCCGTCAGTGTAAAATTGTATACAACCAGTTTCTGCTATTGACCTGTTCCCCCATGATTCCCTTTGAGGGGAGAAGAGTCCGGAAACCCATTTCAAAACAAACAACCGGTGTTGTGTAGTCACTATTCACCACATCTGCCTTTAACGACCTGCCAATCGTCGAGTGGCCCTTCTGAAGACATTTCCACTCACCCACGGCAGAGAGTCGTGCAGCCGTAGTTGCCGCTCTCTGCTTACCAAAGATGTCGACAGGAAGAAGGTAGAACATAGCCTCCAGAGCACGTGTAGGGGTTGTCCTCAGTGCCCCGCTTATAAGCAAGCAGGCCGTTCTCTGCACCTTCTCTATCTTATTCTTATAAGTTTTCTTGTCTAGTGCTGGCCACCACACACTCACCCCGTACATCAGAATCGGTCTGACTACAGCGGTGAAAACCCAGTGTACCAGCTCTGGTTTTAGACCCCATCTCCTTCCGACGGCGTTCCTACATGAGTACAGAGCCATGGTAGACTTCTTTACCCTCTCTAAAAAATTGGGCATCCAATTTAGCCTGCTGTCCAAGATTATGCCCAGAAATCTTGCCTTATCAGTAAAGGCCAGTGCCGTGCCATTTAAGGTAGGAGGGGCGACTACCGGAATTTTATATTTCTTGGTGAAGAGTACCAGCTCTGTTTTGGATGGATTTATACCCAGCCCACATTTGCTGGCCCATTTTATAATGATTACGAGCGCATGTTGCATGGCCTCCTTAATCGTGCCTAGGTACTTACCCGAGATCGCGATCGCCACGTCATCTGCATACGCTATCACTCCTTTTCCCTCCCTCTCCAGTTCCAAAAGTAATCCATTGATAACTATGTTCCAGAGAAGAGGTGATAGGACACCACCTTGCGGAGTTCCTCTAACTACCCGCCTCCTCATGGTGGTTTCCCCCATATCCGCATTAATAATCCTGCCTTCTAGCATCTGATTTATTAATCTCCCTAAGGGGTCGTCCACACCTAAGAAAGACAGTCCTTCCCGAACTGCCTCCGTCCTGACATTGTTAAAGGCGCCCTCTATATCGAGGAAGGCTACCATACAGTACTCTTTCGAGTGGATTGATTTCTCAATTGTTCGCACCAGGGAATGCAGAGCCGTGTCCACAGATCTCCCTTTCCAGTACGCATGTTGAGAAGTCGCCCACTTACTGGGTTTTATTTTTGTACGTATGTACACGTCGATCAATCTTTCCAATGTTTTCAACAGAAAGGATGATAGAGTTATCGGTCTTAGGTCCTTTGGGTAGGTCTGTGAATTCTTTCCCGTTTTCGGGATGAAAATCACCCTAACCTCCGTCCATTTCCTAGGAATATAATTCAGTTTTAGACACCCCCTGAAGATCACCTCCAGCCATGGGAGAATGATCGACGAGTGTTTTTGCAGCTCTGCTGGGATGATACCGTCCGGGCCAGCCGATTTAAAGGGTCTAAAGCCGTTTAATGCCCATAGGTTCCGAAAATCATCCTTAAAAGCCTTTAATCTCGAATTACTTTTACATCAAATGTTCAAATCCTAATTGTGGCAGCGGCCGCTGGACATCATCATTAGGTGTAATATCTTTAGCAAAACATTACATAACTAAAGTTATTCACAAAAAACTAAAGTTAATCACAAAATTGCATCCGTCCTAGGACGGGCTGTACCCCCTAGTATTATGATAAATTACCTGATTAACATTTGGTGCTGATGTTGTGCCAGTCAATTTGAACATCATATATTTTGTGTTATAACTAAGAATTAAGCAATGCTTATAAAACCATCGTCAGAATTAATCATAGAAATGACGTCATTAGGAGATTTGTCACCAAAGCTATGCCATCGGCAAACCCAGTATAAAGACCATGCAATTTAAGTTTAAAAACCGAATTAGTATAGATCAGAAATAGCAGAGGGCCCAATACTGAACCTTATGGAACACCAACGTCCACAATTTTTATTTCATTTAGAGATTAATTTTAACTCTAACCGATCTGTTGGCAAGGTAAGAAGCGACGCCCTTAAAACTAATATCATATAGAATATGCAGAAGAATTTTATGGTCAACGATAACAAAGGCTTTAGCAGCATCAATAAATAAACCAGAACAAACTTTACCAATGTTCAGTCCGCAGTGAATTGTGCTCAAAAATCCCAACAAGGCCGATTCGGTACTCAAAATCACCTGGACGTTTTTTCAACTTATTGAGCAATTTGTTTCTCTTGTTAATACGACTGGCAAGGTTAAAAGAAATCCAAGGTTGTAAACGTTTGGTTTTTACCCGACTAAAAGTGTAACAATGCTCTAGTATATCAGAAATAATGGTGAGAAATTGATTAAGAGCTACAGATGGATCATCAAGGTTAAGAACATAATTCCAATTCATTTTTTCAGGAATATCTGTTAACAGTACCAGATTGAGCTTCTTCGTATGACCAACATGGACATTATTAGGTGGTAACGAAACTTGATAAAATGATGGTCTGAAATCTTAAGGTCCAATGCTGCCGCTGTAAGACAAGAAAGATCGTTAGACTTGAGACGAGCAAAAAAAATGATAAATACAAGAAGCTGATGTTGTAGTCACACGCGTAGGAACATTAATCAGAGATTCGAGACCGCAGGAAGACATAAGAAACATATAGTCATTGCAGCTATTTGATAAATTAAGAATATCTACGTTAATATCTCCAACAATGAAAAGATTTCTTGCCTTAATATTGCGAATAATTCCAGAAATTTCTTGCACAAAAGTGTTGAAATGCGCTGAATGTAACTTATAAATACCTAAAAATACATATAGTATACTTCATTATTAAAATTCCACTCAACTTTAACAATATCAGCTGAAGTTATATTAAAAGCAGTTAGTAAACATGATAGGTTGGAATCATAATAAACAGAAATCCCACCAGACCTATAAGTGTCGTTACAAGCAACAAACAACGTGTAACCATTTAAATTATACGAAGACAATTCATTGCTATTTATCCAAATTTCACTTAAAAATATAAACGATGGTCTTTTACTATAAGCATTTATATTGGCTACGAACAAGTCATAAAATTTAGCAATAAACGACATACTTTGTAATAACAATTATTCCACCTTGTATTTTCCTTTTATAGTAAGATGTTATCATACTAACTTTTCACAGATTCGGTATGCTGGTCTAATTTAAAATACTTAATTAGAACAAATTAGTCAATTTTGAAATGTTTGCATCACATTCCATTCGAAATTGGATTTTTTAAATTTGAATTTAATTCACCCTTTATTAGTTGAAACCAAATTAACAAATTAAAAATTGGGGAAGGGGGGGGGGGGGGTTCAAATATTGCCGAGGGGGGAAATCTTAAAAGTGAAAAAGTATAAATCATAAAATGTTGAAAAACTAAATGCTACCCTGTTAAAGTTAGCCGAAAGTTTCCAGCCGAAAGTGAAAATTCGATAATGCAGATTATTTTATTGACATTCCAGCCAAAAATAAATCAGCCTCTAGAGTGTTATGTCTAGAGATAGATTGGATTGATGTGACTTGTCAATAGCTATCGCAGGAAAAAAATTCAGTTCAAGTTTCCCGTGGGAAATCTCGGAAAATTCGATTTTCCAAAAATTATTAGGAAATTTGTATAAAATCAGCCTCTAAAGTGTTATGTCTGGAGATGGATTCAATTGATGTGATTACTCAATAGCTATCGCAGGAAAAAAATTCAGTTTAAGTTTCCCGTGGGAAATCTCGGAAAATTCGATTTTCCAAAAATTATTAGAAAATTTGTATAAAATCAGCCTTTAAAGTGTTATGTCTGGAGATGAATTGCATTGATGTGATTTATCAATAGCTATCGCAGGAAAAAAAATTAGTACAAGTTTCCCGTGGGAAATCTCGGAAAATTCAAAAATGTTTCCAGCCGAAAGTAAGAAATGGATGAATAAAATCAGCCTCTAGAGTGTTATGTCTGGAGATGGATTGGATTGATGTGACTTGTCAATAGCTATCGCAGGAAAAAAATTCAGTTCAAGTTTCCCGTGGGAAATCTCGGAAAATTCGATTTTCCAAAAATTATTAGAAAATTTGTATAAAATCAGCCTCTAGAGTGTTACGTCTGGAGATGGATTCAATTGATGTGATTACTCAATAGCTATCGCAGGAAAAAAATTCAGTTCAAGTTTCCCGTGGGAAATCTCGGAAAATTCGATTTTCCAAAAATTATTAGAAAATTTGTTAAAAATCAGCCTCTAGAGTGTTATGTCTGGAGATGGATTGGATTGATGTGACTTGTCAATAGCTATCGCTGAACTGAATTTTTTTCCTGCGATAGCTATTGAGTAACCACATCAATTGAATCCATCTCCAGACATAATACTCTAGAGGCTGATTTTATACAAATTTTCTAATAATTTTTGGAAAATCGAATTTTCCGAGATTTCCCACGGGAAACTTGAACTGAATTTATTAATTCGACAGCTATTGACAAATCACATAAAAACGATTCAGCTTTAGATATATACTCTAGAGGCTGATTTTATTCTAATTTTGTATATTCTTCTGATTTTCCGATATTTTCGACGAAGCAAAGTTTTACACGTAAATTTATTTACAAAAATTTATATTTATAGATTTCTATGTATCCCATTTATTTTCGGCTGATAACTACTAAATTTTTTATTTTTGGCTTGAATGTTATATCATAATCTGCATTATCGGCTTTTAACTTTCGGCTGGGATTAGACAATCTGCCTTACCATTTTTTTTACTTTCGGCTGGACTAACACAATCTGCATTATCGATTTTCCACTTTCGGCTGGCAACTTTCGGCTAACTTTAACAGTATCAAAATGCTAAAATACGAAATTGCGAATAAAGCCTGTATTTCATGAGAATAACTAGCTCACAGTAAAAAAAAACGAAAAGAAACAAATAATCTGATACTCCATATAAGAGACAAAGGCAACGATTTTTTTATATTTCATTTTATGGCAAAATGGCCTTACTATAAATAAAAAAATAAAAAAAAACTTTGTCTTTGTCTTTTATATGGGCATCATATTATTTTTCTCCTTTCGTTTTTTTTGACTGTGAGTCAATTTTTCTCATGGAATACAAGTTTAATACTTTTCATTATGAGGGTTGCCACCATGAACCCCTGATTTTGCAATATTTTTACAAATCGGATTTCTAGAGAAGCTTTTTGCAGCTGAAATAAGCTAAGACTAAGACATTTAGAATAGTTTAAAGCAGTTAAGAATTCGTGTTGCACAAAACTAATGTTTACGTACCTACAAATTTCTCTTTTTTTAAATTAATTTTTTTATTTATATTTTATTTAAACAACACACAAAATAAAAGTCGCCGAAATTAAAATCAATGACAATTTGCTTCAATTTGTCATATAAAAAGCTTCGTTACTTTAAGTTACTTTATCAAAATCGAATTTTAATACCCACAATTAGCTATATAGTAATATTATAGCAGTTAACATTTTAGTACAAAGTCACAAAAAAATGTCATTTGTCATTTGACAAGAATCTACCCCTGGTGTACTTATTATTGTTAAGCGGAGTTGGGTTAAGTGATTTTTAGATGGAGGAAGTAGTCACTTGGAATATTTGAGTCAACATTCAGCTTTTAGACGTATATTCGCGAGAATTAAGCAGCAGGTGAATTTTTGAAGCGATGGATACTGGATTCATTATGTGGTTGTGTTGGTTGTTGGATATGTAAGTGGTTGTAGAGGGCGGCGTTGGAGCGTTGAATATGGGAGTGTGTCGTGAAAGGGGTCGGAGGCTTTAACGCGGAGCTATACGGCTCTATGTACGAATGAGTGTTCGTTTGCTGGTAAAGGTGGATTTGGATGCGGAGAGTTTGGTGGATGCTGGCGCAGATTTGGGGTGCAGGTGCCTTTTATATTATTGTAATATATTAATTGAGTTTAAGTAGAATTATGTTAAGTGGTTTGTAGAGGAAGGAAGTGTTAACTGTGGATGTCTAAGTCAAGATTGGGGTTTTAGAGCTATTCTCGGAAGAATGAAGCAGGTCCACGTTGAGAACAGCGATAGCTCGGACGGTTAGCGTGTGGTACAAACAGGAAGGTCGATGATTCGGTACACGTCGTAGCCAATGTATTCATTACGGTTATTTATTGTGCACATCGAAACATGTTTATACACCAGCGCTCAAATTCATAATGATCTAGTAAAAACAAGAACGTCCGAGATGTAGCGTACAAGGGAAGGTGTGGTTTAGTTATTCCAGAATAAATTAACAACAACACAAAAACATTCTCAACACCATAATGACAAGCCATAAGCGACTTTTTCAGAGGATTATGTGTCATAAACAGAGTACCCAAGAATGAAGATGATTTATGACACGCAATAAAGGAAGTTTCGGGAGCAGCATTAAACTGGTATATTAACACGAGAGATGACAAGCAGAGCACAGTTTTTGGTTTACTTTAAATCGTGTAACAAATGAAATAAATCGGTTGTCATAGCCTCCACCAGTGGCAAGCGGACAGATTTAAATAAGGTAAAGTAATGCAAATATTAAAGTATATAAAAGTAAAGTGAAATAAAGTCAAGTCAAGTGACATAAAAGTACACAGTGTTTCTAATTGCAAAATCCAGACGAACTCAGAAGCCGAGTTCATAACAATACATTATTTATTCAGTGTAATTATAATAGTTATTTATGGTACTAGTGAGCAAAACGAGATATTATCCATGAGGGATAAGTTTCTGCCACGAGGCGATAGCCGAGTGGGACATTATCCCGAGTGGATAATATCTCTTTGCTCACGAGTGGCATACACCGTTTTATCCACTTTTGCTGAAATAAATTTCGTAAATTAATAAGAAATAGTTCCATTTTGTGTTTTCACAGTGGAACATTGATTTTGACTACGAATAATTTTCCAATGACTACTCAACGTTTTGTTATACCAAATATAACTCACGTTGCCCCTAGCAACGTGCGTTATACAATAACAATGGGTTATTTTAAATTTTCTTCATTTGAAATCAGCATAGTTATCGGGCTATTATATATTGTTACGTTTTTGCCTTGTCAATCAAGGTTCGTATCACTGGATTGTGAATAATACAAACTCAATTCAATTTATCACCAACGAATTTATTTATTTCACAAAATTTATTACAATACAACACAGTTTATCAATAAAAATTCACAAAATCACTTTATATAAATTATTCTTAAATTTTACTGATCACTTTTACTTTATTTATCGCACTACAACACTTTTTAAATCACTTTTTAATTCCTTTTAATCTTTATACTATCGCTTACCAAATATTACTTATAATCTTACAAGTTTACTCTATCGCGTTCCAAATACTAATAATCCAATTCGATCTTGTTCGCCTTTTTATATACACAAACCAAGCTTCTCGAAAGTTCACGACTTTTCCAGTTGGAATAGCGTAGAAACATTACGTAACAATTTTTATCATGGAAAATTCCATTTAGTACAGTAAACATTGAGCTATTAGTTTTACTTATTCTATTACACACTAGGTGTCACCGTCACACTACCCCTCACCTAAGCCTGTTCATCCCGAACAGGACCAAAATTACCTCCTCTGTAGAGGGCCAGCCTCTCTAAATGTACTGCCATTGGTTTACCTCCTTGTCCTTTTCTTGTCCTGTAAGGTGCCGTCCATATAGGCTGCACTTTCGACGACGAATCCTTCTTCCACTGTAGAACGCGGTTCCGTTTCAGCCGCTTTTCTCCAAATCTTCCGCCATTGGCTTGTGTGTCATAACGATCCCTCATCCAGCCACCGAACACTAGCAATCCTCTTCGCGCAACTCAGCCCTTTTTATCCAATATCTGTTTAACCTGGTGTTCATTCGTTTCTTCAACAATTGTTTCAGATTTCGATGGCAGCTCCTCGCAATGACTGATTGTTACTCGCCTTACTGTCGCATCCGTACCGTTAAATTTAAGTTTCAGCTCGATGTTATCGCTACTTAATATTCTTCGTCCAAAATCCAACACAAAGCCATTCATCCTCATGAAGTCCGTTCCCAAAATAACCTCGTCCACAATGTCGGCGACCAGAACTTCGTGTGGGAAAAGAGTTTTGCCGATTCTTATGCTCACGATCTTTTTCCCTTTAATCATTGCACTCTCCCCATTTGCCATTCTTAATTTTAACCCATCAACCAGCTGCACTGCTCCTGTGATCAAATCTTTCCGAACAATTGTGTGGGTTGCTCCGGTATCCAGCCGGTATTCATCCCATCCCCGCCTCGTGCTTCACTCGTAACAGGGATGAATGTTATGGGGCAACCAGACGGTGAAGCCAGCTTCGGCTCCTTCAAACTGACTTCTAACCTTTCCACTTTACCGACTGTTGCCATCCGCTCATCCGTTCCCTGCTCTCCTCTTCGTGCTCTTTCCACGGAAGATGGTGATCCGTGCCGCTTTCCTCCTGCTTCCAAACAATCTCGCGAGATGTGGCCAATCCTGTTACATACCCAACATCTTCGCTCGCTGCTTCTAGACCTTTGTCCCGATCGTTCGGCGTTTGCCCCCATAAAAGGTGGCGATCTCATCTTTCTCTGTATAACACTCCGACAGTCCATTGAGATGTGACCCAACTTGTCACATTTCCAACACCTAAGCCTGCCTCTTCCGCCTTTCGGTACCATTCGCTCCCTGCTACCGTTCTTGTCTGAGTTCATTTGGTGCCTAACTAATGACGGTCTGGTGAAGTTCTGCACGGCCTCGATCGTTAACGCAAACACAACGGTTTCCGCGAAGGTTGCTTTAGGTGACAACATCACCGCCCTGGTGGCTCTGGATCTCGAATGCCGTCAATGAATGCGTCAATTTTTAGTCTTTCCATATAATCGGCCGATGTGCTGGTATGTGCTAGATGTACTAATCGCTCGATTGCCGATGAAAATTCCTGAAGTGATTCTCCTCCCTTTTGGTGGCGGCTTTTCAATTCCATTCGATAGATTTCCCGCTTGTGATCACTGCCGTACTTCCTATCCAGCGCCTTCATAATTTCGAGATAACTGTTGCGATCTTTTTCCGGAATGGTCTGTAAGGCCTCCGCTGCTTCACCTTTAAGGGCCAATATTAACGCTGCGACAAGATGTTCATCATTCCAACGGTTTTGATTGGCTGCCGTTTCAAATTGAAATTTGAAAATGCCGAAAGATGTTGTACCGTCGAAGTTTGGTGGTTTTAACTTGATTGATTGGACGGTTTGTACCACTTGCGTCGTTGTTTCACTTGTTCTGACATTAAACAGCTCTTTCTCTAGACGTTGAAACTTTTCTTCAACCTGTTGAATCTCCTTCTTAAATTCAGTTCTAACATGTTGAATTTCTGATTGTAAATCCGTCTGCAGTTTCTCTATTTCACAATGAACATTTGTAGATAGTTCTAAAATTTTCTCGTCCATTTTCTTTTGACCTTCGGCAATTTCCCCCATCTGACGCTCTATAATTTGGTTTGACTCCTTAATTTCGCCCAACTGTTGTTTCATTTCGTGTTTTATTTCATTTTTAATTTCCTGGTTTGACTGATCAATTTTCACCATTTGTCGTTCGTTTTGTTGTTTCATTAGACTCATCTGTCCTGTCATCTGGTTCATAGCAGCTATTAACTGCGACAAATCGAAACTTCCAGAATGTTCTTGTGTCTTTTCGACCAACGGTTGTTTATCTTCTGCTTTCTGCTCTACGGTTGCTGCATCCGTTACTTTCTCTCCAAAATCATGATGTTCCGCGTCCAGCCCTTCGTTCTGCATGGCCTCACGTAGTCGCGCTTGTAAAGCTGCTTTATTACCATGAGAACCCAAACCCCGTTTCTCTAGTTCTCTTTTTAATTCTGGAACTTTTAATTCGTTGAGAATAATTTTCTTTATATTTTTATTCACAATCCCACCGCTGTCACCAATTTGTTACGTTTTTGCCTTGTCAATCAAGGTTCGTATCACTGGATTGTGAATAATACAAACTCAATTCAATTTATCACCAACGAATTTATTTATTTCACAAAATTTATTACAACACAGTTTATCAATAAAAATTCACAAAATCACTTTATATAAATTATTCTTAAATTTTACTGATCACTTTTACTTTATTTATCGCACTACAACACTTTTTAAATCACTTTTTAATTCCTTTTAATCTTTATACTATCGCTTACCAAATATTACTTATAATCTTACAAGTTTACTCTATCGCGTTCCAAATACTAATAATCCAATTCGATCTTGTTCGCCTTTTTATATACACAAACCAAGCTTCTCGAAAGTTCATGACTTTTCCAGTTGGAATAGCGTAGAAACATTACGTAACAATTTTTATCATGGAAAATTCCATTTAGTACAGTAAACATTGAGCTATTAGTTTTACTTATTCTATTACACACTAGGTGTCACCGTCACAATATCAAAGGTGGATAAAATTATTTTATCTACTTTTGATATATAGCCCGATAACTACCCTGATTTCAAATAAAGAAAATGTAAAATAACCCATTGTTATTGCATAACCCACGCTGCTAGGGGCAACCTGAGTTATATTTGATATAACAAAATGTTGAGTAGTCATTGGAAAATTACTCGTAGTCAAATTGAAAAACTATATTCCAAAAATTAGTTAAATTAAAGTACACCAAGACAATTTAAAGAATGGTCACTATGATAAAATATATTTCAAAATTCAATGCTCCACTGTGAAAACACAAAATGGAACTATGTATTTCTTATTAATTTACGAAATTTATTTCAACAAAAGTGGATAAAACGTTGTATGGCACTCGTGAGCAAAGAGATATTATCCACTCGGGATAATGTCCCACTCGGCTATCGCCTCGTGGGACAAACTTATCCCTCATGGATAATATCTCGTTTTGCTCACTAGTACCATAGAATAACTACTTAAAGTAGTTATTCTATGCTAGTACCATAAATAACTATAACCATTTTTAATTACTGTTCAGATACATTAATACATATTCTTTGTTTTACTGAGAATTTAATTTATTAATTAATAATTTGTTTCAGAGATTTAAATTTAACATAATTTTCAAGTTCGGTTAAGTAATATCTAGAAATAATTTATTAATCCCGATTTCACTTTTCAGAAATTCCCGTGGAAACTAGCTTAGCTTTCCAGAACCTTCGAACATCAAGCGGAAATATAGTGTAGAAATGGTATTTTAATGTGAAATACCAACTATTGCCTGGATCCTATAACCGGGCCAAGTCTACAATATTAACATAACGTTCCTATCATTCTGCTATGTTATGTGGAATAAAGGACTCAGTGACCCCCGCGAGACTTGCTTAATACTTCAATTAATCAATCAATTATTTAAGATTTATTAAATTGAAGACTTTTAATAAATACTAAATTAATGAATGACACGGGACATGGATGCTTTTTACAAAAATGTACGTGTAAATTCCGTGACTTTTATTGAAACCGAAAATTCTTCGTTTCACTAATTCATTTTACCTTATTTCAATGAATATACTGTGGCAAATATTTAAAAGGTGATAACTCGAGTTATACCCTTTTACTAATATTCTGGCAACTACAAGCAACCGTAATAAGTGTTTACAAACGCCAGAATTTTAAAAACTCATACGATTTTGAGTAACTCTTAATTTTAAAAATATTTTCCTGAATAATGCGAATTTTTGAGTTATCACCTTTTAAATATTTGCCACAGATTGTCAAACATAATTGCCTCATCAAATTATCCCTTCTAACTTTTGCAAAACTTACAATTAAACTTCTCAAAATTTCATCTAAATGTCACGCCACCTGTAAAGCCAATTTGTATATCCAAATTATGAACAAAAATAATTGCATCATTCAATCTTAAATAAAATATGTAATAAATTATGTAAAATGCTAACACGTTAAATTAAACACAAAAAAAAAAAAATGCGCGCAATTCAATACTTACTCGCGTATACACGAATGAATTGTCATAAAGTTTCTTATTTCAAACACAGAGCTATAAATGAACGTGATAGTAAAATTTTCGCGTTTATTTATTACGATGTTATTAAAAAAAATAAACGCGCGCAATTTATGAACACCAAAAATAAATAAAAACATTATTATTAATCATCGTAAATGAGTCTGTTCAAGACATAATTATTGTTTATCATTTTTTATTTTTTTAATATCTTCTTCCAATCGATCGAACTACGGTTGTAACCCAAATTCACACAAGACACAACAAAATACTCACTAAATTGTTAAGGATTCACCTTTTTTTATCTCGATTTTTTTATCCTTCCGGAAATTTCATAAAATTCCAACAAACTAATCGTCTAATTTAGATCAAAATATTTTTTTTTTTTTTTACACAAATATGTAAGGATTAAGGATTTTTATCATTTAGGATTTATCAATTAATTCTGTTTGCACCTTTCCATTGAACATTTTTTTATTTAGCGTTAGCCAAACATGAGATTTTTCATATTTGATAAGGATGTGCCATAATTTTATTTATGCTCAACTAGGTCATTTGCTCGTTTTTATAAATTTTCGTATGTATTTTATTTATATTTTAGGCCACACCCCACAGTACTGTATGTATATAATAGACATCCTTTATACTGCATAAGCCAATGAAAAACTATTCGTGTTTATCCTTTTTTAGAACAGGGTGTTTCGCAAAATTTGTAACAAAACATTTTGCGTAATATTTAAGCACTATGTTCGATAATCGTGGATAATAGCAAAACAAATTCTTTCATCTCTGCTCTCTTATCAAGTTAATTAAAACATTTGAAAGACATACAACATTTTTTTTCGTTTATTTAGTATTCAGTGTTAGAATTTTCCCTCGTCAGCGGAAAATATGTGAACATATACAATTTTCTTATATGATATGATTTGTGGGCGGAGTATATTTTTATTATACTTAAGTATAATTACATAACTGTATACATACAACATAATGATTTTTTTTTATATTCGTTAAATTTTATTTCATTTCTATACAACATAAACGAAATCCATCCGAAACGCAATGTGAGAGAGAAAATCTTCACACAACATATAAGAGTACAACTAAGTTGCATGTTGGGTTTTCTATTTAGAATTTGTTTGTTTATTTAGTTCGAGTGCGGTGTATATTAGTTTCCAATCAACTTGTCGAGGATGGATCACGCCGTGTGATCTTTTGTAATTAAATTGTTGTGTGGTTTATTTTGATTTTCGAATTATTTGTGTACAAAGTGGTAAATCAGTGGATAATTTGATTTTGGTTTGTGCGATTAAATAAATCTTAAAAAAAAAAAAGATTATTTGTAAAATGGATTCAGGATTGTCGCCGATGGGTGATATGGACTCAACCAGTTCTGGTACGTCGGATGGCGTTATACATCATACGACTAATAATAATAATTACCAGACCAATCATGGGATTTATCTAAGCCACAATACAGGTGAATTATTTTGTTTTGAATTTTAATATGTATTGTGCAGTGATGGTGAAGTGAGAATTAAGTGAATTCAGTTTGAAATTGTAATTACTAATAATAATAAATTATTTTGGTGTTACCTTTAAATTATAAATCCTTTATTGCGCTTGCACAATTCTTTGAATTATTTGACAAAATTTTTCAATTAAAATTAAATAATTTTATTTTCGGACTGATCATCTCATTTAAATAGTTCAAAACAAAAATTTATTCGATTTGATTTGAACTGTAAAGATGTGGAATTTTTATTATTCGTATAATGTGCTTCGAAGAACCACTAGAAATTTGACCGGTTCTACCTTAATTTAGTAAGGTGGTTTTATTTTTTTAAAAGTAGTAAAAGTAGACTGCGGTTTAAACCAAAACTATGTTTCAAAGATCAGTAATCCAATGGCAATTATTAATCTTGTTAATGGGACTAAACAAGTTGCCGATGGAACCGCTCGACCGAATTTGTTTGATTAGTATCTTGTCCGAATCATTTGTGAATTCAACAAGAGCTTCGTACTTTTTAAGGTTTTCTAAAATTTTCATTAGACGGTAATCTTTTCACCAATTGCTAAATCGGTACAATATAATAGTATTTATTTATAAAGGTGGAATTGCATTAATTTAAACCTGTATAGGTATTAGTAGTTTAAATTTACCATGTTGTCGTTGCGAATGTCAATAAATTTTGTGTTTACGACATAGGATGCAGTATTTGGGGCAATTGCAGAAATAGTGAGCCACACAGTTTACAATTTTAGCAATTTAATTTATAAAATAACGAAATGTTTAATTTAAAAATATAATTCTTTATTTTTTCGTCAAATCGCACACATTGTAAATGTTAGTGACAAATTTATAATGTTCGGTAATTTCTATTAAAAATATTTAATAATTTAATCAAAAAAATGTTTTAACGCGAGGTTTATATCTCTTGCCTTGTAGCCAGAAATTATTTTTTAAAATTTCCATATAATTTCCTACAATCTTTCATAATTTTGATCTTTTACCACATCCAAAATAAGACTTTGATTTCAAAATTTTGTTTTAAGAATTTCAATAAGTCGAAATATAAAAATAGGAGTTAAGAAATTAATATTCTGAATTGAGGTCGATAACCGAAGAAAAGTCGCATAAAAAGCTAAAGTTGAAGTAAAAGTTAAAAAAATAGGAGTTATTGGTTATTGAAGATTTAAGTATTTTGTAATTTCAAAAAGTTACGCCTGGTGCTTACCTCACCGAGCGACTCACCTCACCTTTTGTGTCATGTAACTCATATTTTCGTATTAAGGTTCTCGCTGTTATTTGCGTGAGTAGTATGCGCTGCGCCGTGCATCATTTTGTGTATTGTGGCGTTGTCAACTTGTTATACTTGATTTTTAACAACTGACACTTAGATTTTTCCTGCGTTTATCAAAACGAGTGTTTTTATTTGTTTACAAAATATAAGTATTAACAATTAATTTTTCGTGTTTTTAAATAATTAGTTGTACACACCAAGATACGAGTAATGTAAGTAAAATTAATTCAGTCTTATGGTTGTACAATAAAACATTATTTTTTACTTCGAATTCACCAACCAATTGTAGGTGAGTATATATAACAGAAGACCCACTTACCGCGAGAACCATAACACACAAAATTTGAATGCGGCGAGTTGAAGTCACCTAGTAACTCAAATGTGACAACCATAATACCAAAATTAAAAAAAAAAACTTTGGAATAATTTTGACCAGAAAAATCCAAATTTTTTATTATTTCAGATTTTTTCAAGTTTTTGTAATTAAAGTAAAATTTGGTTTTCAACAACCAAAATTAGACCAAAATTCATTAATTTAAAATTTCAATTGTTTATTATTAACTAAAGAACCTTAAATATTGATGGCAAATTGAACCTTTGAGAAAATTTTTGAGAATAATTTGTTTAATCCGGATTAACTTGAAATAAGTTGATTGTTCGTGCGCAACATTTTTACTGTAGTTCTATAGTTTTACCTTAAGTAGCTAACTTATCAGTAAAGTGCAAATTAGTTAATTTTTTTGTGATGAGCACTAAATACCTAAAAGTACTAAATAATTTACGAATATACTCCCAAATAAGGTTGCTAACTTTTCAAAGTGTAAAGCACAAGAGTTCGAAAATATTTATGCGCCGCATATAGATTTATTAATGTTTTAAGAATGCCGCTTGGTATAACTGTATATTTCGCAATTTGATGGCCATTGACAAGGCGGCGTAGGGATGACTAAACTGTATCGGGTAAGCCATCGAATTCCCATCTAGTCAATTTGACCACAAGGCATTTTTGGAGGATGAATAAATACACATACATATATGTTTGACGGGTCGCACAAATATATTGTTTTCTACAAAACAAGCACATAATATGTCATAGTAAGATAAATTGAACTCTAAAGAGTAGAAAATGATCTAAATCAGTTTTCTTTTATCTAGGCCAGTTTTCCTGCATCAAAAGAACATGCCATAAATGAAGCGATCGCAAACAATATATTTTTCAGGCCAAATTTTAGATTAATAACTCTGTCAGATTCCAACCAATATACCAGCGTTTGAGGTGTCGATTAGGTTGAGTAAATTTAATGGGAAAATACGTGGTCTACTAAGTGAAACTTGTATTGAAATTAAAGTATTTAGAGAACGCAAAAAAGGAGCGACTGCCGGCCTTTAAATAGTTGTAAAATAACTGGAAATTCTCGTTTTTTCACAACTTCACTTATTATTTAGAATATAGCGTAGCGTTTTTTTATTATTCAATTAAAATTTATATACAATTCAGAAAGCACTTACCCACCTAAAAATGTAGGGGACCTCAATAAGCTCATTTACCATACATTTTGTAGAATTAAGTGATTTTTTTATAGTCTATAACTACAGGATTTCCTTTCCTCAATTTTGGTAATATTTTAAGTACAGTCGTTCGTTACCATAAAAAGAGTTCAACACTCAGTTTTTCGAAACCATAGCAGTATTCAAAATATATGTTTTAATTATCAAAACAGGAACATTTAATCAAAAATTTTATAGAATTGAATGCGATCCACTCGAACTATAAAAAGCATTTATAAAAATTATACCCAAATTATTTATTACGAAATTAAAACAAGCATGTATTAGACATACATTAATATTTTGTCTAAAATCTAGGTCTTCTAGGGATTGAATTTATTAATACGGAGAAGACCACTTTTTTCAACCGTTCGCACAAACTTTTGTTTAAACCTTGAGTTTTTGTGCGATATAATTGGAACTTTTGGTCAAGGTCCAGTTGAAATACTTTTTTGTCTGAGACAACCTCAATAACCGGAGCTTATCGGTCAGTTTAAATTTCACTGCCGGTCTGTGATTAAATGGCAATTTTTGTTGTTGTTGTGCTAAATGGGTGCTGCTGGATTAGATTTACAATGCTACATTGGTCGGAATGAAATAATTTTTGAGGGGCCCCAGGATTGGACTATTTACCCAACGGCATATAGTAATTTATTTTAAAAATAATCTAAAAAATTCTAATGAAAATCTAAATAATACAAAATTAACGAAATATTATAAATGCGACCGATTTCGCCAGTTGGTTTTCCACTTTGGTAAAAGGAATTATGACAACTATTATTTTCCCGCTGGATTTTGACAGACAAATAGAAAATATTACCTGTCTTCCACTGACGGTAGCAAAGTACTTGGAAGTACTTTTAAATAGACATACACATGAACGCAAATTTTAGCGACAGAAGTAAAACATTTAGTAACCTCTGTAATTGGTTGATGCTTTCGTTCATTGTATTTCTGTTGGTGCCCGTGCTCTTGTTATTGATTATGTAACACAATAATTAATTAATACGTTCGAATTAATAGGTAACAATAAATACTATATAATAAGTTCTAAGTAAAATATCGCAAAACTGGAGTTACAACGAGAATAAAGCATTAATAAGCGCTTATGCAAGCTGAAAAGAAGAATATTTCAGAACCAGGAATAAAAAGCATTTTTGGCAAAATATTCTTACGAATTTGGAGGCCATAAATGATCTGGATATTTTATTTTTTATTAGTAATAATGAATAAACTTTTTGCTAATTATATATGATTTTTTAAAGAATTTTTTAACAACTGCCAAAAATGTAGAGATGAAATGGCACAGCCTTTACCGAGCATACAAAAGAGCTAAATATCGATGGAAATCTTCCATGATAATCCTGTAATTAGCTACCCGCACTATCCGTAGGAATTGAATATCAAACAAAACCAACACCTATGCAGACGGAAGAAGAAACGAGAATTTGCAAAGAAGATGGAACACCAAAGAAAAAACAGGACTATTGCATAAAATAAATTTTCAAAGATGTAAAACGCAAATACTACAACGAAAAAATAGAAGAGCAGAGGAAAAAAATGAAAGTTATTAGAAAAATATCTGGAACAAAAAGTGGAAGACAGGGATGAAAGATCAACTAATTTTAATCTTGTTCTATGGTGATAGGTTATAATTATGACCGACAAAATAAAATAATATTGGTAAATGTAAAAAGCAACCGACTTTTATTTATATTTCCCATCACTTTTAGTATTAATTCCAAACTCTCAAGAAGTCACTGAATGTTGTGACTTGTGACAGTTCATGCTTAAAGAGCAAGGTGAAATAGCATTATCGACGACAGTAATAGTATGTACCCGCATTGCTGTGTGATGCGACACCTATCTTGTGGCGAATCTGTGGCTATTTTACCATCACGCATGTAAGTTGTGTAGGTGTGAATTTGTGATAAACAGTAGGTTGAGCAAATGAACACAAAAGTAGTAGATTTGGTCTAACTTATTATTGGCGAATTATCAGTAAGCTCAATAAAAATTGTGGAGACGCGAATTATTTTTTTTCTTAAACACAGTGCACATGAAAAGACACAATTGTATTATATAAAATAAAACATTTGTCTGGGCAGAAAAAAATATAGTTAGTTACAACTTATAACTAGTGAAGGGCGGAAGCCGATAAAATAAAGCTACCGCAAGATAAAACCAAAATAGTAGGAAGGACTCAGCCGTGTACATATTACCCCCAATTATTAGCATGAACAAGATGTCAAACGGCTGATTAAATAAAAAAAACATGTACATCTAAACATCAATATTTGTATAAAAAAATTTATATAAAATAAAAATAATTTAAACGAATATCACAATCTTTAAATTAACGATCGGAAAACGTATGGTAACAGACTCCTGGACATCACGCAATATCTAGATATATTTTTATGGTTACAATAATAAACTTAGCTATAAATCCATCGCGTACTCGGTTCGCGGCTGTGGTGAATAAAACCAAATACGCATCGCTCGAATCGTATTAGGAGACGAAAAACCAGTTGGCTATATGAAGAAAAAGGGTAAACAAAAATAGAGAGAACTATCGCATACTGCCGCAGAGCTTGTAATGTCGAACTTTGAAATCAGTTTATATTAATAACTAATTATTTACAGATAGTTTATTAATTATAAAACAAAATACAAAAATATAAATTTATACTAGTTCCTTAGTTATATGTAGTGCGAACGGTAATGCAATAGGTGTGTGACCATCTGCCATACAACCCCTATAGTTCAACAAGTAAAAGCAATTCGTTTGGCAGGGCTCTTGCTAAGCAAGTATACATTTATGTATCGTTTGTCACGAAGGCTGTTGTTTGTTTTGAAATTATAAGACTGTATTCTTGTCATGAAGGCTAATTATTTTTATTATAAAAATTACTTATTATATAAATATGTATAATACATATTTACTATATAACACCCATGTGTTTTATTCATAACCGTTGATACATGTATCTAATTTGTTCACGTATGATTCGTTTAAATTAATTTAGTAGACCTTAGATATCCAAATCTTCAAACTTTTTCTGCCTCGAGCCTGCACCATTATGACTTGTCTCCGATTGTGTGTTAACCTGTGTAAGAAAGTCATCATCTTCCAAATATTCTATATTGCAGAAATCTATTCCGAAATGCATACGTTGTATAACCCAAAACCATTTTCCACAACTATTGTCATTGCTGAATGCAGATAAATAAATTTCACCTATTTTGCCGTTAAATTCACGAAGTCTATAAACAGACGAACAAGGTAATTAGTCGCAGCGTACGCTGAATCGCTAAGTACAATATTACGCCATCTAGAATTGACTCATCTTCGCTGTTACGGCAGACTTTCTAAAACGTTGGGAATCGTCCATGGACTCCGATTCGCCAATGCCCTGTAGTAATATACTATAATATTTTTTGCTATTGCAGCATACCTACTTGTCGTTCTTGGGAGGATTTATTTTGATGTGGATAGCGCCACCAACGGGAGTTAAACCCTTCATCAATGTGGATTGTAATTTATTATTCTACACTTCCAATGCCGTTGGCCACTTTTTATAGTTGCGGCTTTCATTCACCAGACACTTTACGACACGGTATAGAACACGATGTACGGAACTCTGGGTGATGTTAAATCTATCTAAGATTTTGCTGTGTTCGCTAGAAACCATAACGTAAAAAAAATTCTCTTTTCGGACTAATTTTCTTACGTCCTCCGTGTTCGGTCCATTGCACAAAAGTCTTGTACAGTTTTAAAAATTTTAAAAAGATTTTACTACTTCAGAAAAAAGTTAATTAAAATTCCGATAATACAATAAATACAACAGATAAAACAACAAAAAGAAAGAGCAATTTGGCATCTGGTGTCAGGTGGTATAACTAAAATTAGGAATGAATTAAATAATTCAAACTTTTGGTTTGAATTATTTAATTCGTGTCGCGAGCAAATATTGTTGTACAATTCTCATGGAAATACGACTAATAATGAATTAATGACCAATTTTTTCTTCTAAATATCTTTCAACAAGTTGGATGAACTTCAACTTTTTACTGAACGAACAAAGGGACAACATGACACTTAAATGAAAGAGATAAACAGAAAAAACGTTCCCGAATGTCACCGTTATTATTTGTTGTGTACAATGCATTTTATAACAAATTAAATTAAATTAAAGAAATTAAAAAAGTCTTAAATTTTTAATTTAAATTTCAAAATGTCGTCAAATTCATGTAAGTGAAATTTCATTTAACACATATTTTATGTATCATTGAATAATTATTTATTTTACTCTAACCTAAAATCATTCTGTATTTTTTTCATCTGCAATGAATCGTCAAAAAAAAAATCAATACGAAAGAACGATGGGACGCACAAAAGAACACACCGCTTAATGCGCCTTAAAATTGTAAATCGGTGTATTCTTCTATCACTTGCAGAAAATTTTCCACTCCTACCTTTACTTGCAGGCAACCAATCGACGTTGTCTTTTTCGTACACAAATTTCCGCTTCCGAATAATATTATATTATTCAACAAGCATACATATAATGATGGCTGTTATTCACGAAGATGAATTTTACCGACACGAGCCGATAGGCCTTTACACACAGCATTATATGCGAGTACAATACCATACTTTGTCCACGACCGATAAAAAAATTGTATTTTATTATCAAATCCTTTAAATAAATCTAAAATAATTTACGTCGACATTTTGACGTCTCAATTTAATAATAATGAAAATTAGACTACTAGATAAAATTTCAAAAAAGAAATTTTTATTTGGTAGTAGTGAATAATGGAAGAAGGGACTACTAGATAAACTAGCAGTGAGTAATGGATATCATTATAATTGAAGACCCAAACGTATTACGTGCGATACTGCTGAAACTTTTTCAGCAGAATGTTTACGTAAACTCGCAGTCAAGAAACATTTTACATGGAAAATATGCCGCAATAGAACTTAAAAAGACGATACTAGTGTTTTTTAAATTTTCGAAGCTCTTTATAGTAATTTAAATTAATTAAAATTAGGATAAAAGGTACCAGGATAACCAAAAGGTTCTGCAGTTTGTTTACAGCAGTTGATTGACCTAATTAGTGCACGGCGATTTTTACGATGAATGAAATTATTGAACAAAGTTTTTGCCTTAAATTTTGTGTCACAAACAAAATTTCTTGTGCTGATGCGAAAAAGTGACCGGAATTATGGGGAAAAACGCGTGGGTTTCACACAATGATAACGCGCCATCACACCGAGCTATGATTGTGAACGAATGTAAGGCCAATAACTCAATAAATAAACAAACTCACCACCTTCACCAGATTTAGCACCAGGCGACTTTTTCCTGTTCCCAGATCCAAATTACTAATTTGTGGAATCCGTTTTGACTCCTGTTCCTTTCGTAGTTTATTTATTTATTTATTTATTTACTAGTTACAAAACAATTTACTAGTTACAAAACAATTTAATTAGTATACCAATCCCACTTACACAATCCACTTTGAGCTTTAAGCTCATTTATAGCAGATTGTGCAAGATGAGGTATGAGTATCTTTATTGTAAAAGATCTAACAGCGTTATCCTTAGAATTCAGCCAAGACTGGATTTTTGGATCTACGACATTATTTTAGGGATACCTTTTTTCCACGACTTTTGAAACACTCGAAATGGTACTTCAGTGAGTCACGGCTGACGCATGTTCCCATTTTACTTTTAGCATCAGCTCCTTCATAAACCTGTACTACTCTTCCCAGAAGCCAATGTGTACTGGGCATGTGTTTGGGTTGTGACAACTGCCATTTGCCGCGCTGTTGTAGTGAATTTAAGTATTCCAAATAAAACCTTTTCCAATACTATTGCACCATTTTGGTGATTTGTTGCCATTGCGACAATCGATTTGAGGGTAATTCACTAATATCTGGTTCCGGAATTGTGTTAATCGCTTTCCCAGTCAAAAAATGACCTGGTGTTAATGGATTCAAATCATTAGGATCAGAAGACATCTCGGATATCGACCTTGAATTCATTACTCCTTCAATTTGTACCACCAAAGTGTACATAGGACCAATTATGCGTTTCATATGTGTTTCAATGGTCTTTACTCCGGACTCCCACAGTCCGCCGAAGAGAGGCGTCCTTGGTGGAATAAAGTTCCACTGTACACCCTGATTCACGCAGAAATTTTGAATTTTGCTTTGGTTTTTGATAAACAATTCTTCTAAATGCTGCAGTTTGGTGTGAGCACCTTTGAAGTTTGTACCATTATCGCTCCATAGTTGAGCGCTCTTTCCCCTTCTACTAGAAAATCGCTTTAAACAGGCTAGAAATGCGTCCGACGTAGCATCTTCGACGACATCTAAATGTACACCCTTGGTTGTAAAACAAACGCAAAAGCACATATACCTTGCTATATGTTTCCTTTTTTTGATTTCGAACCGCAAACGGACCACAATAGTCAATTCCGGCAGTATGAAATTGTATACATGCTTCAATACGGCTTGCAGGTAAATCACCCATCAATTGATTTAACGACCTTGGTTTCAATCGAAAACAAGGTAAACATCGATGTATAATTTTTTTTACTAAATTTTTACCATTTTAAAATCCAGTATTTTTGACGAATAGTGGCTAAGGTCTGTTGAATTCCGCTGTGTAGATTAACAATATGTTCATACTGAATCAAAATTTCCGTATAGTGATGCTTTGGGAGAATGTATGGATGTTTCTGGTCATATTGTAACGAACTTTTTTTTAAACGACCTCCCACTCTGAGTACCCCGTCATTATCAATGAAACATTTTTAATTTACTGGGTTTCTTGATTTAAAAATTCGCCCGTAGTGAAGATATTTCATCATTAAACTCTGAATGTTGGACGATACCGATTAAATATTTATTTGCTTGCGCCAATTCTGTGACAGTTAAAGACCCAGTTCTCTTTTTGGTTTTGGTTTTTAAGTTGTGAACGTAACGTTTCTAATATGCAACATATCGCCTTAATTTTATTATAGAAGAATAATTCTGAATCGGAAAAATATTATCAACTGATATAGTATTCAAAAACACTAGTTTTTCAGTTTTAATTTCTGGCAATTTTGATTCCGATTTTACATTTGGAGGCCATTCGCTCTCTGGACGATGTAAGAATGGGGGACCATCAAACCAACTTGTATAGTTTTCCAGTTCACCAGGCATGATCCCACGCGATAATACATCTGCGGTATTATTTTTTGAATTAACGTGTCGCCACGTCATGTGTGATGTGATTTCTTGAATCTCACAAATTCTATTGGCCACATAAGTTTTAACCATGACAACACGATCGTAGAATCTGACCACAAGTATATTTCATTCACATTTATGTTCATTGACTCTATCACTTTTTAATCAAGAACTGACAACAATAACGCTGCATTCAACTCCAACCTTGGAATGGATGTTACCTTGAGTGGTGCTACTCGGGATTTACCACAAAGCAAATTTCCAGTTATATCGCCATGTTTATTAGTTGATCGTATATACACGCATGCCTCATATGCGCTGCTTGACGCATCATTCATCACCAATAACTCTTCTTTTGATCTGAATATTATTAATTAGTGGCGAGTTATTGTAAAATTTATTCCATGTGATTTGTATATTATCAGGAAGTTGGTCGTCCCATTTTATTCTGCTAAGCCATATTTGCTGCATTAGTATTTTCGCTGTGATAATTACCGGAGCAATGAGTCCCAACGGATCAAATAATTTTGCGATTGACGACAAAGTTTCTCGTTTCGTTGTTTGCGATTTGGCTTTGGTTTGTGCAATATTAAAAATAAAAGAATCATTCTTGGCGTTCCAAATCAAACCCAAAGTTTTAATAGTATCATTGGATTCGTTTACTGGTTCCTGATCCTTTATTGGAATGCGCTGCAACAACATATTCGTATTCGATGACCACTTACGCAGGGTCATTCCCGCACTTTCAAACATCTTGATCAACTGATCTTATATCTCCAATGCTCCGTTAATAGTATCACTACCCGCCAATAAATCGTCCACGTAAAAACTTTCAATTGTTACCTTGGAAGCTAATGGGTAATTACACTCTTCATGTTGTGCCAATTGTAACAAAGTTTTCGTCGCTAAATATGGTGCAGCTGATGTACCATACGTCACTGTTTGCAATCTATATTCTTGAATCGGTTCAGTTTCATTTTTTCGCCATAATATTTTCTGATATCGCGTATGATCATCACAAATTTTGATTTGCATGTACATCTTTTCCACGTCTGTGGTAAAAGCATACACAAATTTTCTGAATCTAAGTATAACTGAGAACAGTTCTTGCTGGACAACTGGACCCACCATGAGTATGTGGTTCAAACTTAAATTTGTGGACGTCTTTGCCGACGCGTCAAACACCACGCGCAACTTCGTTGATGTACTTGCCGGCTTGCAAACCGCATGATGTGGAAGAAAATACTCGTCGGGACCGCTTTGAGAATTTGAATGGCACACTTTCATATAACCTAAGTCAATATATTCGAGCATGAAGTTTATATAAGATGCCTTTAACTCTGGATTGTTGCTCAATTTTTTTTCTAAATATTGTAATCGTTTACATGCTGCCGTTTTAGAATCTCCCAAAATTTGAATTGGTTCACGAAATGGTAACTTTACGACGTAGCGTCCATCATTGTCTCTTCGATAACTGGCTTCATATAACTCTTCACATTTTTTCTCTTCTAAAGACATTGGTTTTTACTATCGCAAGATTCAATTTCCCAAAATTTTTGAATTAAATCAACAATCTTGTTTTCTTCAATTAATGTCAATTCCATTGACATAAAGAAATTGTATGATTCTTCGATTTTACCTCCTACAATCCAACCAAATCTGGTATTAACCAATGTAGGGGTATCATTTGATATCTGGTATTGATCTTAAAGAATAATCTTGTAAAACACTTCCGCTCCTAATAACAAGTCGATCTTTCCCGGGACATTAAAAGTTGGATCAGCTAGTTTAAATGATTTTGGTATGCGCCAATTTTCAGTATTTATAAATGTATGTGGTATGCGATTAGCTACTTGAGACACAACTAAAAATTTCAAATCAATAAACTGTGACGATAATGATTTAATCGATGCGTTGATTTTATGCTTTATATTTGTTTTAATATTATTTATGCCAGCAATAGATGCATCTTCGCTTTTAAATTGACAAAACAGCTTGGTTGCTACTTCTGCGGAGATGAAATTGCTCTGTGACGCAGAATCCAATAGTGCTCTTCATGTGTGAAAATTACCATTACTATCGGATATTAAAACTACTGCAGTTTACAACAAAACTTGACTTTGGTTTCCATTTCCATTGCATAGATAGACTGATTTATCTTTATTATTCTCCTCATATTCTTGTTTCAAATTTCTGTTTTCATTTAGACTTGTTTTTTTTAATTCGTCGACATGAACTAATCCTTTGTGTCTACCGTTACAATTTGTACATCGTTCTTTGATCTTACAAGTGAAACTTTTGTCACGACTTTTTAAACAATTTTGACACAATCCTAATTTTCTCGATTTTTCCATTCTTTGCTTTGGTGTCATAGCCAAAAATTCAGCACAATTTGTTATGAAATGTGACTGTTTACATAACAAGCATAAATAATTGTTTGGTGCACTATGATCGAATGATGTGACAAACGAATTTTGAGTTGTGTTTCGTGAAATATTATTCGTTTCCTTGAATGGTTTAAGTGCACGACATCTTTTATGCATAAATATAACCATTTCTTACCAAGTTGCTTGTACATCTGATGTATGCTCATTTTCCCACAACTTCCTTGTTTTTTGATCAAATCGCTGCTTCACCGTAAATACTGTCACCGCGTCGCTTAACTTTTCGCCTAACGTTTCAAGACCACGTACATGTGTCAGACTATCATCCAATAACCGCGAGATTCCCGAACGGCTCTCACCACTAATTGATTTTAAATTAAAAAATTTATGCAAATGATTTTCTAGGATTTCCCGCTCATCATTATATTTGAACATAAGCGATTCCCATGCTAAATGAAATCCCTTTGACGTAAATTCAATATTTTTAATAGTTTTTTTTTGCCCTATCACCGAGTGATCCAATTAAGTAATGATAACGTTTAACTTCTGATATTGCGGTGTTGTTAATCACCATATCGATGAATGAGTCTCTATATTCTAACCAATCATCTACGGCACCATCAAAAAAGGTAATTTTATCTGCGGTAATTTTACTGACCTTTCAAAATTACTATCACTATCTGAACACGGATTAGGCAATTATTTTATTTCGCTTTTTCATCATTCTTTTGAATTTCCACTGTCACATTATTAAATTGAATATTATCATTCTCACCTGATGGTTCTCGTACTGATCTTCCATCAAAATTTGATGCATGTTGTCCTTGCAACTTTGTGTAATGATCCAACGATGTCTGGAATAAATATTTAACGTGGCATATATTATCCTGCATTTCTTTTGCATCCATTTCCACTTTTTGAATTCCAGTATCATCATCCAATTGCGATTCCAACTCGATTAATTGTGTGTAGATTGCATTATAATCATGTTCGCATGCCGTCAATTTACCAACTTTAAAATTTAAATTGCATTCGCTTTCGTTATTCTCAGGATTGAATTCTTCGATGAATGTTTTCAACTTTGATAATTTTATTTTAGCTACTTTCCTTTTGTTCATTAACTTTTTGAATTCACTGGTATACACTTTTAATTGTTCGGCATCCATTTTTTTTACAACACCAATTTTTATTTCATCAACAATAATAATTTATAATTAAATATCCGGCAAAATATCCGGCATCAATGGGCCAAATGTTCCTTTCGTAGTGGACTGTATTATATTTTTTGTTATTTTTAATAAAACGCACGTTGATGTTTTTAGATTATAACACAAATTTATTTTTCTGCCTTTTTTGAAATTAACGTGGTTGCCCTTATTATACATATTTTTTGAAGGAATGTACCCTTTTTCTTTTTTACTACATGACGTTAGTTACAATTCATATTTTCCTACCGACCATATAATTATACATATTGGGCACACCACGCGCATGTAAGTCAGAATACTGACAGAAATCCATTTGATAAATATTAACTTATCTACTAATTTAAATTGATTCCAAACAACTCCACTGAAACCATAAAACAAAATTCGACGTGCGCACTGAAGGTAAGTGAAGTGGGAAATATCTCAACAGCTTTAAATAAATTGACTAATAGGATACAAAGCTTCATGGCGCTGTTGGAGAGAATCATGCTGATGCAGATAGTCGAAAAAAGCCAGAAATGACCATCATCAAAAGAGCCGTATGGAATGCAAATGGACGAGCACAACATAAGGCGGAGCTACACGCATTTCTCACCGAGCACAACATTGACATAATGTTAATATATGAAACACGCTTCACCAAAAATAGCTATTTTAAAATTAATGTGTACCCTATTTATGACACCAAGCACCCATTTTGGGAAAGCACATGGAAGCACTGCTGTATTGATTAAGAGAAGATTAAAACACTATGAACTTAAGAAATATGAGAAAGAACATATACAATCAACGAGCATCTGTCGGCAGGAGTGGTCTGGAAACTGTGTCATATCGGCAGTGTACTGTCCTCCAAACATGCCATAAAAACACTCCAGTTCTTGGATTATTTCCGCCAGCTGGGTAATAAATTTCTTGCGAGGGGTAATTATAACGGTAGACATATACTCATACGGGGTTCCAGATTAACATCGCCGAAAGACAAACAACTTTATGAAGCTATAGAAGAATAGTCCCTGGATTATTTATGTGCCGGTAACCCAACTTACGCCCACGGATAAAAAGAAAATTCCTGATTTAATTGACTTTTGTGTAACTAAGGGAATTCCACGTACACAAGCTAAGCCCACCGATTGCTATGATCTGTCTTCTGATCACTCAACGGTAATAGCAACAATGAGTACCGAGATCCTAAGGAATGAAATGCCGAACCGTCTTACAAACAAGCAAACTAATTGGGATCAATATAGGAGGCTAGTCGAACAAAATTGTCTACTTACAATAATATTCCTCTGATCACACCAGCTGATATTGATGCGGCGGCAGAAAATCTAAAAGATGTCATGACATTATCAGCTGAATGGGCTACACGCGGCATAAGAAGTTCTGAAAAAGCTAATAAACTGTCACGTAATATACAGGAACTAATCCAGGAAAACCGAAAAATTGTTATTGAAATGGAAATTAAATCGAGCTTGCGGGAAGAAGAAAATGAGAGCGGAAGAACTATTTAAGTGATCTCTCGGTAATCGAGAGGACAGTTTATTCTTTGTGGAAGGCAACAAAAAATTAAAAAAGGCCAACAAATTAGAATCCATCGATTAGAGTACCAACTGGAAGTGATGAAGAAAAAGTCAATGATTTCGCTGCTCATCTAACAACAGTATTCGCACCACACGAAGAAGTTAATTATTTCGTGCTACCCTAGCATGTGGATGATGGTTTATTCTACAAACCTATAAATTATAATTGGAAGAATGTCAAGAATACAACTAAAACTTGCATAAGCCCGAAAAAGGCACCAGGATATGATCTCATTACTAGAAACATAATAAGGGGATTGCCAGATAAATGCATAAAACTAATAACATTTGTATTCAACGCGATCATGCGAACCAGTTATATTTCTCAAAAATGGAAGATACCTTTGATCACAATGACACATAAGCCAGGGAAAAATGAAACGCAAACTCATCATATCGTCCAATAAGCATGCTGCCCACAATTTCAAAGCTATTTGAAAAAATGTTACTAACGAAATAGAAACCAATATTAGAAGAATGGCGCGTTATTCCAGACCATCAATTTGGGTTCTGAAACCAACATGGTACTACAGAGCAAATACAGAGAATTGTAAATGCAATTAAAAGTGAAAAGAAATATTGTTCTGCTGCCTTTTTGGATATAGCACAAATTTTGATAATGTTTGTTTTTAATACACAAAATTAAAGAGCTTCTACCGAAGAAATTTCACTCAGTTTTGGCGGAGCTATCTTCTTCAAAGGCAATGCAAGGTCAAACGAAACAGCGCAGCCACTTGTTTAAATGATATTAATGCAGGTGTCCCGTAAGGCAGCGTTTTAGGACCAATATCATACTTATTGTACACGGCTGATTTACCTAAAACTAGCCGATAACACGGCCATCCTGGTGTCACACAATAATACTGAAATTACCTCAAAGGAATTACAGAACCATTTAAACAAATTAACTAACGTCACATTCACGCTGAACAAACGCACCTGTCCACCAGTAAAATTAAACGATAAAAATATTCCTCAACAAAAGAAGGTAAAATATTTAGGTTCGCACCTGGATAAAAGGTTAACGTGGAAAAATCATATTGAAACAAAGCGCAACCAAATAAAAATTACATTTTCCAAAATGTATTGGCTGATGGGAAGAAAATCTCAGTTGGCATTACCCAATAAAGTTTTACTGAACAAAGCGATAATCAAACACATATGGACATATGATATTCCACCAGTGCTTCAAACAGAGAACTCCTGCAACGAACCAAACCGAAAATACTTTACAATATAACCAATGCTCCGTGGCACATTCGACGTATAATATCAGAGCACCCTGTATTTTATAGAGCCATAATCAAAAAATCTGAGCTTTTATAAGGGAATTAGAAACGAGGAAAAAACGAAACTTTTCATAGTAAAACACACAAAACATATGGGAAATCACTTTTTTCCTAAGACAAATTTTTAAATGAAAACGTTACAAATTCTTAATTATGATTTCTGAAATACTTTCATACATGTTTGAATTTCAACATACATGAATGTCGTTTAAGTAAATCGTTTTCATTTTCTTGTAATAATTGATTTATTTAAACCAAAATATAAAAAAAAATTCATAACAACAGAATTCTGCTCAAATTGAAATAAAAGCTTACTACGATTCGTTTGGTCATTAAGTCAATATACATTACATAGATGGCAGTGATGGCCGTAAAAATTTGGAAAAATCGTACCAAAAATTACCACCTGGGGAAATTTCAAGTTCAAAAATTTTAGGAAAAGCAAAACAAATTCACAAAATATGGGAACGTATGATAATTTTGCGATTAAATAATTTTTTTTCGTATTTTTCTGTAACCATTTTAGACATCTTACGTACACTAGTAAAACTAAAGATAAATTTAGCAAGTATTATTTTAATTTGTCAGAGCCAACTTTGATGTATTTTTCAAAATGAAAGTTCGAAAAAATATATTTTAGAAATAATTTAATTTTAATATTTCTGCAATTAATATTTACTTAATACCAATATGGCCTTCTTGTATATTGTTGTTAGAAATATGTAGAAAACTTTTATATAAACATTTTATGACGTTTTTGCTTTTTTCATTGAAAAACTTGAAGCTAAAAAACACCATTTTTACTATCGATTCCTATGGAAATCAGTGAAAAGATGTACCACTAAAAAAGCTTCTAAAAAATACGTCATTAAGATTATGACTCTATACTCTAGAAGGTTCTGATAATATTTATGACGACCTTGGGATTAAAACCGTTAAAGAAACAATTAAAGAATACAGTTCGAAATATTACTCAAAACTAGAAGCACATCTCAGAACGAATTGGCCGAATTGGAGATACTAAAACAGACGCGATTCAGACGATCGAGAAGAACAGATCCACTCCGACTGATGAACCTGTGAACCTGTAAATTTATTAAATGATTATGTTTATAACCTAAATTAATTAAACTGTGAGCACTAACAATAAGTATTAATGTAATAATTTTTGCGTAAGATTCGATTACTACTTGTGAGTTATTATTATTATTATTATTGGAGGGCCATGCGGGCGAACAGCCACTTCGCACTGCGACGTAAAAGATCTATTGTGCTGGACCCTGCTTAATTATCGGTCCAGTCAATATTCAGGTTTTTAATGAGCCTGACAATACTGCCTCCCGGTACGTGATACATACTATCTGGGCTTATTGCTCTCCCTCCTAGATCTTTACTACTGCATGTAGTTCCGCTAGAAAGACGGTAGCATTGGAGCCCAAGGACTTCGAGAGGTTGTCCCACTCCCGTATATTCCTACTCCTGCCCCGTATTTCGTTTGCTTTTACTCTTACAAGTTGCTGGGAATTGCAAATCGCCTGTAGGTCACCCAGCTTTACTACAGGAAGGCTAAATAAAACTGGAGGATGCCTGGTATCCGGAGTCAGCATATTTTGGACTGATTAATCTATCAGCCATTCATCCATCGGCATATGCTGTTCCACCTTAGATTAGGGTTTTTTGTCAAGGTTTTCTCCTTTAGCGCCGTACTTTAGCCTGTGCCAAACGGCCAAAATGTGCCAAATGCCCTTAGATACCAGTGGTTGCCACGAGGAGGCAGTACGTACTCTTGCGAACAGGTTACCCCTTACACAATTGTACCCATCACGCAGCTGCCTAATGACAAGACCAGAACAGCTCACGTGATGTGCATCCTGTTGGAACATTACGGAGCTGGTATATTAATCTATTCAACTTTGGTCCCCCCCCCTCCAATAGACGCCAAACCACCACTTGTGAGTTTCTTATGTAGAAAGATTCAAGAATAAAGCCATTGGCAACATTGAAAAAATAAAACTAAAGGCCCTTCAGGAAAGTGCCTATAAAAAAAAATGTTTCGATAATTGGAAAAACGTTGCCATATGACTAAATCCACGAATGGGGAATACTTTGAGGGCGACAAAATAAAGTATTATGATTAAACTTAAAATTTGTGTCTTATTCTATAACTTTTATTATGGAATTCCGCGCATATATCACTATTTCGATATGTGATAAAACCATTTGATTTATATTTATATTTTAGATTAATATTGTAGAATTTTTTGCATGGGATTTAGTACTCCACAATTTTTTGTTATGAAGAGATAATTTACTCGAATGTTAAAGGCAACCCAAATTAAGAGTGGAAAAGGTATCTGATTTAATCGATGCAGGTTTATTAGGATCCATTAGGCTAGATAAAATTGTTATTTTCAAACGTTTAAACGTTTTCAAAAAAAGAATTTATTTTCTATAACCTCTAACTTATTAAAAAAGGTGCCGGCAATGATAATTTATCCAATTATTTCATTTTTCAATTGAAATGTTAGTTGATAGGCGTGTTTGCATCTCACTGGAAGAAAGCTTACTTAGCGCCAGTTTATAAAAGATCTGAGGCAAGTGATATAATGAATTTAGACCTACATATATCTACACTGTATCTACAGTTTCAGCTAAATATTTGAGAAAATTGGATATTGTATTGTAATTAGCACTTCATAAAATGTTTTTTTTTCGTAATCGTAACTACTAACTTAATCGATATATCTAACTTTATTTTTACATACGTTGATAAAGACGGACAGGTAGACTGTACACAGATTTTGAAAAGGCACTTGATACCGCACATCACCGAATTGTACTTAAAAATGTGCTGATATTGGTCTCTCTGAGCTAATTCTTAATTATAGCAATCATATGACTATCATAATCTCTCAGGTCGTAAATAATAGGTACAATACAACGGATTTTTATCATTTTGAGTAAGTCTGATGTTCCTCAAGGTTCCACTGTTGGCCCCTTTTTAACCAACGATTTGGCTGCCGTTTTTTTTACAAGATGAAAATTTTCACCAGTATTGACGACGCTGGTTACTGGTTTAGACTTCAGCCTGATTTGCAAAATTGTTCAGTGTCGTCGAAAGCAAATAAACTAAGACTTAATATCTTAATATCAATAAATGTGATACGACTTCATATATGCGAAAAGTTAACCATTTAAATTTTCCGTTAATGACACTGTTTTAGTTAGGGTTTTCGAAATCACTGATCTGAGTGTAGTATTTGACTCTAAACTGAAATTTGATCTCCATATAGCCATTTTGCCACTTGTGCAAAGGCACATTGGGTTTATTTTTAAACATGGTAAAGATTTTCCTAATAATCCTAATGTTTTTATTACATTATATAAAAGTTTAGTGGTGTAAATTTTATGTCTCGATTTTGTGTGACGATTTTTTTGAGTGCCCTCAAAAAATGTTAAGAAGTTCAAAGTTAAAAATATTTATGTAAACATTTTAAAAATCAATTATTATGGTAAAAATTGAGCATTGAACTTGTGATGTAGGCTTTCTCCGAAGTTGCTTAATAAAGAGGGCCAATTCCTACAAATTCAATTTTTTGACAACGAATATAGCCTGAAGTTCAACGTCGTTGCTTTATGATTCCTGGCATCAACAAATTTCTTACGAAAGATGCTCCATAGCTGCATGAAAATAATTTGTACTTTCATAGAAATTCAAAATGGTACCTGGCACGATATTGTTTTATTTTTACGTTTAGGAATAAGCCTAAGAGAATTACCGAGATGCAAATGTTGTGACGCCTTACAATATCCGCCGAAGTTGCCACTTGGTGACAGATATGTAATCAACACCACTCAAGCTTAGCCAAAAACTTTTATACTTATAGTGGCATTATTCTGGTTTTCCCGGCGAATTGGGAAATTAACTTACTGTGACTTTTTTAGTGTATTTTGGTATTATTTTTCCAAAGATTGAAAACCTTTTGCTTAATTACTGTTAGTTACAGATTTAATAATTAGTTGCCATACACGCTAAGACTGAGCCTGGAATTTTGTCATTCAATCGACTGGATCCAACTTAGCTTCGTGACGAACCCTTGGTACTGCGAAAAATTATTGCAAGTCAGCCATAAAATTTAGTGGCACTATTTTCGACATATATGTAGTTATAATAAAACAATATAGTTATTCATCCAAATCACCAACTATTAAAAAAAATCTTTCAGAGGTTGAAGCTGCTACTCAGAAATCTTTTTCTCTAACGGTGAATTGTAACCCAACATCTCTACGATGCCTTCTGAAAGATCTTGGAATAACCTCCTACACAAAGTTTAATATAGAACATCATTTAAACTATTTAGCTACTGTGGTAGCTTTTGTCAATTTGTCAGAAATTTCACTTTAATGTTAATTAGACAAATAATATTTTCTTACTAATCTTGATTATCTTATAATTTCATGATGTACACATACATATGTATCTATTTACTTATTGTTAAAAATAATCATTTTAGCTTCTTTACTGTAGCATTGGGATATTATTTTTAGTTATGGAAAATTCAGTAATTTTTTTGCAAATTAAAATGATATAAATCTTCTCGTTAAAAAAACCAACAAGAAAGTTTTTTTTTATTTCCATCCAACGGAAATCAAAAACTCTCTCATCTCAAGATTAAATTTAATTTAACAGATATGTACAATATATTAAAAACTCTATAGCGGTCGTCAACAATTAGGTCAGATATTATTCAAAGAATAAAAGTGTGGAAGAGTTGCCAAATCGAGGCAAACCCCGAGTAACCCCTGAAAAGGGAAGATTCAGTCATCAACATTGCTTTCACTCGGAGAAATTCGAGACGACCCATTAATGTAGGAATATTTGAAAATGGAATAACTTTGATTTTACAGTTTAAGTGAAACCAAAATTTAGAAATTGAAATTAAAAACTAGTTATGCGAACTTAATTCAAGGAACCGTTATTTTATCCGATAATACGTGATCTATCGGGAATTTACTCATACATATATGTAAGTTAAAACTACAAACACGTATACATAGTCACACTCTGACTTAGTGAATTATTATAAGAAAACAAAATGTTGTTTTCTTCAATTAACGACTGGAGTATCACGGCCACATAGCGAACATTTTTGGAACTTAAAGAACTGTGCTATTTGATATTAAATCAATCAAAATCAATCATCCCTAATATGCAAATATTTGTATGGTTTGGCGATATTTGAGACTTTTCCAATTTAATAAGACTATTATTAGTTAAGAAACAAATTATATGCTCGATTGCTAAACAGCAATTTACTCGTATGTCATTTAGGACATTCATTTAATTTATATTTCCCGCCATGAGAGGTGCTTATTTCTAATAAACAATCGTGCCAATATGTCCGCCGTTTGATCCATTGTGGACTCATTTAACACTTTCGGAATTCTGCATTTTGGCAACACGGTCTGCATTTGGATAGTTTTCCCATCCACACGCCCGTTTTAGCACAACGATCTCCATCTTCAATGAGTGCCACTGCGCCCAGTAGCCTCTAAGCGTAATAATATTCGCGGGAGCTATGCCATATGCTAGCCTGACAAGCCGTGTGATTTCTGCTTCCAATTGTTGTAGACTTTCACCTTTGGCTTGCCTGCGGTTTTATAGTTGAATTTTGTGAAGATGTGAGTCCCCGTATCGTAACTCCAACGCGTTCATCAGCTGCTCGTTACCACTTAACACTAAAATTAATGCACCTCATAACTGTTCCGCGTCCCATTTGTTAGTTTTGGCTGCTACCGTGAATTGCACTTTGAAATTTGGCCAAGAAGAGGGCCATACTTTCCTTTTTTTAGCTTCATTGCTTCATTTTGAAGTTTTCCAAGTTTTTCTTCCATGTTGCTCATAACCGTATCTTGAAGATGCAATTTCTTATCGACTACCGTCCTCAAGCGCGGGTATTTTTGATTGTACTCCTTCGATTGATCGTTGGAGCTCTTCCCTTTGTAATTTTAGAGACTGATGCAGGGAAGATAGCTGCGAGGATAGAGATTCTTTGAGAATATGGTTCTGCGATGATATCTTCCCTTCTTGTGATTTCAACTCGGATGACATATGGGATATTTATGTTTGCTTTAGCCCGAGTATTAGTGTAGCTAGATCTGATTGTCTGGTCGGCTGTGATGTTGAGGGGTTTTGATCTTCTGAAGCTGGCACCTTTTGTTGCCTGCGTGTTATTTCCTCTGCCTGCATCAATGTTTCGAGCCGCAATTGCAATTCTGATTTCGTTTCAGAAACTGGGGCCAAAATCGCACTTCCGACACCAATTTGTTATGAACTGGGCTTCTGAGTTTGTCTGGATTTTTCAATTAAAAACACTGTGTGCTTTTATGTCACTTGACTTGACTTTATTTCACTTTACTTTTATACAGTTTAATATTTGCTTTTATACTTATTTAAATCTATCTGCTTGGCCACTGGTGGGGCTATGACAACAAATTTATTTCACTTGTTACACGATTTAAAGTAAACCAAAAACTGTTTTCTGCTTGTCATCGGTCGTGTTAATATACCAGTTTATTGCTGCTCCCGAAATTTCCTTTATTGCACGTCATAAATCATCTTCATTCTTGGTTAGTCTGTTTATGAGCATAATCATTTGGAAATATCGTTTTGTGGCTTGTCATAATCATCATCATTCATAATCGTCGACGGGCGGTGTTGTGATTGTATTTGTGTCGTTATTCATTTATACTTCAATCACTAAACCACGCCTTCCTTTGTACGCTACATCTCGGACGTTCTTGTTTTTACACGGTCATTATGAATTTGAGCGTTGGTGTATAAACATGTTTCGATGTCCACAATAAATAAACGTAATAACAACTTTGGGTTCGACGAGCATCGAACCATTGACCTTCCTGTACTACGCGCTAACTGTCCGAGCTATTGCTATTCACAATCTCAACTTGTTGTAAGATGGCCATAATTATCACAGTATACTGACTACTCTAAGCTATACTTTTCATGCAAGACGAATGTTTGTCGTTGCTCACGCGCTTTGTTAAATTATCCGCAATCATTTGATTGCTATTCTTGAATTGAAGTTGAATTTCCTTATAATTTCTTTTTTTGCAAACAAAGTGATGTCAATGTATTTTGTTTGTGGGCTATATATTTGATTTTTTTGCCATATTAATCGCACTTTTAATTTCACAATAAATTTTGATTCCCTGCTGTCCTTCGTACAACAGTTCTCTCATTATTTGTGCCCATAATTATGAAAGTGGTCTAAGTCAAAATTTCAAAAAAATAAGTTTATCACTTATTTCACATCCATATCAGCTATCTTAAATTATTATCTCGAAACAAGAATTATATGACTTAGACCACTTTCATAATTATGGGCACATTTATGGAATCCTGCGATTGTCATAAATCCAGCCTCTGCACTTGAGAGTGCTACGGTTTGTTGCCTTTTACTTCCCAAAGAAATTGCACAATTTTGCAGTTTGTTGAATACATATCCAACACTTTTGATCTTCAATTTTTGGTACCCAATCAGATCGTAATCATCCCATCTGACCATCTGGTTATCATGGTTTTCTTCAGATATCTGAATGTATGATTCACAGCATTCCAATGAGGTCGATCCGGTTCATTAATGAATCGACTGACATTTTCAATCGCATACGAACTACCTGCACGTGTGCATTGCGACCAACATAGAATGATGCCAACTGCTCCATGATAAGGCACGTTTTTCATTTCACCCATTTTATCATTTGTTTTCACTGACATTTCCCTTGTTAGCTTAGAATTTGTCTCTGCGGGTGAATTATTCAGATTGTAATTTGACATTTAGAACTTTTCGAGTATTGCTACGGGTGATGCGCATACAAATACATCTGCTGGGTTGTTCCAAATCTTTCACACTGAAATGTTCATGAGACTGGCAACAAAAACCATATTGTTTTTCTCACGACGAACGTAAATGCACTCATCAGTTTCACACCTTTTATACCCAGAGTTGATTACATTGTTCAGTTTGATGTTTCAAAGAAAAGCGAACTTTTTGACTACAGCCCTTTGCAGCTAGCCTTCCCTTGTAACAAATGATTGCGCCATTTTAATTGATGATTTTAATCATTCGGTAGCTCAACTAGTTGCCAAGTGCGATTGTCCATTAATGATCGGTATTCCTCATTCATTGCTACATGCCAAATATGTAACATAATCCCTGTGTCGGCTTGCTTGCGCTCTCCGAATGTCGTAGAACAGTTTCGACATTATCCTCTGGATGTATCGAAGCTTTTGTAGTGTCAGTGGCAGCAGAGTCATCATCAGTTTATGTAGTCGAATCATCATTTGTTTTTTCATTATGTTGATACTCAACTTCAGTGACATCTTCTTCGCCGTCGTCTATAACATGTAAAGCAGAAAATTACATAGTTTTCAAATTTGAAGAATTATCTGTCTCCAAAAAAAGTGACATCTCTGCTGTTGATCGCTCGGTTGCCGTCTGAATCATACATTCGATAACCTTTGTTGCCTTCACTGCGTCTGATGAAAATTAGCTCACGCGATTTTGCGTTAAATTTTTTACGTCTTTCGTCCGGAATATGCACGATTGCACGCGATCCGAAAAATCGCAACTGGCCTTAAATAAATTCGTAGCGAGCACCGCCAAGTGAAGCGTTTTCAGTTGGTTGTTCTGCTCATGTAACATCTGCTCATCGGCAGCATGTAACACATACATGTTCCCCTCTGTCATCAACAAATGAAATGACGTTAACTGCGCCTGCAAACTGCGATAATTATATACATATATTGCTTGATACCATTCAATCCAGACAGGCCATCGATGATAGTAGTCATCGCCACAAGGTTGCCTTTTTTGTCTCGAATTTCAGCACGGTCTGAAAAGAAATGCACCTCATTGCGACGACTTACAGACAATAAATTCGCTGCCAGTTCCGGAATGCACAAAACGTCATTGACATCTATTTGACTCGGTTCACTCTTTACATCAACTAACAATTTCACATTTCTGCTTGTTTCAACTTTCATCTTTATATTATTCGCCGCAATGATATCAGAACTAAACGGTTTCTTTTCATTGAAAATCCAATTTCGATTTATGGTAAGCTGTTGTGTTGCGTCAGAATTTAAATGCCAATCAACTTTGTTGAATTTTCCCATTAAAAATACTGCGCTGAAAGTTGAGAATCACTGGATTTGTGGCCTTTTTCATTACAAGTATAGCAAAGAATGCTTGCACCATTTGTTTTGCGCTGACCTTTTTTGTTGCTGTTGAGAAACGCATTTCCATTATCTGTGAACGGTATTTATTGTAACAATTTAGTTTTGATTGCGTTACTGCTTAATTTCTTTTCAGTGTTATCAAGCACCATTATTATCGGCGTGTACTGTTCAGTTAAACCGCACAGCAAAAATATCGCCAATCATTCATCATTGACTGGAATAACCTGGTTCCCGTTATTTTTCTAACTAATGTGATATGTCATGCATGGCGTTTATCTTCGAACGTCATTTGCGATTTTTCTCATATTTCCTTGGCTGTTGTTGCACCCTCTGCGTAAACGTACTTACTTAGATTATGCTCTCTGTTTGAGCCTTTGATATACTATATTATGATCCGTTTCAGTTCCAAGAACAGCTTTCCAATGATCAATATACTCTAAGAATATTTTCATGGTGAATTTCTATGTTGCATAATTTTCCCGGTCCTGAAGCCGCTCGACCAACGACAGAAAATTCGAACTTTTATCAGCCATTGTTTTAGTTCAGACAGAACTTTCTAACACAAATTACAGTTAGTTTTCGTTAAAAAATAACTTTTCAAGAATTCCTGATAATAAACGCTGAGCTATTACCTGGCCATTACCCTCCCTTAACTTAAATTTATTTCAAATAAAATAAAACTCGCTGTGAAATATGGTGGTGTTTTTAGATATGTACATACATTGAATTAAATGGAATGAAAGTATTCAAACAGTAATATGTGTAACAGCAGAAATTGCACAGACGTATTTACTATGGCAAATTTACAATACAGATCTCAATTTGTTAATGATATTTAAACCATCGCATTCGGCGCTTTTGATGTCAGATGATGTAAGCATTTCAGTTTTTTAACAATAGCTGGTGCCATGTACATTGTCATCTGGTATACCTTATAATATATTTTGCCTCTATTGAGCCTCGTCAAAATTTTCATTGAACGTGGAAACATACCTTTTTAAAGCTCTTACGTTTTTCAGTGTTGAATGTTCGCTACATAGCCGCCAAGCATGGCTTATAAATGTTCGTTCGTATTTATGTCCGGACTTCTTAGAAATCTTCAAGTAAGCTTATATTTTATTAAGTAATTCACGGTATTCTATGCCGTAGATGGAATGGACGTTGATACGGGGATGATACGTATATGTAACAACAATATACAAAATGTTGTTATGAATTCATTAATTCTAAAATTGTTAAAACCGGTGACTCCACAGCCACCAAAATCTTGATACATCCGTGAACGGAACCAGATTTCAGTACATACGTTCAATTTAAATTCCACATGTATAATTTAATCTTCATTTGACTGTTCTTACTTTGAAAACATCAAAATTGAAATAAAATTGAAAACGCAATGTATCACTCTGTTGAAACATGACTGTATTGTTGAAGTAGGTATTTTGTTCTATAATTTTGAAATTCGTCAATCGTTCTATTCGAGATTAATTCAAGTGCGAATTAAATGTTAAACTTAGCAACGGATTTATGCTCAATCTTTGCCGTCGTAACTAAAAGGGTAATCTGAAATTAACGATAAACTTACACTTCACGTGTCATATCCATCTAATCTCCGTAAAATTCTACCACTCTGCATTTTTTATTATCATAATTTGCCGTATCAAATACCGTACATAACTGCATATATAAATATTATAAATGTTAAAATAATTTTAATAAAAATATTTATAAATTTTTCCAGACAAACTACAGCAATGCTATCAAATGACAACCGCGGATAGAAAAATATTAGAAAATGATTATGATTTAAAATTAAATCATGACTTAGATTATTATGATGCAGCGACAAAAAATTTAGTTGAAGCAGCACAAAATCGTGAAAATAGTAACAGCACAAATTTTAACAATAGTAACAATAATAACAGTTCTACACATTCAATACAATCCCTGATGCTATTAAATAGTAACAACAATAATGCAAGTAATAACAACAATAATAATAATAATAATAATGGCGATACATTAAATAGTTTAAATCATGGAATTATAGTAAACAATAATAATAATAATAGTGGTAGCCATATTGGAAATGGATTAAATAATAACAATAACAACAATAATAATTTATTGGGTGATAATCGGAAATGTTTTAGTTTTAGTTCCGAACAAATACAATGTATGTGTGAGGCATTACAGCAAAAAGGTGATGTAGAAAAATTGGCTTCATTTCTATGGAGTCTGCCATCTAATGAGCTGCTCAAAACGAATGAAACAATCTTAAGAGCACGTGCCATTGTTGCATATCATCGCGGTTTATTTCACGAGTTGTATTTATTGTTGGAAAATCATTGTTTTTCGATTAAATATCATCCGGAGCTACAAAATTTATGGTTTAAAGCGCATTACAAAGAGGCGGAAAAAATACGAGGCAGACCATTGGGTGCTGTGGATAAATATCGTTTGCGAAAAAAACATCCCCTACCAAAAACAATATGGGATGGTGAGGAAACTGTTTATTGTTTTAAGGAAAAGAGTCGTAACGCATTAAAAGATTGTTATACAAGAAATCGGTATGTAGAGCACACATATGCCACATTACACTAAACGATATACCGTAATTTGTATAATTTACAAAATTGTTTTATTTTTTTTTTTGTGTGATTTTAGATATCCAACACCAGATGAGAAAAAAATTCTTGCAAAAAAGACTGGGCTAACATTGACTCAAGTATCAAATTGGTTTAAAAATCGTCGACAAAGGGATCGTACGCCACAAACAAGAACGTAAGTAGAACACATGTGTACCGAATTTTTCGTTACTTTTTAATTCATAAAATTAGTATGAATTTTAGGGCATATATAAGTAGTTATACAAAAAGGTCATCACAAAATGATTTTATGCTTTTTGACCACCGGTATGTATGTGTATATGTATAGTTGGGTCTCTTGTAATGATTTTTGTCAACAGAAACAAAAGAATTTTTATTGCCCTTTATAATAATTCATTATCGTTATGTGCTCGGTTGGATACCATCGGCCAAACATAAATTTATTTCGTACACATGTGCTCGTCCTATATGTATATGGTTAATGGAGTACTAAAGAAATTTAGTTACTTTAACTGCCAAACATATGCACTTTATAAAGATTGATTTCTGTATATAACTAAATTGTACCGCGAATTTCAGTTGATTAAAGTTTTCGTAAATAATTGTTAGTAAAAATATCAATTATGTGTAGCGTACATTAAAAATCCCATTAAAGAATCGAAATAAACATTAAAATCCATAAATTTATTTACATTCAAAATGATTGTATTACATGGCATACAAAATAACGCACAAGCACGTATTGTTTTGACTGATTTGTAAAAATTCAATGAAAAGTTTGTTTACAAATTAATGACGTTTAACGAATGCGTTTCTTATAAAGTTCATTGATATTGAAAGTATTTTTTTGTGTATTCATGTTTTCTGGTTATATTTACACTTGATATTGGATATCTTAATAGGCTACCGCGTCATATTATTCTTAAGAACTTCCGACGTACATTCACAGTGTGTTTTAATGATTCCAAATTAATTCAAATAACTCAAGTTTGAATTTATTTTAAGTTTTAAGACTTGGTACCTATGTACCATGTGGTGTGTGTGTCAGGTCGAGTGTTTTGAGTAATTATTATATTTTTCACTAGCTGTTCCCGGCCACGCGTTGCTGTGGCTCAGTCTATATTCTGATTAAATGGAAAAGAAAGAAAAGAGAAAGCACACGTTTCTAATATGTTTAATTTCACAATACTTGTGGGTATGCAATATGTTTTGTTGTTCCATTGTCTGTGTAAATGTTGTCTGGTTTGCCGACTCTAGAACACGCAACGTATAATTGTCCATGTGAGAAGCAATCCGTGTCTAGATCTAAACCACACAATTCTAAAGATTAAATTGAAATGGCATATCCATTGGAATCATAAGAATTCGAGGAATGAGGACATCTGTTACAATTGTTGCTTGTGCGACGTTGCTCATCAATTTTTTTACTGCAAGACGCGTGCCGTTGATAACATGATAATTGGCTGCATGCTGATCTTCAATTGCAGTACGTGCGGTGTCATCCCTGGCAAATCGAGTGAATTCAAAAATTCTAATGGATAATTAACCGCTTCATCTGCTTCCACAATAGTGCCGACCGACTTGTATGTGAGTACCTTGCTTTGAATTTGACACTGAATAATATTGTTAACTTCGGAGACGTCTTTGTTCCTGGCGGCAAGAATAGCTCGTTCGCTCAGCTAATCGTGATTTTTATAATTGGTTTAAATATTGGGAAATACTTTTTCAGTCAATTCTTCTTTTGACGTCACTAAATTGCAGAAGTTATGAGGCAACGAAATCCGTCCTGAGGTCAGATCAACCGGCACCTTTCCGTTCCCAATTTCCAGCAATTGATGTGAAAATATTTCCACTGATCGGTCGTTTTGCAGCTGGACACGCATATTTGTAGTTAATTTCAGCGTCTTTACGTATCATGCTTCAGGCAACCATTTATTTCGTCCGCTGGTGTCGATCGGGGAATTACAAGTAATGTTTGCCTGAAATCTCCTGCAAGCAATATGAACGTGTTCCCAAATGATTTAATGTTCCCACGCAAATCTTGCAATGATCGATCAAGAACCTCGAGTGATTTTTTGTGTGCCATTGTGCATCCATCCCAAACAATAAGTTTGCATTTTTGCAACATTTTTCCCATGCCGCATGCTTTGGAAATATTGCACGTGGGGGTTTCAATCAATTGCATGTTCACTGGTAATTTCAAAGCGGAATGAGCAGTTCTTCCACCTGGTAATAATGTCGTAGCTCCTCCGGATGACGCCATTTTGGGATCGAATTTCTGCCAAAATCAATGTGAACCATCAACGTTTTACCAGTTTCTAAGATTTCTCGAACCTCATTATTGCCAGGTTTCATTATTTGATCGTAAATGAGTTTTTGCTCAAGCGTTAGCTTAGGAACATTTGATTGCATGTACGACAAAAGATCACCCGTGTTGTAATTTTTTCATGACACAATTCTACATAGAACGAAGCAGCAGCAGATCGATTCGGTGATGGCATTTGCAATTGATTGAGAACTTTGTTCGCGATTTTTAAGCAATCTTCAATCATGATCAATGCTTCGTTGTAGATTTTTGTTTTGAAATTAATGTTCATATTTGAATTTTCCTCGCATATTCGACGGAAAATATCTTCAGCCATGGGCGATTTCTATTTCTCCCATAATTCTGTTGGAGGTGAAGGAGGGCAGGCGGTTAATATGATTGCGAACAATGCACGAATTTGATTTGGATGTGACGTTTCGCACCCGTCATTAATACATACATCCCAGTGTCGGTCGTTCTCCAATAAATTCAGAGCTTGACATGCACTGCGAAAAGTAGCGTGTGTGACGCCATTGACAATTCTCAATTGCTAGAAATACGTTGGACCGGGCACATTTACCAATGGCATGCGAAAAAAGAAGCATTATCTTGATTGGAATGCACGGTGTACAGTCTGCCTATAGTAGTTTCTTTGAATATGCCAAGTTTTCCGTCGACTTGCTCTGTTCGTTTGCGTCGTTGAAATGATTTTCTACTTGCATTGCATGTGTAAGACGTAGGCACTTTCGAATACAGCAGTGTTTTTGCAAACGCGCCATTTTGACATAACGTGAAGAAAGCAGTCAACCTTGTATCCGGTGGATTCAGGGCAATTTGTAGCACATTTGCAGCTGTGAAATAAACGCGTTGTCTATTTTCTAGATGTAATGCTAGGTGAACAATAGCTGGACTTCGTTCATGTATGGGAAATAAAGGCAATCGGCATACAGCTACATTGCTGCTTATGTATCTTCCAGCCTGATACTGTGCGATTTCATCGATAGGTATGACTGTATTGCTGTCACTTCTTTCTGGTTGAACACCAAAAATTGCCATGTCGCTGCATTTATTCACGTACTTACAAATGTATTTGATCGATTTAACGGAGTTACAGTATTCCACGTTTATGCGCGTATAAAGGATATCCATCGTTTCCTGTAACGTTGGATACTAATTCTCAATGATATCGCTTAGAGCATTTTCCGTCTATCATGCATGGTGAATTTAGATTCAGTGTTCCGCAAGGTCCATGTATCATATTTTTCGTTCCAACTTAATGCAAATCCTTATTATCGTCGGCATGGGGTATTTCAGCGCATATTACATCGTCGATTTCGTTTGAAGTGATTTTGTTATAGAGCCAGATTAGTATATGTTCGTGTGGCAATCCTCTCTTTTGCCTTTCCACTGAGTATATCTAACAGCGCAAAGACCCAAACACTTCATGTTTTACCATGAAATCCATCAGCGATTTCAGCTTCTGTCTAAAAACATGTGCTGTAATGTCATGCCTATCCATCCATTTTTTTTTTTTTTAAATTGACCACAAATTTTCAATGGGATTTAGGTCTGGTGACTGGGCGGGCCAGTCCATGACTCGAATTTGTTTTTTTCGGAACCAACTCATCGTAACGCGGGAAGTATGGCAGGGGGCATTATCCTGTTGATAAATTATCGAAGAACTATCCGTTTCCCCAAAGATTTGCCGAATTGAGGCATTCAATGCAGCCTCGAGGACAGTAACATAGTTGGTACTGTTCATCGGACCCTCACAAAACAACAGTTTTCCCACCCCTGATGATGCCATACAAACCCACACCATCAGTTTACCCCCTCCATGCTTTACGGTAGGCACTATACAATCAGGATTGTATGCTTCCCCGACTCTTCTTCTTACGATGGTTGCGCCAGGAGTTCCAAAAATCTATAAGAATTCCATCAAATTTAACATAAATTTCTCTATTAATTCTTTTAAAATACATAGCACAATTTTTTATTTTTTTTTGACTAATTATTTTTTAATATTTATTTTTTATATTTATCTCAAAAGTAGATTCATCTGACCAAACAACTCTCGCCCAATCCACGTCATTCCAATGTTTGTGTTCTCGAGCCCATCTCAAGCGACATTTTATGTTGGTAAGTGAGAGCAAAGGTTTTTTTCTTGCTTTACAACCTTTCAATCCAGCTTGCAGGAGCCTTCTTCTAGCTGTCCGTGCCGAAATGTGAACTTCTTGTTCTGTTAAATGCTCTGCAGCTATCTTAGCAGATGTTTTTCTTCGGTTTTTGAGAGATTTTCGCACAATTTGTCGATCGTCTCTTACCGAAGTGATACGATTTCTGCCAGAGCGTAGTTTATAGGCATAGTCCCCGGTCTCTTTAACCCTTTTCAATGTAGATTGAACTGCTCCACGAGAGCATTTTAATTTTTGGGATATTTTAATTTGGCTTACACCCTGGGAATCCAACAACACAATTTGTGCCCTTATTCCTTCACTGAGTTGGCACGCTTTAGGCATAATTATCACAGACACACTTTTTTTCTCAAAAAACTTACGAAAACTCTTTTTGATTTAAAACACTTTATGTGAAGACTGCACACGATCAAATACAAAACTAAAATAAAAAACTTCTTGTTAAGAACCTAAAACAAAACAAAAATTGGTGATTTTCAATAATTAAGGGTCGCATTCGGTGGGATGACTCGTTCGTTAACACCCATTGTTTAGAAAGACATAATATTAATATATAATGCTAATAGATAGGGGTGCTTTATATTTTTGGCCTAGGCTGTATATATATATATATATATATATATATATATATATATATATATATATATATATATATATATATATATATATATATATATATATATAATTTAGATAAATAATATATTTCTACTTTTATATAGTTTCTGGTGTATATGCTTGGAAAATGTTTAGTTAAGCTATTAAGCCGCCAGAATTCCACATACCACGACCACACTCGACGTAAACCTAATAATTTGGCAACCCGCTGTACATCTTATGGTTTATCAATCATGAGTTTTCCCTCTTATCAGGAAATTTGCCTTCCGTTGGCCGTTCTTCATTAAAACTGTGTGAATTGAAACTGACGCTTTATTTCCAATTTTTAATTTGAACCACCATGGTTGAAACCACGCCAACACAATAATAGTATATTATTCAATGAGCGTATGTGAAATTTAAATGAATAATTTACTTGATAGTAGTGAATAATGAAAGAAAAGCCTACTAGATAAAATTTCAAAAATGAATAACATTGATTAATGATTAAGCACTGCTAGCAGTGAATAATGGATATCATTATAATTGAAAAACAATAGCGTAATGAGTATATTATAAGATTACTAGGAATTACCCGTCAAAACTGACGGAAGTTTCTGAAAACTCAATATATAGTAGTTCACATATTTATTTGCTTTTTATACCCCTTAATTCCCCTTCCTAAAAGATCGTAACATATTTCAAAACCCCTCCCTCTCCCAGGCGTAACATAAAAGTATTCACATTTTTAAATTATTTTAATCACGTGAAAGTGAATTTTGCAATTAAGAAAACGGGCTAACAATGATATGATCTATGTTCACTCCTCCCTATCTTTAGCAAATCGTAACAAATCATGAAGCCACCCCCATGAAGCGTTACGTAATATGGCCCCATAGCCTGAAAAGTAAAATGTTTTTTTTTCCTAAAATAATACGAAATAAGACAATTTAATATTAATTCAATAATTCTTTTATCACAACGTTTCTTGTAAATGTACAGTTATCATTTATTATTGCGCCTTGGTATGAGAAATTGTTGATCAGCACTCTAAGGTTTTCATGATTTCGTACTCGCGTTAAAGCTACATAAAGCTGGCCATGAGCAAAAACAGGTTCTGGTAAAAACACCCCAATTTTATCGAATGATTGTCCCTGAGCCTTGTTAATCGTCATTGCAAAAGCCAAAATGATGGGAAATTGTCGTCGCTTCATTTGAAATCCTAAGCAGCCCTCGCTTGGTTCCAAGTCGATTCGGGGGATGCAAACTTCCGCTCCCTTATTGCTGCCTGCGATTATTTCCGCCTTGATACAATTCCTGAACAGCTTTTTCACGATCAATCGAGTTCCATTCAGAAGTCCCTTCTTTGGATCCAAATTCCTTAGCAACATGATGAACGCACCAACTTTCAATTTCAGTGAATGAGGAGGCATGCCAGAAGGGGTCTGAGAATTCAAAAATTCGACTGGAAAATCGATTGCATCGTTCGGGTCGTCGGAGATCATTGAGTCAATGCTTAGGAAGGTTGTTGCATCTCCCGGTAAAAGATCGAGAATGGCATTGTTGAGCTTTGTGACATGAACATTTTTTGGACTGAGAATGATCTTGTTGGCGACATCGGCGATTTCATCAGCAGTTATTGTTCGAATTTCAACTCTAAAAATTGATCGAATGATGTTTTCACGCTCTATCATTTCCTCAGGAATTTCGACTAAATCGGGATCGGCTTCTTCCAGATCATTTCGCAATCTGCCATCGCCCAATTGCAAAACCCATTCGTTGAACTCTCGTTGTCCAAATGCTCGCATGTTGGTGATGAGAGTTCGCTGCTTCACATGCCGCCACAAAAGAGAATTTTTCACGCACATTTCGATGATATCAGCATTTTTTCCTCTGGGAACAACATTTGAGGTTTGTCGAAAGTCACCGCCAAGGATGAGAAGCTTGCCACCGAAAGGACGAATATTATTCATGATTCCTCGCAGAAGCAGATCAATCACTCGAAGAGAATGCGAAGAAAGCATTGAAGCCTCATCGATAATGAGCATTGCAGCTTCTCGTAATTTAATGGATTCCTGCGAGGGGATTTTCATGGATGACACCGATGTTTCGTTAGCAGAAAGCGGGATTTTGAAACCACTGTGGGCAGTTCTACCACCAACTAATAAATCCGCTGCAATTCCTGTCGTGGCGAAAGCATGAACAACTTTACTCTGGCCTCTTACATAACTCATCAAAGTGTTGTAAAGGTAAGTTTTTCCCGAACCGCCAGGACCGTCGAGGAAGAAAAATCTCGACTCAGCCATCGAATCATCAATTACAGCACCAATCTCTTCGAAAATGGCACGCTGCATTGGGTTAAGGGTGGCAATCAAGTTTATGGCCATTTGAGCTTGCTCTTTGACATCGAAAACATGTTCGACGTTTTGAATCGGGGCCGGTTCAGGAAGGCGAAAATCTGGGCATTTCATGCCATTCATGCGCAAAATAACCTCAATGTCTTGAAGCAGTTTCTTTTCAGCGGTTATGTGATCGAAATACATGATGTAGTCGGCGATTAAATACTCCTTGAATTGCTCGAAAAGCGCAAGAGAATTTTTTGGCGTATTGAAGACACAAATCAAAGCAAATGTTAGGCGAATTTGATGCGGCATGCACACATGACTTGCTTCACTTAAACATCGTTCCCATTCGCTATCATCCTCAAGAAGGTTCATGGCTCGTGCTGCATCATTGAAGGTGTCAAAAATCACTGAATCGACGGCCTTAAGATCGGTAAAACTTTGAGCTCCACGAATGTGTTGTAATAGCAGTCGCAAATAAAAGCGCTCGCGATCTTTCGGACTGACAGCATACATTCGAGTGATAATCCTATCTCCTATCTGCTTGCGAACTTTCCAAATGCAAAAAGTTTTATCAAATACGTAATGCTCAGGAATTTCGGAATACAAATATTGTCGAGCATTCTCGTCTTCGTGCTTGTTAAGCTCAAACCATGCAGTCAGATGTGTGTATCGGCGTTGAGCTCGATCAGCTGCAGCATCTTCTTGGCCGTCTTGAAAATAAACCATTTGTTCGTCAGGAAGATGGATGGCAAGACGATAAACAACATGCGATCGATCGTTCATTGGATTTTCGAGCAGTCGCCAAATTGCTTCAGGAGCACAAACATAACGCGCATCGAGAAATTGCTTAATTCCATCATGAACAATCGGTCCTTGTGCACTTAATTCAACAGAAGCACAATCATATCCTTTGTATATATATTTGAAAATGTACTTGATTGCTTGAACGGTTTGGCAGGATTCGACGTTAATGTGACAATTGAATTTGCGTGTTAAAAATTTGTTGTATGGAACGACATGACGATTATCAATTTTCCTTTCTCCTATTTGAATCTAAATTCCTTCACGACGACGATAAATGGGAAAACCATTAACTTCGGTTAACGTTTCCTTGCAAAAGGATTTCGGAAATCTTTTTGCACATTCACCTTTTTCCATGCAAGGCGCAAGTGGGTTCTCATTGCCGCAAGCTCCATGTATCATCGAGCGAACAACGATTTCATGCAATATGGGTTACAGTTGCTGTTCAGGAATCTCAGCGTACACAAATCGATCAATCTTCTTGGCTGTGTCGATTTTTGAGTCATTGGCCAGAATGAAGAGCATGTGAGCATGGGGAAGTCCTCTTTTTTGAAACTCAATCGTGTAAACGTATGCAATGACATTTCCAAAAACCTTGTTCTTTACTATGTCATCGAGTAGTGCTTTCAACTTAATGCTGAACACTCGAGCAACCAAATCTGGTCTGTTACCTGGCTGTTGTACAGGAAAAAGGTTCTCTCGAATCTCTGGCCAATTGGGATTGCATGTCATAGTAATGAAAAGATCAAGCTTGCCGTACTTTGCCACAATTGCCATAGAGTCGTGATACTTTTCGCGCATGTTGCGAGGGGAACCTTGAAATGAAGATGGCAAGATGACAGATCGACCAACTGTAGTTCCATGACGAATTGCCACATTATTCAAAACGTCCATTAGACCTCGATATTGCTCGACTCGTAAGCGTCCCTGCTGATTGCGCACAAAGTTCAAATTGTTGGCTTCAACTTGCAGATGAGCATCAACAGCCCACTGCTGAAACAATTTTCCGCCATGGAGAATTGGATTGAAGCGACCGACTCGAATGGCAATTTGTGCAACTTTCCATTGCAGAAGAGTGATTTTAGTTCGCTTTCTCTCGGGACAATGAGCGGTATTCATTTGCATGTTTGGTTGCCAGCCAGCTTCTCCAAAAGGATAGAATACTACGTATGTCATCGGATCCAAATGTAAACTTAAAATGTTGAGGTTGATGAGAGGTTGTTCATCATTACGTGGGTAAACTCGAAAATCACGTTCAAATGGAGGCTGTCCGTCGGCAGAGCGAAAAATCATTGCCACCTCGTTAACTGTTGGAAGATCGTAACGACGTCTATCGTCATTACGATCGCGCCGAAATGCCATGTTCACAACGGGAAGCGTTCGATTGTCGGCTGCCGCTGCTTGTTCTTCCTCCCGCTCAACCTCACCAAGATTTCGGTAGGCTTTCGCATAAATATTTTGCTCTCGAATCATTTCATCCAAAGCGCTGACAATAGTTGCGTTCAATCGCGAATTAGCAGGATGATTCATGCGATCTTGATTCGCCATAGCTGAGTCGATAACATATAGCTGAGCATATTGTCGTTGCTCACCTTCAGCTAGATGCATGTGGCCAGTACGATGATAGATCTGACCGTGAACGCGAAAAACATATGGGCCTCGTCCTTGAAACTGATGAATTTGCGCACCCATTGAAGCAAATGCAAGCATAGAGTTGTACGATCGAATGTTATCATGAAAGGCTCGAAAATGTGGGTGATGAGGATTACTGAGAAGCTCATGAAGAAGAAACGGAAATTGTCGCATTTGCTGGCAGCTAGTTTCAAGCAATACAGTTCCTTTGTGGCAACAAAATTTGAAGTTTCCATCCGACGATTTTTCAGCACTAAAATTGAGAGAATGGAAATGTCGACATTCAACATTCATCACACCACAACTGTGAGCATTAATTTCATTGTCTCGGAAGGTTTCATGATCAAAAATCGATGAATTCCCAGCGGCTCTCGATCTTCGCATCCGATTTGCATTTTGAGCTCTGCGAATTATGCCTTCTCCCGGCATTTTATTTAAAAGTCGTTGGCGTTTTTGCTCATTATTGCGTTGACGACCTTCTTGCGACTGTCGATTTCTCCACCTTAGTTGTCGTTCACAATTCAAACGCAATTTCCGTCCTTCCGGAGTTTCTCGTTCAATTCTAGTTAAAAAGTTTAAAATTTTGATTTCTCATGTAAAGTAAAATTTAAATAATTTAATCTTTTTCGGGAACATTGACATTTCAAAAGTTTTAATATTGCTTACATTTATTAAGGTCTATATAACAAATCTATTTACACAACGTCTGTGTAAATTCGTTAAAAATTGAGCGAAAGTTTCGCTCTAATTTTTCACACGTTAGTGCAATAATAAAAAACTATCTTTAAATTCAATAAAATGACACAATTTTAACACTTTATTCATACGTAAATCATAAGAACTAAACAAAACAATTGAAGAAATAAAATAAATTTCAGTTTCTTATTTTTATAAACACACCCGATACCTATATGAGTATTTGAAACTAATTTTACAATGGTTCCTATGGTCATGATTGCATCGAAAGGGCTCCACGAATTAAAAAAGGCTCACTTAGCTGAAATTTACAGCGGGCCGTATTATACGCGAAATATTGATACAATGAGGTGTTGGTGCATTTAGTTTGTAGTAGTGTTAGTGTGTGGGGTGTATAATTATACATATAGCGTCTCGCCCCACACTGGGTATATTATTTAATAATAAATAAAGAGGATATAGTTTTCAATTCGTTATGTTGTAATGAAATGCCGTTATAAAATGAAAAAAAAAATAATGCAAAACGTTCTTGGTGAGGATCGAACCCGAAAGCTTATTGGAAAAAATTGAATATCGAAAAATAATTTTCGGTACCAGCCTAAATGTACATTACAGTTTTAAAAAATTTATTATTACATATTACATTATAATCATTGTCTTACAATATAAAATTTTATGTTTTTCAATTCGTATTGAAAAAATGAAATACCGTTATAGGCAAAAAAATTATTAAAATTAATAAGTACTTCGATGAAAAGCGTTACGGCCGCACACTGTGAATTATATATTAGTAGATTATTATTATTGTTGAAGGGCCATGTGGGAGTTCAGCAACCTCACACTGCGTATTTTGTTCTTGGACCCTGCTTAATTATCCGTCAAGTCAATATTCAGGCTCTTAATGAACCTGATTATACTGCCGGCCGGTACGCGATACATTTTATCTGGGTTCATTGCTCTCCCTCCAAGTTGTTTACTGTAGAATATACTTCTGCTAGTGTTACGGATGATCCGGGAACCGTGCACGTTAACTGGATAGCTTTACCGGCTAGGTGGGGAGGGGTTTGTTCCCGAACTACTTGATCGAACAAATTATTCGTGCATGTTACAAAAAAAAAAACAATAAAGAACACGTTCACGTAGGTCAGAAGAATCAATTCCACGCCACCACCTAAATAATACTCTTAGTTCAATTTAGGCACTATATTCTTTCATCATAAAATTGCGTTAATATAATATGTACGTACAAAGAAAAACATATCATCAAAAATAAGGTGACACTCATACGAAAATTAGTAACTTGTTTTTTCTTAGTAGGTATAACTTTTAATCAAATGTATTTGGTATAGATTTTGTAAAAGAGCAATATTGATTAAGATTTAAAAAAAAAAATACGCTTGCCATATCTCATCCAAAAAACGCTCCTGGGAAAATATAATGGCTCAGCTGAAAATTAATTAATTAGTTGCACATTTCAATTGTCTTGCTCTTTGACTCACTTATATGCACTAATTTAACTTATTTAATTTAATTAATGCTATAATGTAAATCCGCTTAATTAAACGAATAGAAGCCAAATCGCTTTTGCACCAATTAGTATCCGCATGCGATAATTTTCTCACATTAGATAATTAGATTCACATGTTCTATATGTAAGGAACTGTATTTTAATTTCAATAGATAGCATAACATTTACTGTACAGTTTCCTTCTCTTTTGTGAGACCATATGAAAACAATTTCAACGAATACACTAATTATAGAAGCGATTTATAAAAAGAATGGATTAAATTGACTCATTCATTCTAATATAACCGAAATCACCAGAAAAATCGTTTTATTTTCTCACTACTAATACAAAACTCCAATTGCCAACGGAAAACCCTATCACATGACAAATAATTTAGTAATAGCGATGAAAATACCAAAAAAATATATTACCCAACAAAAATATAACGCGGCTCGTCTGAACGCGGCTCAACCCAAAAGTGCTTGCACTTCTGTTTTTGTATGGCATCAGGTTCCCTAAGGTCTAATGAATAAGATAAAAGTTTTGTTGAAATCATTCACCGACCAGTTTTCATTTTCGCGGCAAAATTCGAAAATTGGAACCAAAAAAATGATTTTTTGGTCTGAAAAAGTGAAATATCTTATGTTTTATGAAAAGTCTCAAGAAGAGAATGTAGTAGGCAGGTTACAGGAAAAGCAGAAAACTTTTCTTCCTCGATCAGTTCATTTCAGTTTTCTATAATGTCGAAAATTTTTAATCCTCCAAAAGTTGCCCGCGCACTTTCACACGAAGAGAACCGGAGTAAAATGGGTTTATTGTGCTTAAACAAGAATAATGTCATGTTCAAGATAGAAGCCTCGCTGCAATCGAATTTAGAAAAATTATTGAAACATCGTGTGGACAATATTTTGTGTGAAGAAAGACTGCCGAATGTTCTTTGTGCCGGATGCAAACGGAACGTCTACCGACAACTTCCCGGTGCCGATCCAAGAATCGTTCCCTCCAAGACTGTCGAGCTACCTGATTATTATAAGTTTTTGAGTGTAAGTTTAACTACGAGATCTAGGACTCAAAATCCCTGTCAGTGCTATTTGTGCCAGATTGCTCGAAGTAATGTGATATCCATGCAACTTCTTAACAAAAAAAAAATCGGCTGACGGGAAATGCATCAAACGTTGTTCCAAATGTTTTATCGATCCCAAACGAGGAGCACCTCATAAATGCATTAAAACTGCCCAAGTTGATAATGTTTGCAATTATATAAATACAATGGGGGAGAAAGTAATGGAACAAGTGGCGTCAACATTAATCAGTAAAATTGCAATTCAACAACATGACATTGATGACAAAGTAAACAAAAAAGATTCGATGGTCTCCCTTACTCAGGCACGTGGAGGAAACTCCATGAAATTATTCATAAATCCCCACGAGAAAAATGAAGAGGAACCAGCTTCGAATATATCCACAGCCGATTTCTTGAAAATCAAAACAAAATTTAATCTTAGTACAAAGACTACTTTTGATATAGCGACCGCTTTAAGAGTTGCTACCAAAAAGCGGGCGATAATTGAGCCAGGATTGAAAAAAGCCGGGAACAGAAGAATGGCTAGGTAAAAAGTTTCTTTTGTGTTAAGACAATAGATTTTGTAACCATCAAAACTCGAATGAGCACACCAATCCAATGTCCCATAGTTTACTGCCATACTCTTGAAGATTTTCTTTTTCATATCGAGAAACAGCGGGATATTAGAAATCAGCACTTAAAATTTGGAATTGACGGTGGCGGTGGTTTTTTGAAGGTGTGACTGCCTGTTCAAGATGATTCAACTGAAATTTGTCAACAGGAGAAAAAAACGTCAAAAGTATGATGATGGCGTGTTTGCTAAAGCTTTTGCTGACTCAGGCGTTAAGAAAATCTTTATTCTTGCTATTGTGAAATCGGCTCAAGAGAATTATGAAAACGTGTCAGCAATATGGAAAATATTGAAAATTGAGGATTTTTCTGGTACGATAGCGATTGATCTCAAATTAGCCAATATTCTGACAGGGATTATGTCTCATTCATCGACGTACCCTTGTACATGGTGCCTTTGTGAAAGCACAAATTTGGAGCACGTCGGACCTCGGCGAACTGTGGGGAACTCAACCTCATATTTTGAAGCTTGTAGAAACGCTGGCGGATCGATAATGAAAAATGCGAAAAATTTCAAAAGCTGTATCAATCCTCCAGTTTTTTCAGCTGATGACGATAATAGTGGTTAATAAAATAGTCAGCCATATGCAAGATTAATTTATTTGTTACTGAAACAACAGAATGGATCAACCTATGTAATGTTCAACGAGAATTTACTCAAGGAGGTACCAAATTCAATGGCAATTCATGTAGAATATTATTGAAAAAAGTGAATAGTCTCCGATCGTTTTGCTCCATTGGTTGTTTGAAATATGTGGAAACACTGAAGGATTTTGATCGTGTAGTTCACAATTGTTTTGGAATTGAATTAAATGATTGTTACAAAGAATCTATCGCTCAATTCAAGACTAGCTATTTGGCCCTAGGGCTATCAGTCACACCAAAAGTACATGCAGTATTTTATCATATAGAAGATTTTTGTGAAGGCCTAGAAGAGGGTTGGGATTTTACAGTGAACAGGCCATGGAGACAGTGCATTCTGATTTCAAGACAATGTGGAACAAATATCAAGTTTCTGAAAACCACCCAGATTATAATGATAAATTAATGAGAGCTGTAATTGAATATAATAGTTACCACATATAATTAATTGAATCAAACTTGAATTAATGTTACTGAAATAAAGGTTTTTGTTCTTCTCGACTTTCATGAGTTTTGATTTGTTTGAAATAATTCATTATATCCCCACGTATGTGTTTGGAAGACATCTGTCGACAAAGAGAAAAATAATTCTCAAATTAGCAACCTTTTGACCTGTACTTTTCTGCATTCTCTTCCTGAGACTTTCCTCTTTCGATCTTTGTATGCTGGAATCCTCCGGAAGGGCATACAAAATAAGATATTTCACTTTTTCAGACCAAAAAATCGTTTTTTTGGTTCCAATTTTCGAATTTTTGGCGCGAAAATGAAAACTGGTCGGTGGATGATTTCAAAAAAACTTTTATCTTATTCATTAGACCTTAGGGAACATGATGCCATAAAAAAAACAGAAGTGCAAGCACTTTTGGGTTGAGCCGTGTTCAGACGAGCCGTGATAAGCTCACCAGTTAAATTCTTTGGGTAAACCACTCAAAATATTTATTAATAATTAATTTGTGCTACACTGCAACTTTTCAAATTATATTCTCTAATTATATAGATTAAGTTAGAACAACGACATCAACAATACTAAATCAAAGACAAATAATATATTTCCAATTGCAAATTGATCATCGCGATCCCAAATAATTACTTCTCTTTCCTCTTAATAATCCAATGCACCTACACTGATAACGATATATGAGTATTGAATACTTATCTTAGGGGAAACATATTTTTCTATAAGTTGATGAGCAAACAAACGAAATAAAATAAAGTTCATTGAACTTTACTTGTATGAGTGATACTATTTCCAATGGTACATATTTCCAAATACTACAACTTAAAATCATATATATCAGGAGTGAGCAAGCTATTTAAATAATGCGGCCGTAACAATTGGTACCAAAGAACTTCGAGAGGGCGGTCCCACTTCCATATATATCTACCCCTGCCCCATCTTCGATTTTAATTTTATTCATACCGGTTTTTGGGAATGGAAAATCGTCTGTAGGTCACCCAGCTTTACTACGCGAAGGCTTAATAAAACTGGAGGGTGTCTGGTATTTAGATTAGGATTTTTTGTCAAGGATTTTTCCTTTAGCGCCTTACTTTAGCCTGCACACTTGCGAATTGTGACCAGGCTCCTCCTTACACAATTGCATACATCACGCAGCTGCCTAATACATGACCAGAACAGCTCACGTTATGCGCACCCCTACAGGAAGGTTGTGGAGCTGGTAGAATTATCTACTCAACTTTGGGCCCCCCTCCAATAGTCACCAAACCACATATATTATAAGATAGTCGTGGACAAAAACCTTTCGCAAAAATCATATTATTTGAAATATTTTAATAGTATTGGCTTTGGTTTTATTAAATTTTGCTTTTGAAACATAATAAATAAATTCCGCGTCTGATAAATTGGCGTATGTGTAATAAATATTCGCGAACGCATTTTAAAAAAAAGCACTTGCAGGAGTAGAAAAACTATCGTGTTCGATAACGCTCGTGTCGCAAACTTTGTGGTCATGCGTATTACACGCTCAATGAATAATTACTATTACTCATAAAGAAACAAAACATTACTTACGATAGAATTCATTTATTGACTTTTCTCGAGATGAGTTAGTAGTTCCAGATTAAATTCATTACACAAATGTTGCTTCTAAGCTTCTATATTGAAGTTTGGTTAATGAATAATCGTCCAAATCTAAAGTGAAGAATCGTCCAACAGGTTTTAATCAAAATCATGTTGCGTTCATGAACAAAAACTTTAATTTCGTTACATGCTCGTTGAATGGTACAGCATAGGTACTTTTATTTAAAATATTTTTAAATTTACATCACAATTAAAAAAAAAATAACACAAAAATAAGAATAATTAGAAATAGATGACATCATGAATTTCAAAATTAATTATCATTTTGACGCCCTTTAAATTTCGTGCCACAAGCGTCCGCCTGTTCAGTCTATGATTAGCATTGGGCCTAGTAGTTTATAGTACGTAGAAAAGAAAAATCCAATTAAGGGATTTTGATAAATCTAATTTTCAGAATATTTATATATTTACTAACAATTAAAACTGATAATATATTAAGATTTCTATCTATATGAACCGAAATATTAAGATATTAGTTATTATTGGCACCCACTTTAAAAAAAAACTGTTGTTCAGCATTAAATTTTCAAAACTATAGTTCCACAGCTGAGGTGTCCGAGTGGTTAAGGAGATGGACTTGAAATCCATTGGGTTCTACCCGCGCAGGTTCGAATCCTGTCCTCAGCGTTTTATATTTAAACACAAAATTTATATTTATAACAATAAAATCATTAAAGTACATATTCTAAAACCAATAACCACATTTTATTTATTTTTTTTTCTACAGGGATATATTAATGCCTGTCCTGCCAGTCAGCCCGTCAATGGACCACAATAACTTTCCAAGATTATTCAATGGAGCAGGCAACTACACACACGGCTACCCAGACAGTGTGTTCAGTAATCAATAGCAAATACATGTTAATTAAAAAACGTGTACGTACACAAATGTAACTTTAAAAAAACGGACAAACACCCAACCAGTGATTAAATCATAATAATTAGTTTAGATATAGCGATAGATTAAGCCAATAGTGTTTTGCTCGCTTCACTGTAGCTACAACATTTCGCTATACATAAACAAGTATTTTGTGCAATTATTATTTTTTTAATTTTTTACCTACTTTTTAGGATTGTAATGTAAATAGAATGTAGAATTATTTTAGATAATAAAAAACAAACATTTTGATAATAAAAATCTACTTCATATCAATTTCATAGAAGACTCTTACTTTCTACTTAGTAAGGCGGACGTTTTATTCTAATTTTTCAAGAAAAATATAAACTTTTTATTTGCGAGTAAGTATTTAAAATATAATTGCGAAATGTACCTTCTGACTACATTAATACGCCTCAAATGGCGGAACGATTGAATGGAAGTTACACTGTTGTCCGAGAAATTGTGCCGTAATCTAAGCTGGATGATACGATACGTTCTACTATTACGTTGTCTACATTATTATGTATTGGCACCCTATTTTACGTGAGCTACTGCTCAAAATATGCTGTTCAAAAATTTAGAACTTAATAAATAAAGAAATAAACTCAATTTGAGTAGATTCTTCTTCCTGATTTTTTTCCATCTATGATTATTAAGCAAAACCACTAATAGAATACATTCCGGCGTATATAATTTGAAATTTGAAAACTGCATTGCCGACAAATGTTTCGTATGGATAGTTGGGCTATTTTTATATAGATGGCAATATAATTAAAAAAAATGTTTTTTGTACCAGACTTTGGAAACTATAAAATTTATTTTAATTGCTAAAATTATTACATATTCTAAGTTTTAACTAATATTAATACTTATTGTTAGTGCTCACAATTTAATTAATTTAGGTTATACTTATATGTATAATAATATAATCGTTTAATAAATTTACAGGTTCACAGATGAGATGTGCTTCTAGTTTCGCGTAATATTTCGAACTGAATTCTTTAATCGTCCCTTTAACGGTTTTAATCCCAAAGTCGTCATGTTTATTACTATTTCGATTGTACCACGGAGCATTGATAATACTACGAAGTATTTTCGCTTGGATTCGTTGCAGGAGTTCTCTATTTGAAGCGCTGGTGGATCCCCATAACTGAATATCATATGTTCATATGGCTTTGATTATCGCTTTGTACAGTAAAACTTTATTGGCTAATGACAACTAAGATTTTCTTCCCATCAGTCAATACATTTTGGAAAATGTAATTTTTATTTGGTTACGCTTTGTTTCAATATGATTGTGATGTTTTTATTCTTCTTCTTAAACGAGATGGAAATAATATACACACGTTGTCTTTTACACCACTTAATAGAATGCTCTTTTTTTTATTGTACCTTTTTATGTTCTTCATGAACATAGCTACGATTCGTATAATGCTGCGTTTACATGTGTTAACTACGCATACATTACACCTCTCTTCTAAGATTATTACAACTTAATTTTAAGTGTTATAAAAATAAATACAATTTATTGTAACTTATAGATTTAATTTATTTGGAGCTCTTTTCCGTCTCTTCTTACGGCTGCTTTTGGGTGTGGAAAATAATTCTGAAAAACCCAAAAATTCCTCGTCTGAACTTTCTAAAATTTCAGGCTTGTTGTTCTTTGAAACCATTTTATCGTTACTGTTACTCATCGGTCTCTTTAATTCAATTTCACCATAACTGTTTACTGGAACTGCTTTTAATTATTTGATTGGTGTGACGCTTAATCTTCCTTCCTGACTCGAGCTCGCACAAATATGTTCTTTTAGCCTTACTAACTTCTTTGGTAATTGCGTTGTTGTTAGTCTTGTTGTTGACTGGTTTTATTAGGTCGAACCTTGTTTTTATCGTTCCACCGAACATAACTTTAGCAGGTGATTTGCCTGTCGAACAATGTTCCGCTATGCGATAATCAAGAAGATTTCTTTGGATTATCCCGTCTAGATCTAAACTATTCCATTTTTCAGTTTGAGCTTGATCTAATGTTGCACAAAGTGTTTTTTTTAAAGTCTTTACTGCATTTTCTGCAGCCCCATTGGTAGCTGGATGTCCTGGTGGACTAGAGAAATACCGCGAAATTGTGTACCGCAGTGTGACACTATGGTATCGGGTAATCCGAAACGTGCAAATGTTTCTCTGAGTTTTTAAATTGTAAATTCAGATGTTATATCTCGCGTTCGAAATACTTCCACTCACTTTGAGAATGCGTCAGTCATTATAAAAAAATATTCACCTTTAACGGGACCTGCATAATCAATGTGAATTCGAGACCAAATTTTGTCTGGATTTGTCCAAGAAATTAGTTCCTTTTTTGTGGGATCTGGTCGGGTCTTAAGACAATACCTATATCCCTTAATCAAATCCTCCAGATCTTTATCTATTCCTGGCCACCACATGTACGATGTACGACTTACTCTTTACGATTCCTAAATGTGAAGCGTGAACGCTGTTAAGCATAGTCTTACGTAGTGATGTGGGAATAATAATCGTATGTCAGTTCCATTTTACGATTTCGAAATGGTTTGAAGACATCATCTTTCAATTTTGAAACATTACTGCTTTTAACAGCTTCGAACACAACCGATAAATTTTTATCTTTTGATATTTCTAAACTAACTAGTTCTACATCCACTACAATGCCCTTATCCCGTATAAAATTTATATACGACTTTTCACTCGAAAAATTACTAGTAGGTAATGGTAACCGTGATAATGCCAGCTATGTTATACTTTTAAGTATTCTAATTTATAGTCGAAAGCTGACAAATTGACTGCCCAGCGCTGAATTCGGCTTGCGGCCATCTACGGAAATCCTTTGGTTTCACCAAACAACCCTAATAATGGTTTGTGGTCAGTTTTAATCACGAACTGCCTACCCTCTATAACGCTGTAATTTTGCTCAGCCTTTGATAATGTTCTACTACAAAACGCTATTGGCTTCTCTGTTCCGTCGCTAAAAATGTGTGAAATTACCCCTGATAGTCCGTAATTCGAAGCATCCGTTGTCACTACGATAGGTAAATCTGGTCTAAAATGGACTAATACTACATCTCTAACTATTTTTGTTTGACAATTTCTGTCCCATTTAAACCTAGTATCTTTTTTTAAAAGATTGTAAATGTTATGCATTTTCACCGAAATATTTGGTATAAACTTTGCATAATAATTCACTAAACCGCTGAACGCTCTAATTTCTGTGACACTAGATTTATTTATTTATTAATTCTCTTAAACCATACAAAATTACAAAACTAAATATGCAAATGATTAAATTTTATGGCAAGAAGATAGGCTTCCTTTGTCAAGGACAGTGTTGGAAACCTCTAAAATTAAAACTAAATCAATTGGTGGGGGTCAAATTAAAATAATAATAAAAATATCAAAAATCAAAATAAAAACATAAGAAACAAATTAAACAAAATTAACAATAAAATGATAATAAAGTAAAAAGAAAATACCAAAAAAATTAAAAAAATAATTAATTAAAAGAGATATAACAAAAGTTTAAAATTTAAAAATAAAAATTATTTTATTTATTTTACAACCTCAAAAAGAAATTTTAAATTCTTTCTTTCAAATAACCAACCTTTCACCAGCTTCAAAAATGAATTAGTGGAGATCAGAGATCGGATATGTAATGGCAGACAATTAAAGAAGTACGGACCAATGACTAGAAAATATCGCCTAAAAGTTTCGGTAGTAAAAGTTGGTATTTTAAAAAACATTTTGTTGTTATTACGAAAATTATACGCAGAAACAAACCTCACTACCCTTTGACCGCTACGATAATAAAACAAACGAAGAACTCTAAAAACATAAAGATGTTGCAGCGGAAAAAATTTATTTGCAACATAAACTGGCCAACAGGAATCAGTACGGCTCATGAAAAACATGGAACGAATAATATGGTTTTGTAACGTGATTAAAGGAATTAATGCACAATTAAAAGCACCACCCCAACAGGGAATTCCATAACTCAACCGAGAACCGACACAAGCATGATAAAAACTTAATAAAACAGATTGATTGATTGATTGATTCATTCATTTCGATGTACGATCAAGCATTAAGCAAGTCTCCCGTATTATAAATGCGAATACCACACCACTATACCCATGTTGCAACACGACACCATAAACCCTCCCTTACCAAGGAAATATGTACCATCATACTCAGCTTTTCATGAAGCTAACATAGCAATATTTCACCCTGTAAAGGAAGGACCCACATCGATAACCACATAAGTCTAATAGTTGTGATATCCGCCCCTGGCCAGGACGCCGCCGTACACCTTTTTACATATAACAAAATCGAGGGATGGGAAAGGAATGTTAGCAACAAAGACTCAACCCGGTTCCAGACACCTAAGTAGTTGATAGTTAGTAAATTTGTTATTTATATATTTTTAGTAATTTATTTAGCACAAGACAACACAATTTACAGTTCATCTACTGCTCCAACTCATATAAGGTTGTTTCAGGTTCTTCAAGACATTCCTAAATTTAAAATATGCATTAATTCTTTATAATAACTATTTTAAAATTAATTGAGTGTAAATTTGATTCTCTGAAATAAATTCTAGAACAATCCCTATGTACCACAAATAAATAACCATTAATAGTTTGACAATCATTCAACCAACTACCTTCTAGGCATCGTGCTGTCATCACAGCCATTGTCATCTTGGTCGAGTTTCTCAGGAGTGTTCTAAACTAAAACCATTTTAACTAACCAATATGAATACTAATATCAAAACTATCATTAACAATTATACCAATAAGTATGAACATTAACACCAGTACGAACACCAATACCAACACCCACTTCAATACCAATACCAACCTCAACCGTAATATTAAGCCATATTAAAATTCAACATCAACTATAAAATTCTACGGGAATGTTAAAAAATTATAAATTGCCAAGTTACAATTCAGATTCACAGCACTCGTTTCATTAGCCCCCGTTCTCCTGTAAATAGTTAATTAATGGTTTACTTACTGCAACTAGATGATTCACAAATAGAAGCTGAAAAAATATATATTTTATATATTTTACCATACTATTAAAAATTCAACTGATCGGCAATTTCCTAAAAATCTTGCAAAAGGATATTAGTAATGCTTAAATTACTTATTTATTTACTCAATTAATGATGTTTAAATTAATTATTATATACTACGGAAAGGTTTAGAATATTAATCGTTTAGTTAAATACTACTTGTACCTATATATGATATTTACTAATAAGACTCAAATAGAGTTTCCCAGGTTACTCTGAAAACTAAATTGCTTTACTACTTAATTAATAGCAATCAACTTATACAATTTAGTTATAGTAATAAAATAAATAATAAAATAGATATCACAAGCTAATCAACCTCCACGCCACACAGCTGCTGTATGCTTGGCGTTTGCGGGGGTTGAGCGAGAATTCACCATTATTTCTGCAGCTTGGAGATGATCTAACAATTATATATAATTTAGTGTAACCCATCACAACCACACCATCAGACAAAGTACTTGAACAAACTATGACACTTTGATATAATGAAATTCAACAACCAAAATGTGCTGAAACGTTTTCATCAATACCTCAAAATTCTTGCAATGCAATGTAGTACACAATATCATACAAAAGGAATTCTCCCCCATCCTAGATAACGTGCGATGCTGTTCATTCAATCAGTATAGTGTGTTTATTAAAAGCCTTATAGAAGTTTAAAAAAAGTTATCAAAAGCTTCATAAAAGTTTAAAAGTTTAAAAATTGAAAAGTTTAAAAATTCAACAATTTAAAAATTTATAGGTATACAAATTTAAAAGTTCAATACAAGCTTATCAAAAATCTTACAAATGCCCATCAAAAGTCTATTAAAAGTTTAGTAAAAGTCTAATAAAAGTTTAAAAAATTTAATAAAAGTTTAACAAAACTTAATTAACAGTTAAAAAGTTTAAAAGTTTAAAATTCCAAAAAATTAAAAGTTTAAAAGTTTAAAAGTATAAAAGTATATAAAAGTGTAAAAATATAAAAGTATAAAAGTATAAAAGAATAAAAGTATAAAAGTATAAAAGTATAAAAGTATAAAAGTATAAAAGTATAAAAGATTAAAAGTTTGAAAATTTCAAAGTTCAAAAGTTCAAAAGTTTAAAAGTTTAAAAGTTCAAAAATTTCAAAGTTTAAAAGTTCAAAAGTCCAAAAGTTTAAAAATTTCAAAGTTCAAAAGTTTAAAAGTCTAAAAGTTCAATAGTTTAAAAGTCTAAAAGTTTAAAAGTTCAAAAGTTCAAAAGTTTAAAAGTTCAAAAGTTCAAAAGTTTAAAAGTTCAAAAGTTCAAAAGTTTAAAAGTTTAAAAGAAGTTTAAAAGTTTAAAAGTCCTAAAGTTTAAAAGTTGAAAAGTTTAAAAGTCCAAAAGATTAAAAGTTTAAAAGATTAAAAGTCTAAAAATTCAAAAATCTAAAAGTTAAAAAATTTAAAAGTTCAATAAAAGCTTTATAAAAATTTAATAAAAGTTCAATAAAACCTTAACAAAAGTCTAATAAAAGGTTAACAAAAGTTTAAAAGTTTTAAAAGTTTAAAAGTTTAAAAATTAAAAAGTTCAAAAGTCTAATAAAAATTTAATAAAACCTTAATAAAAGTTTAATAAAAGTTTAAAAGTTCAAAAATGTAATAAAAGTTGGAATAGGCCCCTAAATTATTTAGTTTAAAAAATTCCTAATCGATACGAATCGTACGTTTAATAAAAGTTCTACAAAAGAATTTTCTTTGAAATCATACCTTAACTTTAGAACGCCATCTTCCGTTTTTAATGAACACTTAAAAAATAAATCAATCAAAATTACTTTAATATCGAACGGACAAGAATTTGTAATATTTTTTGTTTTGTTGTAATTTAGCTAAAGCTTGATTTTCTAAAATCATTTTCAAAATCCTACTCAATTGTTTCAATAAATAATACTCAATTTTCCTATAAGAATTTGTTTTGACAGTGTAATACATACTAATACATTGATACACCTCTGGAATGTCTGGGGTGACATGTTACAACCATCACCCCTCTCGCACCGATGCAACCCCGACAGAATAACTGTATTCCATTGTTAAAATATAAAATTTTAAAACAATTTAGATGTAAGATACCGCTACTCTGCCGAAAACGCATCGAAGCGAAAAAAGTGATGGTCACCCCTGGAAAACTTCACACTCGTGTATCATCATTATATTTTAAACAAAATACGGTTCACTTCCCCATTAATTAAAATACGGTGGCACGCACTCACAATACGACATGCTTTACAAACTTGTTTCAACCAAAATCAAACAAAAATACAACATGAAACAACGCACAAAATCAAAGCAACCTTGATTATACAAAGCCATAATCTAAAAAACACAGCTTTTATAAAGGAAATAGAAACGAGGAAAAAATCAAACTTTTCATAGTAAAATACACAAAACATATGGGAAATCACTTTTTTCCTAAGACAAATTTTTAAATGAAAACGTTACAAATTCTTAATTATGATTTCTGAAATACTTTCATAAATATTTGAACTTCAACATACATGAATGTCGTTTAAGTAAATCGTTTTCATTTTCTTGTAATAATTGAATTATTCAATCGAAAATATAAAAAAAATTCATAACAACAGCATTCTGGTCAAATTAAAATAAAAGCTTACTACAATTCGTTTGGTCATTAAGTCAATATACATACATTACATAGATGGCAGTGATGGCCGTAAAAATTTGGTAAAATCATACCAAAAATTACCACCTGAGGAAATTTCAAGTAAAAAATTTGTAGGAAAAGCAAAACAAATTCACAAAATATTAAGTACGAGTGATAATTTTGTGACTAAATAATTTTTTTCCGTATTTTTCTGCAAATATTTTAGACATCTTACGTACACTAGTAAAACTATAGATAAATTTAGCAAGTATTATTTTAATTCATCAGAGCCAACTTTGATTTTTTTTTCAAAATGGAAATTCGAAAAATATATTTTAGGCATAGTTTAATTTTAATATTTCTGCAATTAATATTTATTCAATAACAATATAGTCTTTTAGAATGTTGTTGTTGAAGGTATGTAGAAAACATTTATATAAACGTTTTATAATATATTTGCTTTTTTCATTGAAAAACTTGAACCTAAAAAACACCATTTTTACTATGGATTCCAATGGAAATCAATGAAAAGTTATACCACTAAAAAAGCTTCTAAAAAATACGTCATTTTGATTATGGCTCTATACTCTAGAAGGCTCTGACAAAATACAAAACAAATCTACAACATTTTTCTGTTTTTTTTATTTTTTTAATACCAATTTTCAACTAGTATTTACCGTAGACACTAATACTAATATACCCTAATGCACAAAAAATTCCTTACCCAAGCCAAAATCTTCTATAATAAAAGTCATGAAACTCTCTTTTACAGACAAATACATTTATTGATTCAATGCCGTCTAGAATATACAAGCCATACTGCTAAAAGCAAAAATTATTTTTTTTTATTTCATCGACATAACCTAGATGGCAATTAACATTCGAAAAATGAAAGAGTTGAGAGAAACAGAGAATTAAACATTTTAAAAATAAAAAAATTATTTAGTATTATCTCATGCGTACGAAAGGAAGGTTGTGCATATTTTTATCTCTGTTAATTTTCTGCATAATTTAAAACTAATAAAATTATTAATAAACTAGTGATTTAAATATAAATAAATATTAACTAGAAATGTAACATGAGTTGGAAAAATTTATATGAACTATTTATTATTAATAATTTTAAATTATGAAAAAACACACGACGTACAACTTCCCTTTCTTGTGCTTGGATTAATACTAATTTATTATTTTTATTATTAAATTTTTAATCTCTTCGTTTTCAAGTTTTGTTCTCTTTCATTTTTCTACCATTAATGCCATCTGCAGAAGATTAATGGAACTGTCGACATAAATTGAGTGACGTAGACAGTAGTATGGCTTGTATATTCTAGACGGCATTGATTGATTCCACTAGATTTGGCTGTATTAGTTACACTAACAATTCAACGTAAATTTGAATTTTTTTTTCTTGTTTCTACACCAACACCTTTATACTTAGTTAACTAACACATATAAATTTAGTGATGCCAAATATACACCAATACACATAGAACCTGATTTTTTTTATTTCATATGTATGGAATTTTCATGACTTTTATTATAGAAGATTTTGCCCAAGCCATATCATTTAATAAATATAAAGAAAAACTGTACACAATTCGTCATCACACATATGTATTTCAATACGTGTGATGCGAAAATACCTGTCTAACGGTACTAGAGAGTACCGTTAATTTATTTTTGAGCACGTTTGATCACGTTTTCCTCGATACTCAATTCACCTTAAAACTATTAATTGCACTACACTTACATATATGTACATGAAAAACAACACTTCTGCACTACATATTACAACACACCACATCACATCAAAACTATTGTTTCAATACACTATTACACTGCCTAACAACACAACACATAGTAACACTCGATAAAAACTTAATAAAACAGATTGCGAACAAAAAGAGCGCAACATATAGATTGCACGCAAAACAGAACCCAATTGACTTTTTAATTGTTGAATATGCAACTTCCAATTGAGGTCAACATCCAGATGTAGACCAAGGTATCTGAAGGACTTAACATTTCAATTCTAAAACAATTATTATTACAATTCAGGAAATTACAGTTGGAATGGTGATAGATAAATTCAGGCATATAATTCAACAAAGGGTCCCCAGATAACTTGAAAAACATAATTTTAGTTTTCTCACTTAGAATCATACCATGTCGATCAAACCAAACACGTAGCAATTTTAAATCATAATTGATATCGATAGAGATATTGTCCAAACATGACCCCGAATAACTTAAAGCCATATCGTCCGCAAAGGCTGTTATTTTTCCACGTAGACCCAGGCTAAAAATATCATTTATATAAATAAAAAAAAGTAATGGACCCAAGACAGAACCCTGAGGAACACCGCAATTCAATGTAAAAGGAACACTAAAGGAACTTTGAATTTTAACCTTGTAACACCTATTACTCAGATAAGAAGCAAACCATTTCTTTGAAATACCTCTAAAACCGATAGAATCTAACTTATTGCGAAGCAAGTTATGATCAACCATATCAAACGCTCGTTTAATGTCAATGAAAACAGCTCCAGCCTCTAGCTTATCATTCAAATGAAGATGAACACCATTCGAAATTCAACCAAGACAGACTCAGTACTTCTACCAGATCTAAAGCCGTACTGATTGTCACTTAAAAAATTATGTTTAGCAAGGTATTTATCTATTCGTGGTTTCATGGCTTTTTCAATTATTTTTAAGATAATAGGTTGAAGAGCAATAGGACGAAAGCTCTCTTTGAGCAAGCGATTACCTTTTTTGTGCAGTGGAATAACAATTGAAGTTTTTAAAATATCCGGTACAAAACCAACAGATAAACTGTCATTTATAAGAACAGAAAGGACAGGAGAAACAAATTCGCCAACCGATTTCAACATATCCGAACTAAAACCCAATAAATCAGTACTTTTTCGCGATTTTAGACTGTTTATAAATGGTTAAAATTTCATCACTGTCAACTGGCGCAATAAAAAATGAATCACCAAAATCACAATTACCACTCGAACTACAAGCATATGGTAATGAAAAATTCAACTTCAACTCATTAACAATTCTTTAAAAATAATTAGAAAATTCATTGGCAATTAAAACAGAATCAGAAACAATAATACCATCATCATTTAAGATTCTATCAATAGAAACTGGTCGATTATTTGATAAAATATCATTAACCACTGACCAAACACGCTTACTATCCCCAGAACAATCATCAATCTTGCAGTTATAGTAACTAAGTTTCTCAGGTTTAACGCAAGAACTAACCTTATTCGACAACTTCAAAAAATATTCTTTGAGTCTAATGTTATTAGGATGTTTGCTACATTTTACACTAATTCTCCTCTTTTTTTTATTAAATTAAGTAAGTAGCAAGATATCCAAGGTTTAAGCTTGGTATTTGATTTTCGAATGACAGAAATGTAACAAGACGATGCAATATTGTTAAAGCAACTTACGAAATTGTTAAGGCTAGCGGACGGATCACTATCAAGAGAGTTTAAAAAATTGTACGATAAAACTAACGAATAAAATTTAGTAAGATCAAAAGATATGTATGGGCCGTTATTATGAGAAGAAAGTGTAATACTGGATGACAGAACTATTTCTAATACAATTAAACAATGATCAGTAATCGACAATGGAAGAACGGATGCTTTTAACAACTTCATATCGTTATTACGAATACGAGCAAAACAGTGATCAATACAAGAAACACTAGAGTTAAAAACACGAGTAGGAGAATCAACCAGAGACTGCAAACCAAAAGAGGACATCATAAATGAATAATCGTCACTGCTATTAGGCCAATTTAAAATGTTAATGTTAAAATCACCTAAAACAAATAAATTTTTACTTTTAATTACACTTAAGAATGACGAAAACTCCAAAATGAAATTGGCTACAGAAACAGACTGAAGGCGATAAACACCAACAATAATGAAAGTATCATTATTAATTTGTACAGTTAACTTAAGGATATCATCAGACTCTAAATTGATTGACTCAAAGGAACAGTTAAGATTACAATTATAAAAAATACCAACCCCACCCGACCGATAATTATTATTGCAACACGTAACAAAATTATAATTAGGAATGTGGAAAAAATCCATTTCATAGTCATAAATCCATATTTCCGATAAAATAATTACAACCGGTAAAGTACCAAAAGAATTTAAATGCGACACAAATTTGTCAAAATTTTCGCGTAAACTTCGGATGTTCTGGTGAAAGATTAAAAACTTTGAGCAGCTAACAGCTGCAGTATTAATATGGTCAGAAAAACTAAAACTATAAGAACTATTATCTAGATAATCATGACTACTAAAAGCAACACTGCGACCCTGAATAGGTATATTTTGATTAGAAATTAAAATAAAGAAATATTTAAATTACCGAAAAACTTCAAGGTCGCATAAAGCATTGATTTTATGTAGATCACTATTATTGGTTTTAACAAAAACTGTTCCGTTATTAAACCAAACACTGTTGAATTTTTTCAAATGTTTTAATCTCCACGCCTGCATGATGACATCCTTAGACGATTTCCGCGATTCGATTAAAATGAAACACTCCACGATGGGTGCTCCAAGCTACTAATTTGCGAGACTCATCCACTAATTCAAATTGATTGTATGCAGCTTCCATATCTAGCTTTGAAAACTGTTTACCACCCTGTAACTTATTGAAAATCTCCTCAATTAGAGGTATAGGATGTTTGTCGTCGGTCAATGCATTATTTAATGTGATCTTATAATCGGCACAGAGTCTAATGCCACCTCCATGTTTTAAAACAGGAACTAAAGGCGTACCCCAGTCGCTCGTTGGCACTGGTGTAATTACACCTAGATCCAACAACCGATTTAATTCATTATCGACACTTTCCTTAAAAGCATAGGGTATTTGTCTGGGTTTCCGAAAAATAGGTTTTTCATTTTCGTTTAGTCCTAACCTGATTTGATGATATTTATATTTGCCTAATTTACCATCAAATAGTATCTGAAACTCGTTCAATAATTTTTTTAGTAATAACTCTTTGTCAGTCTGGATGTTATTTACCTGCGTGAACCTGATATTATACTTTGACAAAAAATCTCTTCCCAATTAAGCTGGTATTGAATTGCTAATTGCACTTGTTGACTTTACCACTAATAATGGAAATTCGATGGTCTTCCCACCATATTTTACTCTCGGGCAGAATTCACCCATAACCTCAATTTCATGACCTGAGAATGCGGACAGTTTTACATTAATTGTTGGTTGCAAATTGAAATTTGAAAATGCTTGCTTACATAAATTAAAAGGTATCAGAGATACTCCTGCACCGCTATCTAACATAAATCTAAAAATGTTATCATCGATTTCGATGTCTACAAACATAGAATTACTATTACTAACGATTGTGTTTATGTTAAATATATGTGTATCCGCTAAGTTACTTTCGCTATTCAGCTGTTTACGCTGAACATCAGAATTGCTGACCTTTGACACATAATTAATGTTTTTGTTTCTACATACCGTGGCTATTTGCCCCAATTTGTTAAGTACATGCCACATACAAATGAGAAACCGGACAATTCGGTCGGATTATCGGTTTACATCGCCACATTCAAAAGAATTGTCGGACAGCAAAATGACGTCACCACCCAAACAAAACTAAAATTTGACAATTCCACCATTTCAATTTGTAAATTCAATAAAGGCTGATGCGTCCGAAAGAACTAAAATTAACGTTGTATTCCGCGTTATATTTTTATTATAAAAATAATCGTAAATATTGGGTTCACCCCATTAATTATCGGAGAAAACGAGTGAATTGATAGTGAAATTAATTCAGCAATATCCGGAGAAGTATATAAATTATTTTCGAATGCCGAAGAAACATTTCGAATATATATATGCTATGATTTCAAATGAAAGTAAAGCTTCGTCTTTGGCATTTCGGAAAGATACTATATCAGCTAAAGAAAAATTAGTCATTACTTTGAGGTAAGATTATTATCTTAGCAAAAAATATACAGAAGAATCCGATATCACAGATTTTATAAAGAAAATATCTAACTAGTTTTATTTTATTTAGATTTTTGGCTACTGGCTGCAGCTTCACCGATTTAGCGTTGAGGTTCTTAATAGGAAGATCTACAATTGCAAAATGTATTTATCAAACCATTAGAGGCATTATTAAATGCCTAATACCTGTTACACTACCAAAACCAACAACTGAACATTGGACCCGTATAGCTAATGATTTTCTCGTTAGAAGGAATTTCCCCAACTGTTTAGGAGCCGTTGATGGCAAGAATATAGATTGTTTTGCTCCAAATAATTCTGGTAGCCTAAATTTTAATTATAAAAAGAGATTTTCTACAGTGCTAATGGCAATCGTTGACGCCGACTACAAATTTATCAGTGTAGATATAGGAGCATATGGTTCGAATTGCGATTCAGTCATATTTAAGAACTCGGAATCTGGGCACCTGTGGTTAAATGCGCCAGAGAAACTTAGTATTCCAAATGATAGCTGTTTACCAAATACAAACATAAAGGTGCCTTACGTTTTGCTAGGAGATGAAGCGTTTTCCTTGAAACCTTCACTTTTAACTCCGTATTCTGAAAAAAATTTGCCTCAAGTTCGTCGGTTATTTAACTATAGGTAAGTCGTAAAATATTTATGACAATTTCTTTTTCACATATATTTTATTTTAATTTATTTATAGATTATCACGAGCAAGACGAATTGTCGAAAATGCATTCGGCATTTTATCCATTAAATGGAGAATCCTCTTAAAGCGACTCGAGGTGAAACAACAAACAACTATGAATGAAATTATCATGGCTTGTGTCATTTTACACAATGTTGTAAAGACAGATGTAAATGCTTTGGAGAAAGTTAACATTGTTTCACATTCCACCGAAGATTGTTCAACTACTACTAATACGTGCACGATTGCTGCTTCCCGTGGATACGACATTAGAGAGAAGTTTGCAAATTGGTACATGAGGGTGATGTCACGTTTCAGTATGATATGATTTAAATAAAAAAACTAAAATGTTCATTATTATAAATAATATAATTTAATAATTTAATTTATTTTAATTATTTCATAATTAATTCATTTTTCATTTTAATTAAAATATTTAAAAATACCTATAACAAAAATAATTTATTTTTTAATCCGAAAAACTAAGTGTATTCAGCACATTTATTCACAAATCGACTTCGTAATACTCCACTTCTTCCAGTGCACGCAAGCATTTTTTTTGTAGTTGTAATTTTTTAAGTTCAGTTAAATGTGCAGATTGACGAGCCAGCGAAATAAAAAATTGTTCTAGTGGTGGTGGTGGTGGTGGTGGTGATGGTGGTAATGGAGGAGGATAAACATTTAATGAGCTTATAGCATCGAAGATTTTTGCCCCCACGTCCCTTTTCCTGCGTCGAGTTTTTTTGGTAGGCGGTGGTGAATTCGTTTGTGGTCTTTCTACGTCACACTGTTCGGCAATTTCAATGATATCATCCAAACTGGATTGGTCGGTTAAATTTTGTGAATTTTTCTCATTGGTTTAGTTGCTTATTGTGGTGAAATATATTTGAATGTAATTTTTTAAATTTAAATTTGTCAACGATAGACGAAATAATATTTAAGTACTCGAAGTTTGCTTAAATGTGCTGATTTATTGATGATTACCTCGAAATTCTAGTAAACTCACTAATAAATTGTAAACTTTTGTAGTGTTTCCATTTTATATCTGGTACGCTACCATGTCCGCTTGGGATAGGCTGTTCACTTTTAAATATGCGTGAAAAAGAATCCCTTAAAGTACTCCATTTTACTTTCTTTTACTCTAGTAAAATAAAGTATAGTAATCATGAAAATTTTGGACCTTAAGATTTTTAGAGATTTATTTGTTTTGAGGTCCCCTGAGTCCGAAAAAGTGGGTTTCGAAATGGTGTCTGTCTGTCTGTCTGTCAGTCTGTCTGTGTCCTCTCTACAGCCCAGATGGTTTAACCAATCGAACTGAAACTTCAGATTTAAGCTTTTTTGATAAATTGGGAGGTCCCAGTGAATTTTACTCCAAATCGGCTAACGGGATGTGGCCACTCCCTTGGTCCAGAAAATTTATTTTGCAAATATCTTAAAAAGTATAAGGTTTAAAAAAACTACTTAATACAAAATGTTTCCAAAAACTAAAAACAAATAAAAATAAAAAATAAAAAATTATAAAAAAAAATTAAAATTCCCAAAATTCTCTGTTCGTAAACGAAAGTCGTGTGTTGGCCACACCTCCATTTTTTTTTTGGCAATCAAACACTAAAATTCACATACAAAATTTAGATAAAAAATATTATTTAGTACATATTACATTTATATATTTTACCGGATTTTCCCAAAACTTTGGAAATTTCGTCCCAACTTTCATTTTTCTTATTTTTATCTTTATATTCACTAATTCTTTTATTGTAAAGGCAAGGATGTGCTTCTACCTCTATAATTAATTTTACCTCAAATTCTTCCTGAAATATATTTTTGTTAATGTTAATCAATTTATATAAACAAATGTTAGTAAAATTTTTATACAAATATAATGTCTTACCGTATTCATTTTAAATTATTATTATACACGTATAACGGAAAACGGCATTTATTTGAAACTGAAAACAAAAGCAAAGCCGACAAAAAAATCTGGTGAGAAATGATGGGTTCGTAAAACAGCAAAATTGCGTTCTTTAGCCGACAAAAATTATACCATTCAAAATTTTGACGGACGGATTTTATTTTGACGGCCGGCAAAATAAATCATTAGGTTTTTTTGAATGAAATTGTATTAATTTTATTAAAAATTTCCCTGAATGTAATAGTTAACATCACGTCAAATATTTTTTCTAACAATTATTATGTTGTAAATTTTCTCTTTTTGTCAAAAAATGGATTTGACGGTTTCAACTGCAGGTTTGCTGTTTGTGCATGGGGCAACGCCTTTACACTTCCTACAGATTGCTGCTTTGTAACGACAATTGCCGCTTGCATATTTTTTGAATCCGCAGTGTACACATTTCGATTTCGCTGATGTATGCTGCGTTGTGCTGTCATTCTTGCCAAATTTTGATTGATTTGACCCGTTTCTATTCGAAGAATAATTTTTGTTTACTATATTCACTGTCATTGAATGCCCCTGGTATTTTAACACTATTTCTAATGCCTTTTGTAATGTTAGTTTAGTTTCGTCGCCCACTTCACAAAGACGATCAAATGCTCTGGAATATTCACTATGGCTGACTATAAATTTGTCGAGTAATTTGGATTCCAAATGCGCTCCAAACTTACAATTGCTGGCGAGTCGTTTTATCTTAGCTACAAATTCTGCTGCTGATTCGCTCTCCAGTCGGTATAGAAATTTTTTAATATGGTACAAAGCTCTGTGTAACTTTTACCGGTAGGTAAATATGGCGTCGCTAAATCCAGAGCACCCTGTATTTTATAGAGCCATAATCAAAAAATCTGAGCTTTTATAAAGGAATTAGAAACGAGGAAAAAACGAAACTTCTCATAGTAAAACACACAAAACATATGGAAAATCACTTTTTTTCCTAAGACAGATTTTTAAATGAAAACGTTACAAATTCTTAATTATGATTTCTGAAATACTTTCATACATGTTTGAATTTCAACATATATGAATATCGTTTAAGTAAATCGTTTTCATTTTCTTGTAATAATTGATTTATTTAAACCAAAATATTAAAAAAAAATCAAAAAAAATCGTAACAGAATTCTTTTCAAATTGAAATAAAAGCTTACTACGATTCGTTTGGTCATTAAGTCAATATACATTACATAGATGGCAGTGATGGCCGTACAAATTTGAAAAAATCGTACCAAAAATTACCAGCTGGGGAAATTTTAAGTTCAAAAATTGTAGGAAAAGCAAAACAAATTCACAAAATATAGGAACGTGTGATAATTTTACGATTAAATAATTTTTTTTCGTATTTTCCAGTAACCATTTTAGACATCTTACGTACACTAGTAAAACTAAAGATAAATTTAGCAAGTATTATTTTAATTTGTCAGAGCCAACTTTGATGTATTTTTCAAAATGAAAGTTCGAAAAAATATATTTTAGAAATAATTTAATTTTAATATTTCTGCAATTAATATTTACTTAATACCAATATGGCCTTCTTGTATATTGTTCTTAAAGATATGTAGAAAACTTTTATATAAACATTTTATAATATTTTTGCTTTTTTCATTGAAAAACTTGAAGCTAAAAACACCATTTTTACTATGGCTTCCAATGGAAATCAGTGAAAAGTTATACCACTAAAAAAGCTTCTAAAAAATTCGTCATTAAGATTATGGCTCTATACTCTAGAAGGCTCTGGTAACATGCGTTAAAAAAATTTTCTAATCGCTCTTGATACAGAATCCATTCGTCTGTTTCTGGGTGAAATTCCTCCGCGAATCGCGTTACTTCAAACCTGTTGCTTTTTTCGGCTTCGCCTAGCACAATAATTATTTATATTATCTCTTTTTTTTATTGTACCTTTTTATGTTCTTCATGAACATAGCTACGATTCGTATAATGCTGCGTTTACATGTATTAACTACGCATACATTACAATGATTTTCCACGTTAACCTTTTATCTAGGTGCACACCTATGTTTAATTTCACTGGTGGGCAGGTGCATTTGAAAGTCCGCGACTTTGATTAAATGATTCTGTAATTCCTTTGAGGCAATTTCAGGATTATTGTGTGTCACCAGTGGCCCTATTCTGGTAATTCCAGGGGAATATAAATTTTAAATTTTGTAGCAGTTTTATTTCCTTTTCCCCAAAGTGTATTCTATACCAAAATTTGGTTAATTTTTGCTGTTGCTTTGACAAGCCGTTAACCAAATAAAATACCTAACTCATTTTGATTGAAAACAATACACTTATTGTTGAGCTTTTTGTATAAATATACAAAAAATTATAAATAAAAATAAGAGAATTAATAGAAAATTTGTGACCGAAAATTTATAAATTTGTGTTACGTATTTTAAATTTTTGTTGCAACAGCTTTATGTGCATATTTACAAATTTCGTGCCGTGGCGTATTTTTTTAATATTTCCACAGGTTTTTCTCTGGCCCTATAATATAATTTAGAATATTATTTTGAAAGCAAACGACTCGTGTTTCATATAACTGCATTGTATTTAGATAATTTCAATAGCTGAGAGTTTATTATAGAAGATACATTTTGAAATATATTGTTGTGTTTTGGAAGAACAAACTTCTGTCTTATGTAAATGTGAGTCTCATTTGGGTCAATTAATTTCGTGTTGGTTTAGTTTGAGAACAACACAATAAATTTAGGTCTCAAAATTTTCATTCTTCAAAAACAAAGGGATTAGCTAAATCGAGGTTGACACACTGCAACTAATTTCGAAAAATTCACTAAATCGGTTTTATTAAATCACAGTGTATCTAGGGTATTACGATCTAAATAAAAGACATTTCTTTATGAGTTTTAATTTCTCGGTAATCAAACCAGAATCGCGTTTCCTGAGTTTTTATACCTTTAGGCTTTTTTATACGAATAAAACCCATATGAGAAATTTGCCATCGAACAGGAATTCGGGTGCTGCACCCAAAGTCCGGTTCTATGACAAATGAGAAAGAGAAATGATTTAATTTTTTTTTTCTACTAGTCAGTTGTCATACACATCAAATTTCCGATTCCCGTATTGCAGATGAGTTTCAATTATAGTACAATATTATAGCATGAGCTATTTGGTTTACTGGGCTATTTTGTGACATTATTTTGTTGAAAAAACAAAATTTTTCAACAAATGTAATTATTTTTTAGACTGATGTTCATGTTGTTGTGCTTTTTATATAAATATGTGAACCAAAAATGTTTGAAAAAAATAATAAAATATATATATATATATATATTGTTTAATCTAGTTGTTCAACCTTGTGAACAGTTTTTTATACATTTGAAGAAATTAGATACTGTATGCACTATGCACTATATTGCATCTTTTTTTATATATTTTTTATTGTTAGCAGTTTACCAAATTTAATATCAATATATTTCATTGTCAGCAGTTTTTACCTATAAATTTGTACAAATTACATTAATTATATAATTAATGTACTGTTGTTGTAAAAGGTATAATATTTTTTGTATATAAGAAACAACGCAAACAAATAAAATTTAGTGTTTATAAGTATACTCAACAAAACGTTATTTTTGTCCAGCACTGACCAACGGTAAGCGGAAAATAACGTTGAAACAAACACTACTGTCTTCCACCGTAAAAAACGCCTAGGCGCTTTATTCGGGAGTAGCTGAAAATACGAACATTTTGAAAATGAAGGAAAAAAATCAAATAAAACGCCTAAGCGCTGTATTTGGAAATTCGAATACCACTAAAAAAATAAAAATAAATTTTTCAATGTAAATATCATGTTATTTTCGTAAAACAAAGTGGAATATAAGGTATATTTGCGCCAAAATTTCATGTTTTATAGAAAGGTACCCTTCAAGCAACTCGAAAAAAACGAATTTGACGATTGGAAAATTTGGAAATGCGATACCTACCGCCCGAAAGTAAAGATTCATATAATATTTCAGTGAATGATTAAAGGTAACTGTGATTAGTTTTTTCAGATCTGGTTACAAAGTTTTTTTTTGTCCGATAGAGCACATGGTCCACTAATATATAAATAATAAAAGCATTCGAATTGTTATTTGTCTATTGGGGACAGAAAATGTAATGGATAACACATTGCCTAAAATATAAATTAAAGTAGCTAATTGCCATTCCTAGCTGCTTCCGTTATCAACTTGTAGGAGAGGAAAGCGGTCATTTCTCTAATCCATTTCACGAAAAATTTAATGAGTGTCCTGTGGGCCGATTTTTGACCCCTCGATTCCATTGACCGTAGAATTATTTTGAAACTTAAGAAATTTAGTGATTAAATAAACCGAGTTTAGGATTTTGCCAACCGAACTTTTGCGTTGGAAAAATTTAGAATTTTACAAATTAAATTTTATAAAGAGTCGAGTAAAAACATTTCACCTACAGTTAAGAATATCTAAGTTATTACATTTAAAATTTGTACCTGTAAGCCTGCAAACTGCAATAACGAAGAGAAAGGTTGAATATGTTATTTGCTTTTTGTTGATAAGCCTCTAAATTGTCTGCAGTCGAGATTAAAATTCTAAATACTTTTAAAAAAAATCAAAAAAATCTATGGCTTAGAAGCCGGAATCAACTTTATTGCGCCTCAACTGGTACCTTTTGAACTGTAATTATAACGTTTTGTTGAATGTAGTAGCTGGTCAGCCCAACGAACGAATGTGTACTCAAAAACATTTTTTTTTTTTTCATGTTTGTCGATGCATGGATGTGGTCAATGTTGGTCTGTGTCTAGAATCGAACTAAAGACCGCTTGTTGTAAGCAGCTCTATTAATGTTTTAGGTTTGATGACGAAAGTTTCTTAAGCCGTTATAAAATAGTTCTGAAAAAGAGTTATACGAAAATTCTAAGAAAAAATATTCTTTTACATAGTATAGTAAGAAAATTCAGTAGGTTCATAATTCTTCCACCACATCTTCATTCTTCCTTCCAACCATGTCAAAAACGATGATTCTACTAAGGTCAAATTCACTCGGCATTTAAACTTAAAATTAGATATTTTCTTTACAGAATACTGCTAATAAAAACAATACAGTTTTTTGGCCAAATGCCTTGAAAAATATTAAATTCTTGGATTTTAACAACTAAATTTGAATTGGTTCGAAACTTCACGTTTCATTACACTACCAAGATTAACCTTTCATTACTTTTCAGGTTAAAAATTTAAGAAATCGACTCACGAATTTTACAGAAATTTGGAAATATTAACAAAATCTCAGAAATTCAGGTTTAAATATAATACTCCATTCGATCGCAAATTAGATTTACATACTCTAGAAAATATGAATATTCGATTGATTTTGACATTCTTTTTTCAATTGAGCATTTATTTTTTCGAGTCTTACTTTCGAGCTGCTGAACTTCTTACGAAGCAAATAAAATCAAGGTTAATACAATCACTCAAAGTAATATGAATTTAGCATACGATTTTTTCGAACTAATTTATATATTTTATAATAAAATTCCTCACAGTATTACGACGAATTATTCAAATTTCAAAAACAATTGTATTTTGATAACTTAAATCATTTTATCCACTTTTCATATATAATAGCCCGATAATTATGCTGATTTCAAATAAAGAAAATGTAAAATAACCCATTGTTATTGTATAACCCACGCTGCTAGGGGCAACGTGAGTTATATTTGATATAACAAAATGTTGAGTAGTCATTGGAAAATTATTCGTAGTCAAATTGAAAAAACTATATTCCAAAAATTAGTTAAATTAAAGTACACCATGACAATTTAAAGAACGGTCACTATGATAAAATATATTTCAAAATTCAATGCTCCACTGTGAAAACACAAAATAGAACTATGTATTTCTTATTAATTTACGAAATTTATTTCAACAAAAGTGGATAAAACGTTGTATGCCACTCGTGAGTAAAGAGATATTATCTACTCGGGATAATGTCCCATTCGGCTATCGCCTCGTGGGACAAACTTATCCCTCATGGATAATATCTCGTTTTGCTCACTAGTACCATAAATAACTATAACTTGAATAAAACGCTCTGAGCGTATTATTCGAATAAAACGCCCAGTAGGCGCTCTATTCGTTTAAAGCGCCTAGGCGTTTTTTACGGTGGAAGAAAGTAGTTATTTATTGATTTGGTGAAATTTCATATATCGTGTGGGTATGATACATAAGTCTTGGAAACAACATACAAACAATTGTTCTGTTGTATGTGGGTCACAATACAATAATTTTAGGTTCCTACCTAATATATACCAAAAATTTATAAATAAAAAAAAAACAGAATTAATAAAAATCTTGCGTTTTTATTACTAACTCGAAAATTGTTTTTCGTGATTTAAATTTTGCAATAGTTTTGTTTACAATTTGAACTGTATAGTAATTAGTCTATCAACAGCTGGGGAGTTATTATAAAAGATTATTTTGATATAAGCCCATTTTTACCAATAAACGCCAATTGGGGAAATTTATTATCTTTTGTGATTGTGTCTTGGAATAAGAACAACTTACGAAAAACTATTGTGGTATGTGAGTCACTTTCTGGTCATTTAATCTATTTTTGATAAGTTTGACACACAACACAATAATTTTAGGCTTCGAAATTTAATTTCATAAAGTACTTCTCATAGAAAAATATTTCATGATCTTTTTTGACATTCTTTATGAGTTTTAATTCTCAGTCATCAAACCGGAATCGCGTTTCATGAGTTTTTATACCATTAAATTTGTTTATACATGAGTGTGAAGTTTATGCTAAAAAAAATAACAAAAAATTACACTGTTAAATTAGCTATTTTCCAATTGGAATTTAAAGTATATGAAAATTTAAATTTTTTGTAATTTAGGATTTTTCGTACCACCAAACAGATTCTTTTCATCAAAAAACAGGTTATTTTCATCCTATTCAGATAGCTGGACCATCTGTTTATATCGCTAACCAAAAGTATCCAATTGTGTTGAACATTACTATATTTCAGATAATTTAAAAGCTGACTGAATTTTGATGGTTTAAATAATTATTTAGCGCCGATCCTGGAAATGTCCCGAAAGGCCCGCACATTTCTTAGAATATCTAAGCCATATAACGGTCAATGTCACTAAGCCGATCCAATTATGATGAACTATAATATATTTCACAGTTTTTGGAATTTTTTAAAATTTTGACATCTCTGCGGTCGGCGATATAAAACTTTTAAAATAAAGGAAAATTATTAAAAATTCCAAAAACTGTGAAATATATTATAGTTCATCATAATTGGATCGGCTTTGTGACATTGATCGCTATATGGCTTAGATATTCTAAGAAATGTGCGGGGCCTTCGGGACATTTCCAGGATCGGCGCTAAATAATTATTTAAACCATCAAAATTCAGTCAACTTTTAAATTATCTGAAATATACTAATGTTAAACACAATTGGATGCTTTTGGTTAACGATATAAACAGATGGTCCAGCTATCTGAATAGGATGAAAATAACCTGTTTTTTGATGAAAAGAATCTGTTTGGTGATACGAAAAATCCAAAATTACAAAAAATTTAAATTTTCATATAATTTAAATTCCAATTGGAAAATAGCTAATTTAACATTGTAATTTTTTGTTATTTTTTTTAGCATAAACTTCACACTCATGTTTATACGAATAAAACCCATATGAGAAATATGTCATCGAACCGGAATTCGGATGCTCAATAATCCATATCCAGTTGTAAAAACTCGATAATCACGAAACTCACAAAAATGGAACTGGAATTGGGATAGGAGAATAATTTAGCAATATTGATATTAAATTAGCTTTAATCTTAAAATCAAATAATGTTTGAGATTTCCTCAGAAAAATTGGGAAAATCTTTAATTCATAATATTCGATGTGTGTGAGATAGAGATAAATAATTTTCTATTCCTCTCGTTCAACTTTGAAAATCACCGGTCACTTTCTAGTAAATTATGCTAAATCAGTCGAAAATATAAAGTGCTTTATACTAAAGCCACGGTGATTTTTTTTCGGTGAATTCCAAGAATACTGGCTCTCATACTAAAGCATCACGGATGACACTGATACTATCTCGGATCGTCAGTTCGTTAGTGATGTTATTGGGCCTATTTTCACGTGTATTTTTACGTCACTTTTTTCCTCCTTTTTTACACTTTTCCATATAAACTAATTTTGAAGAGGGGAAATTTGTGATGCACATGTTCGACAAAATTTATTTTTGGGTATCGTGTTGTTACACACTAACACATACAAATATATTCTCATTTTCGTTAATGCAGTTGAAGAAGAAACAAGCATACAAAATAAATAAATAATTTGCGTATATCTAGCGGAAAATTAATTTTGGTATGCAAAATATTTTTTTTTTTTTTAAAACATCTTTATTGATATGGCTACTACAATCTTAAACATTATTAATTCATTAGTAAGGTTGACATTAGTACTTATGAGATAAGCATAAACTTGTGTGGGTCTGTTGGACCAGTATCCAGTTCCCTTAAGATATAATATTCATACGGTTAGCTCATGTGGTTTAATTCGTTTGAGCCGCCTTATTTCGTTTGTACTGTCCAGTAGTTGTACGGCCTCAACGTTGGTGTGGTTAAGAAGCCTCTTCTCATATTTAATGGCACATTCGCGGATGACGTCGTCTATCAATTGTATTTTTAGATCATTGTGTATTTCTCTGTTAGTCACAAATCGGTAAGCGTTGGTGACCATTCGAAGAAATTTATTTTGGCTACGTTGTATAATGTCTCTATTGGATTTATGAGTACAACCCCATAGCTGCGCACCATACATCCATATTGGTTTGAAGATAGTCTGGTAGACTAGTCTTTTGCAATACAGGTTCATTTTGGAATGATGCCCAATTAACCAGTACATTTGACGTTGTTTTAATCGTATCTGTTCAGCTTTTTGTCTCACATGATGTTTCCAGTTGAGCCTTGAATCTAAATGCAGACCAAGGTATTTAGCCGATTCAGCCTGCGGCACTTGCACCCCATTGAGGTATATGTGTAGACTGTTATTTTTGTGTCGGAGCGTAAATGTCACATCGGTTGATTTGAGCTCATTAAGCACTACTTTCCAGTCAATTGTCCATTTAATAACGTTGTTCATTGCTCGTTGAAGATTTTCCACTGCCCTTGGTTGTGATTCGTCTACTGACATAATTACAGTGTCGTCAGCGAACGTGCCGATGAACGTTTTATTCGTTGTAGGTATGTCCGCAGTGTAGATAAGGTAGAGGAGGGGTCCCAATACGCTTCCCTGCGGAACTCCCGCTAGAGTTGGATAAAAGTCAGAACATGTTTCTTCATGGATGACTCTGAATTGGCGATCAGAGAGGTATGATTCAAGCAGCTGGCAATAGTTTTGTGGTAGCATTTTGCTCATATTGAATGTCAATCCCTCGTGCCAAACCCTATCAAAGGCCTGAGATACATCCAGAAATACGGCGGGGCAATATTTCTTTTCTTCCAACGCTTGCTCGATTACCGTAGTTATTCGATGGATTTGATCTATTGTGGAGTAGTTATTCCTGAATCCAAATTGAAAATCAGGAACGTTAACCATTGGCTTTAGACGTTTTAGTAGTAGTTTTTCAAACAGCTTTGATAAGGTCGGAAGCAGTGAAATTGGTCTGTATGATGTTACTTCTTCATCTGGTTTACCTGGTTTCTTCAACATAATTATTTGAGCCGTTTTGAAGCATTTGGGTATATACTTCAATCTCATACAGGCATTAAATAAGTATGTGATCATGATGATTGCTTTGCGTGGAAGTTCCTTGAATAGATCCGGTGATATTTCATCAATTCCTGGTGCCTTTTTTGACTAAGACTTTTGTCGATTTCTTCAGCAATTTCCATGGCGTGGCCCTTTTAAAATCCTGATTTGGTTGATAGACAGGTGTTACGTCAATGTTGGATTGAATGTCATGGGGTTGAAACACTGTTGCTAGGTGTTGAGCAAAGAGTTCCGCTTTTTCTTTGTCATGTCGAACCCAATTGCCTTGAGCATTTCTTATAGGTGGTACTCGAACTACAGGTCGTTTAAATTTTCTGGTTGCTTTCCATAACGAGTAGTCCTTATCCATTTCTGGACCTAGCCCGCTTAAGTAGTTGTCGAAGCAGTCCTGTTTAAAGCTTTTGATTAGCCTATTGACTTTGTTACTTATTCGATTGAAGGTGCTTTTGTCAGCGGGATTTCTGGTGAGATGCCATATTCTCCTTGCCTTTCTCCTTTCCTTGATTTGTTCCCTGATTTCAGCCGGGTATTTGACTTCAATCTCCGCTTTGTCCTTTAATTCTGGAGTAGCTAGACTGGCGGCCATACGAGTGTATTCAATGAAATTGTTTGTTTGTTGTTCCAATTCTTCATTACTTTTAATACTAACTTTTAATTCAACTAGCTCTTCCAGTTTTTCTCTGAAGAGGTCCCAATCCGTGAATCTATTAGTAAGGTTTTGCTTCTTTTTTTTCTTGATGACTATAGCGCTTACTGACAACAGTACAGGAATGTGATCAGATGTTAAGTCGTTAATTCCTTCGACTCTAGTGTAATTGGATGAAATACCTTTTATGATGAAGAAATCAAGCAAATCTGGTATTTTTCCTGCATCCGTTGGCCAATACGTTGGCCTCCTTGGAGACAGATTAGTAAAAGTAAGCAAAATATGATTAAAATAGTCATATTTTTTCTAGTTACCATAAAGCGAAGCGTTCGAATAAAGCGAAATATATTTAATTTAATATATCATGTGTTTTGTGAAGTGAATTTCAATATTTAATTATTTTTGTGGTTAATGTTAATTTGCCGGTTTGCTTTTAATGTAAAAATATAAATTTTCTATGCGACTGTAAATTTATACTTTTGAGGTTATGCATGCACATTATGCAACGCACGATTTCTTATAAAATATAAAGGAAAATTATATTTTAAATTGATATGTATAACATAAATTTTTTTGCACTTTTAGTGAATTCAAAATAGAGTTCATAAATTTTTTTTATTATAATGACGGATATACCACCAGATTGGAGTAAACAGCAGACACTACTTTTAATTGGAGAATTAAGGAAATATCCATGTTTATATAAACCAACAGATTCACAGTTTGTCAACAAATCTGTACGGGCTGTCAGCCTTTATAAAATACTAGAAGAAATAAATAAAATTAAACCTAATTGCACAAAAAAGTGCATAAAAAGAAAAATTCGCACTCTACAAAGCCAATTATCGAAAGAAAAATCCAAATTTCAAAATTCTAAGAAAAGCGGTACAAGTACAGATAATGTTTATATTCCAAAACTGTGGTGTTATAACGAGCTGCAATTCTTAATAAATGTTAACGATTCTGAAGAAAGTTTATGCAGTATAGACCTATACGAAGTAAGTCGGTATAAAATTTGTTTTCATTCAAAATTTTATGTATGATTATTTGTTATTTTCAGATTGGAATAGATGACATAGAACACGCCGAAGAAGCGGTGGAACATAAAAGATGGATAGTAAGTTGAAATATTGGTTAAAACTAGTTGTTTTTATCTATCTTAACAGGTTTTAAAATGGCTTTCACCTCATCTGGTGACTCAAGAGCATAATTTAAAATTAATTTAAAACATCATATATGTATTACATATATAGAGAAAAATTAAGAAAATAATTAATTTCAAACTAAATTCACTCGCATTCAAGGTTCGGGCTTGTTGTGAATATTCCTTATCACATTACACGCGAATTTCGCTTTTGATCACATAGTTTTAGAGTTACGATCAGAACTACTTCACATCCTAAAATATTTTTTTTTCTGTCCAATATATAATACTAAATAATACTATTTACAGAATAAACAACGGATTACGAATCAATTACAAGATCGAGCAATTGAAGCACTCGAGTACGCAAAAGAATTTATGAAACAGCCGCCCGTTGTTACGAAAGAAGATGAATTCTGTCGGTATTTATGTTCCGAATTAAAAAAACTAAAATTAGATGACACGTTTGAGCAATTGAAAGTACAAATATTGCAGCTGGTATGGAAAACAATTGGGGAAGAAAAGAAGAATCTGCAAAGTCAAAATGACTCAACTAAGAAATTCGCGACCTTCATCCCAAATGTCATTATCATCAAATTCTAATTTTCAAAAATACAGGACTTCTACATCAACGTCTTCAAAGTGCACGAGTTCTACTCCGACTTCTGCATCATCAATATTTGATGTACAATCGGATATTAAATTTATTCATACACCGCCACAATCTATTCACATTTTTGAAGAGTACTTACCGCCAGATGCACCGCCACAATTAATTGAAAATTTTGAAGAGTACTTACCAATTGAATACTTACCACCAGCTAAACAATATTATATCAATTCGCCACAAGCCGAGAAATATCAGACGACCGCAAATAACATTGAAGGTAATGAGACATCACAGCAAGTTATGTACGAGACGATTGATTATGAGACACAATTATATACAAATCTTATAAATAAAAATCGACCACTAATTGAAATTTTAGAAATAAGAACTATAAAAGAAGCAACCATGCCAGAGCAATCGGCTAGAAACAAAAAAGATACTTACAGTAAAAATGGAGATTAGCAATTTTTTCTTTCTTTTTGCCGTGACTTTTATTACGTCGATATTCGATTTTTATTTTAAACAAACAACAAGTTTTTTTCAACAAAATGATTAAGCCGACAGCACCCAGAATCACCGGTCTACCAAAACTATTAAAAATAAATACACCTATCCGTCCGTTGATAAATTTCACAACGTCTCCATCATACAAAATTGCGCAATTTTTCAATAAATGGCTAACAGACAACATAAAACTCAACAACAATTCATCTATAAAGAACAATATTGAATTAGTGGACAAAATAAGTTCAATTCATATACCCAGCGGCGCCAAACTTGCGTCTTTCGATGTCACCAATATGTACACCAATATACCAGTTGCCGAAACTATCCAGATTATAGAGGGCCTATTAATACAAAACCGCATAAATAATAATAAAGTGACACAAGCTGTGAACCTCCTAAAAACGATCATGCAACAAAATTATTTCCAACACAACGATAAATTTTACATACAAAACGATGGCCTACCAATGGGCAGCCCACTATCAGGCACCTTCGCCAACATATATTTGAACCACATCGAGGAAACATACATAAATAGCAACAAAAACAAATATAGAAAAAACATAATTTATTGGCATCGTTATGTCGATGACATTTTAATATTATTTCACGGCACCAAAAGACAACTTGATAATATGCACACATACATCAATAACATACACACAAATACTAAATACACTATAGAAATTGAAAATGAGAAATCCATCAACTTCCTTGATTTAACAATCAAAAACAAAAACAATAGACACAATTTTTCAATTTACCGCAAACCAACTCAAACGGATCATACTATTCACAGAACGTCGAATCACCCAGCACAACATAAGATGGCAGCATACAATCATATGCTAGTAAGGCTCAACAACATTCCCATGAGCGATGAAGATTATGTTGAAGAATTATACTCCATCATGCATATTGCAAAACAGAACGGATATACAACCAATATGATACACCGCATCAATTCTAAAATAAAATATAAAATTCAACAAAAACATTTAACTTCAATGTACACAAGCGATGATAAAAACAACAAATACATCGCTATAGACTACAACAAACACACAAACCATATTTTAAAAAAGACATTTAGAAAATACAATTACAACATAGCACACAAAACATCACAAAAACTTGGAAACAAATTATCAACACAACAAAACCATATTGACGACAGCGGTATTTACAAATTAATTTGTAACGATTGTCCTAAGTTCTATATCGGCCAAACGGGAAGAACATTTACACAAAGATTCAATGAACACACAATAGAAGCAAAACATACAAACACACCCACAACCTTCAAATCAAATTACGCTCAGCACTTAGTTACCCAACAACACACATTCACAGACATAAACAGAAATTTAAAAATATTACATACATTAAAGAAAAGCAATCTAATGGAACGTTTGGAAGAGTTGGAGATCTACAAGCATCGTCACAACACATACATTCTCAACGATAAAATAAATACAAAAACAAATAAAATCTATGACATGATAATTCAGTAGTTAAAAAAATTGGACTGACGATGGATGTAATCCGAAACCGGTCTCCTAAATTTCATTAAAAAAAAAAATTATTACGAAAAGAAAGACTTTTAATTTATTTTAAACTTATTATATACAGTAGAATTCGCTTATAATGAACGGTCATGGGACAAATAATTTTCTTCATTATAAACGTGTGTTCATTTTAACCGTAAATACTTGGTTTGTGCATTCGAAACTAACTTACATATGTAACTTATGTAACTGTGATTTCCAAAAATTTACGAAAGTTAAAAAAAATACATAGACACTGTAACAGGACCACTCTTGGAAAGCGTAGTCGCCGTTAGCAAAAATAATAATAATGAAAAAAAAACAATGTGGTTGTGCTACTAAGGTACGCCATATTCGCCTTGGCTCAGTCGGTTCGAGGTATATTGGTCGTGGATTTTGTACCTTAGCTCCCAGCACAACAAATGGCAAAGTTGGGGAAAATACTCTCACTATCGTCTTACCTTAAACTCCATCACTTCATGGTTTCAGACTCAGCTCACTCAATCATTTTAGTTATTAGTTTTGAATAATAAGAACAATTTGATTTAAACAGGTACAATGAAATTAATTTATTTGGATTTAGCAAAGAAAAATGAAAATTTATATACAGGTTACAAAACAAAAAAAAATTAATAAAACGGTATTGAACCTCTTATTTAAATTAATAAAAGTTAATTAATATTTTGGATTTTTTTTTAAATACGTTAAATCCCAGAAAAAAAATCAAGTGTGAACCTACTTACGATGCTCCCTGCGTAACTGAAGGACCGATGAAAGCGCTTCCATGTGACCTTGAAGCTGCAAAGAAGCCTGGTAAATAATATTATGTGCTGTTATATAAAGAGAAAAGGAACATATTAATTAACTTATACCAAAACAAATATCCAAATTAATAAATATAGAGAAAAAAAATAAAAAAAATTAACAATGTATGTATATAAATAATAAGAAAACTTAGGAATAATAATTAGAAATATCTTAGGACTTCCTCCTTAGAAATTCCGCCAGTTAAGCAGCCAACAACAATATTATAACTGCAATCTCACCAAACTGCACAAGCACGATCTGGATGATTCTGCACAACCGAAATGAACAAACTGTTCATTTACGCCAATGATTCGTGAGTCACAAACTCGCCATGTGTATCTCAATTAATATTAACTTTATCCACAATCATGTATTATGTCAATCAACAACAATTATTATTATTAGACACTAATTGACTTCGTCTAATTCAACCAAGCAAACCAATTCTCACTCAAACAGACCAATTTTTCACAAAAGTTTATATTGTTTTTCGGTCATTATTTCTTTTTCTTTGCACACACCGTATTACTGAAATAGGTACAACTTTATAAGAGCAGGTTCAAACAATTACATATTAATTAATCACTACACAACGTATATTTTCTCCTTTGGTTTTGCTATTCATATTTTTTTTGTATAGGTCTCAGGTTATGACCCAATAGTTTTTATTTTATTTTATTCACTTAATAATACATAATAAACGAAAATTATTCACCAACATAACTTTTACTTTTATTTTAAGTTCGACTCTAAACTTTGAGTGTTTTAATTTAATTTTCTTTCACTATTTTCTTCACTATTTATGTATATTTTCTGTTTTTATGTCATTATCACATGAATATCGTTTACCAACTACCGTCTTGCCAAATCGTTCGATTTTTTCATCCTGTCCTTTCTATTTGGCAAACGGCATTCTCTACCAAAAAAAAAAAAACAAATATCGGGTTTTCTAATTTTTCCCTGAAAAAAAAATTTCATGAAATCAACGCTATTATACAACAATACACAGTGCAACCATTCATAAGAAAGCAATAGACCCTCGAGTATTGTGGTGCATGACATGTTTTGCTTTATAAATAAATAAATTGGAACAACCGTTTCAATCAAGGAATATTTTAACATTTATTAATGAATGAATGCCGAAAAGAATTAATGAAAACAAAATATTGAATATACAGCAAAACCTCGTACCTCTGTAACATTAAAGCGACGGAGCAAATGTTACAACTCCAGAAAAAAACTCAAAATATTTCCCTATTTCCGTTACATTGTTTCTAGTAATCTAGTATATGTATGCACTATACACGAATCCATACACACATTATATTAAAAAAAAAATATATACGCAAAATTATGTGTGTGAATATGAATGAATAGATCAAAATATAATTAAAAAAACGAAACAAATAATGATCGATGTTCATTATAACAGTAGATTTTTGTACTTAACAGGTATTGTAGGAACATTTATAAGTTTATAAACGAAGTTCATTATATGTAGTGGAAACAAGAAAAATTGATTATGTAAATTTAAGGGACTTAAAAAATCATTCATACTAACCGTGTGTTCATTATAAGAAGGGTTTGTTATAAACGAATTCTACTGTATTTGTTTCTAAATATATATACGTGTTTAACTAATATAAAATTTATTTTATTTTTTAAAATAAAAATCGAAAAAAGATACTTTACAATTAGCACTAGAAGAGTGCGGTATGACTTTTTAATAAAATTAAGAATTAAATAATTTTTTTACAGTATAAATATAAATTTTCTTAAACTGAATTAATAAATTTTAATTTCATTTATTTGCTATAAATTTATAATTGTTGTTATTTATAATAATATGCCTTTCAAAATTACTGACCTGCGAAACAAACTAGGTACATATTTATTTTATTTTTACCAGCAACAGTATTTCTTGTTAAGCGAATTTTTTTAATTATTTGGACAAATGTGATCAGCTGGATATAAATATTAATTATTCTTCACAAGAAATGCAATTTTGGGTCATATTTATTGCGCAAAAAGAAAATTATGTAATACAGTAAATTCATCGTAGTCGAAAATATTCAAAAAATTTCACTCTAGTGATAAAACAATTTTTAAAATTGAAATAGATGACATCGATTACGCTAAAGCCGAAGAGAAATAATAAAAATAAGAAAAATAAATAATTTTAATATTTCAATTGGTTTTAATTTAATTCGCAAATTTGCCTATGAAAATTACTCCAAATGGCGTTTTTCACTATTTTTACAAAACTTTGGGACCATCCTGTGCGCAATACACACCCTATATCAAAAAAATAAAAAATTTGTATTTGTAACGTACACCAAAAACTAAACAAATCAAAAATCATGAAGTTCAGTCATTGCTGCTCATAAATGAAATTACTCATATAGTATATATATATATATATATATATATATATATATATATATATATATATATATATATATATATATATATATATATATATATATATATATATATATATATATATATATATATATATATATATATATATATGTATATATATATATATATATATATATATATATATATATATAATATATATATATATATATATATATATATATATATATCTATATATATATATATATATATATATATATATATATATATATATATATATATATATATATATATATATATATATAGTTACATTCCCACAATCAACACGAACATTTCATGATCGCACAAGAATCAACACGAACATTCCATGATCGCACAAGAAAGGTGTCAAGTGACTATTAAACAAATAGTCACACGCTCATAAGTGATGAATAAAGAACATTCCATCATTACAGACAAAAGGTGTCATGTAAATATCAAACGAATATCGCTGACCAACAAGAAATATAATAAAAGAAGAAATAGGTTAACAACAGGAAAAGTGCATGATTGCACTTTTGATAAGAAAGATATTATAAGAAATAGAAAATAAGTTTAGTTTTAAGATCTAACTCAAAGTGTACACAATAAAATAATAAAGTTAAATAAAATAAATATATTTTTTTCGATTTATTATCCGTGTAACTTATAATTGGCGCAGCCGTCCGGTGGTGTTTAGACTATTGTGTTAGTGTAACAGTGCAAATCAGTAGTGAATAAAAACTAGTGAAAAGTGAATCCGTTAAAACGGGAAATTATTTAGTGAATTTTTTTTTCTCAATTCCTGAAACAACATCTCTAGCAAAAAGGGAAACCGCGAAGAGACTTGTGATTCCGCCGCATCACTTCACAAGCTATACATCAGAACCTGTGACACACGACTACAAACAAAATACGAAATTGGAAATTACGAAACTACAAGATAGGCGTAGACCCTGATCATCGTATAAAAAGGTAACGAATTTTTTTTATAAATTTTTCTTAATTTTTATTTATAAAGTTAAATATTTTTGTTGCCAATTTGGGCAAAATTGTGATACTACGAGATAGGCACAGAACTGTCCCCCGTATACTACGAGATAGGTACGGAAGAAAATTAAAATAAATTTTTCTAAAAAGAAAACATTGTGATTAAAAGTGAATGAGTAAAAAAGTACCCGAAAGGTTCGACGTTAACAGAGATATCGCAACCGATTCAGATACTAACTCTATTTACGAAATGGATCCAGCAATAATTGCAGCAATAAATGAATTAACAGAACAAATTAAAGTTGTGGCGGGACAAGTTCAAACGATGACTTTAAAGTCAGAAGAACATGAACAAACTCTCGCATTTTTGCAACAAAAGCCACTAGAAAATACTGCAGAGATGGAAAGTCCTGCAGTAACACAACTACTAACGTTCGATGCATTCAGAATCCCGGATCCTATAAAATCATTACCGGAATACGACGGTAATAAAAAACAATTAAATGCTTGGCTTCAAACAGCTGAGGAGACACTAAGAGTGTTCGTTCCTCTTGTATCTGAACCACAATTAAAACTTTATTTACAAGCCGTGAGTAATAAAATAAAGGGTAAGGCCAAAGACGCGCTATGTCTCGCCGGAAACCCACAGAATTTCCAAGAAATTAAAACAATACTCTTGGAAACCCTCGGTGACAAACAAGAGTTGTCATTTTATAAGTCCCAACTTTGGGCCACAAAACAAAACGATGGCATGACTGTACACTCGTACTTTAACAAAATTAAAGAGAATGTACAAAATATAAAAACATTGGCGAAACAAAACAATGTTTACAATCATGCCTGGGGTGCTATAAACGCCTTCATAGATGAGGACGCATTAGCAGCCTTTATATCAGGGTTAAGAAAACCGTACTTCGGGTACGCCCAAGCGGCCAGACCGAAGAGCATAGAGGAAGCATATGCCTTCCTATGCAAATTTAGTTCAAACGAGACAATATCGGAAAACTCGCGAAGAACCCACAACCAAATACCTATAAAAAATGTTCCACCAATTCAAAGACAAAAGGAGTGGAATCAAAATAAGTATCTCAATAATCAAAATCACAATCGACCAAACCCAACAAATGATGGGGATGTTTCTATGAGGTCGAGAAACATAAATAACACTCCTATGGGGAAGTAGATACATCCATAAGATCTAGGAACACGTTTAATAGAAGAATAATTAATACTCATGAGCTTTACAAAGAGGATGGAAATCATGAGGTTGAAAATGTAAACTCCGAAGATCCTTCACCTGAATTCGAAGTAAATTCCGAAAATTTTCAGGAAGACCGGGAGGAAGATACGGAGGATTAAATTTCCTCCCATATCTAATATGCAACGGCATACAAAATAATACAAAAATTAAATTGTTGATAGATACAGGGGCAAACAAAAATATTATCAAACCCGGTATCATCCCAGAGACAATTTTCACCAAACATAAAACTTCAATAAATAATATATTAGGCAACTACACTCTAGATAAAAAAGGTAGATTTAACTTTCTGGGCAATAAAATACCAGAACAAACATATTACGAGCTAGAATTTCACAAGTTCTTCGACGGAATTCTAGGTTCGCAATCAATGGCGAAATTAAACGCAAAAATAGATTACAAAACCAACAGTATTCTACTAAATAATATACAATTTAAATTTCATCGTTATTACCCTAAGGGGAACATTTATAATCATACGGTGACATTTAAAACGTCTAACGACGGTGAATGGTTCGTTCCAAACTATGCAAAATTGAACGAAGAAATAATAGTTCAACCAGGCATCTATAAAGCCAGCAAAGGCAAAACAACAGTAAAGATACTGACGAACGAACCAGACATACCAAAGACGGTACCAAAACTAAAACTTGTAGTTAATAATTTCGAAACGATCAAACCAATTCCTATCTTCGGAAAGGAAATAATTAGCAAACAAGATATAAGAAGGGTCCTAAGAACAGATCATCTAAACGAAAACGAAAAGATCGCCCTAATTGACAAAATCTATAGAAACCAAATAGTGTTGTTGAAACAGAACGAAAAGTTATCAGCAACAACAGTGATTAAACACAAGATTCTAACGAGAGATGAAACACCAGTCTACACAAAGACATATCGATACCCCTATCATTTTAAAGGGGATGTAGAAGAACAAATACAAGATATGTTAGACAGTGGGATCATCAAAAACTCAAGCAGCCCATATTCTGCACCAATTTGGGTCGTACCGAAGAAGACAGACGCTTCGGGAACACGCAAAGTAAGGGTAGTCATCGATTACAGAAAGCTAAATGAAAAAACAATCGACGACAAATTCCCCATGCCACAAATTGAAGAAATTTTAGACAATTTGGGCAAATCTACATACTTTACAACACTAGACCTGAAATCGGGTTTCCATCAGATCCCGATGGATGTAAAATCACAGGAAAAAACTGCATTCTCAACTGACAAAGGTCATTTTGAGTTTTGCAGAATGCCGTTCGGCCTGAAAAATGGCCCAGCCACATTCCAACGTGCTATGAATCACGTGTTACAGGGATTAATCGGCAAAATATGTCACGTTTATCTGGATGATATTGTAATAGTAGGGGAAAACCTAAAAAACCACTTAAACAATTTAGAAACGGTATTTAAAAGACTCTCAGAATTCAATCTCAAGATTCAACTTGATAAGTGCGAATTCTTGAAAAGAGAGACGGAGTTCTTGGGGCATATCATCACCCAAGAAGGAGTGAAACCCAACAAAGATAAAGTAAAAAAAATATTAGATTGGCCATTGCCAAAAAATCAAAATGAAATAAAACAATTCTTGGGACTCTCCGGATATTACCGCAGGTTTATAAAAGACTATTCCAAAATAGCAAAAAATATGACCAAATATCTAAAAAAAGAAACCATATTGGATTTAAATGATCCAGAATACATAAAGGCTTTTGAAACACTAAAAAGAACGATAGCGACAGACCAAATCTTGACCTATCCAGATTTCAAGAGACCCTTTATCTTAACCACAGATGCTTCAAATTTTGCATTGGGCGCAGTTCTATCCCAAATCCAAAATAGCATCGAAAGACCCATTGCGTTCGCCTCAAGAACACTTAATACAACCGAAACAAAATATGCCACGAACGAAAAAGAAGCGTTAGCCATAATATGGGCGGTGAAGAAATTTCAACTATACCTTTACGGTAGCAAATTCACCCTGGTAACTGACCATAAACCATTGACATTTATCAAATCTTCGGAGAAAAACTCCAAAATTCTAAGATGGAGGTTAGAGTTGGAAAATTACGATTACGACGTAATTTATAAAGAAGGCAAAACTAACGTGGTAGCAGATGCGCTAAGCAGAATGCCCACAGTAGACAACGCAAGGGAAATAAACTCAAATGAGCTCGCGGACATTAACACTTCACGTGAATCTATCGAAACAAATCACTCACATTCATCAGATGACATAGAAACAATACACTCAGCGAATACATCAGATGACCATTTCATACACTTCGCTGACAGACCCATTAATTATTACCGGAACCAATTAATTTTCAAAATTGCAAACATAGATGTAACTATTTCAGAAGATATTTTCCCAAATTTCAAAAGATTTATTATTTCAAAGAAAGCCTTCGAGGAAAACGACATTACACAATTTTTAAAAAAATATCACAATGGGAAACAATCGGCATTAATGGCTCCAGAAAGTCTATACGACAAAATCCAAACATCTTTTAGACAAAACTTCTGTCAAAACGGCCACTTTGTGCTAGTAACAAAAATAGTTGAAGATGTTACGAATGAGGACAGACAGAACATATTAATAACAAAAGAACATGAACGTGCACACAGAGGCACCAACGAAGTCGAAAACCAATTAAGGCGAGCATACTTCTTCCCTCGAATGGGAAACAAAATAAGAACTCACATTAATGCATGCAATACTTGCAACAGACATAAATATGACCGCAAGCCTTACAATATTAAAATATCTCCACGGCCAATCACAAAGAAGCCGTTAGAAAGGTTACATATCGACATCTTCAATATAAACAGGAACAATTTCTTATCAATTATTGACTCCTTCTCCAAGCATCTACAAATGATGCCAATGGAAACAAAAATATATTGGATGTAACCAACGCTCTTAACAAGTACTTCACTCTTTTCGGAATACCGAACAGCATTGTTTGTGACCATGAAACCACATTCCAATCTACCCAAGTGAAGGAATTTCTAAATAATTTAAATATCAAAATAGAATACGCATCGTCATCAGAATCCAATGGGCAGATTGAAAAGACCCACGCCACAGTGATAGAGATATTCAATACGAATAAGCAGAAGTCAGCAAATCCAAATACTTCAACTGCCATAGAACTGTCAGTTGCACTTTATAACAACACCGTGCATTCAGCGACTGGCTTCACGCCCAATGAAGTAATATTCAATCAGAATAACTTCACTGACCCAACAGAAATTCAAGCACGGGCGAATGAAATATTCCAAACAGTAAACAACAATTTGGAAAAGGCGGCCACGAGAATGAAAAAAACAAAATGATACAAAAGAAGAACCACCCAACCTTACAGAGGGTCAAGTTGTATTCATTAAACCAAACACAAGAGCAAAAGCCCAACCAAGGGGAATCGAAACCAAAATCCAAAATATCGAACCTAAAACATTCCACACATATAGAAATATAAAACGGAATAAAAATAAAATAAAAAGATTAAAAAAGATTAATTAAAACCAAAATTTTTGTATCATTCCAGGCAAATTTTTAACACAATTTTAAATACAACCGCAAGATAATTTTGCTTTTACACATAAGAATTTTAATAACACTTGAAATAAAACATAAAATTAACATAGACCTTAAGGAACAAATAGAAATAGACATTAAGTAATACTGTAACAATTTTTTTAAATAAAAAAAAAAAAAGAAAAAACCCCCATAAACTTTATCCATTATGAAAATGAATGTCATAGCAAGATTAGTAATATTAATAGTAATTCCTCAAATTTATCATTCCCAAAAATTAGAGATAAAAAACTTAAATGACGACCCTATTTTAATAATAAAAACAAAAAATTGCAAAATTCAAATAGGTAATATAAAGGTCGTACATCCAATCAATTTAAATAACTTGCAGAACACAGTAGAATCAATAAACAAATTCATTTACAATAAATTAGATGATAAGAACGATAAGTTAGATTTATATAAAATAGTAAAACAAAAGTGCAAAAAATTGTACAACAATCTTCAACAAATTAAACCTATAAAGCATTATAGACAAAAGCGATGGGATGCCCTAGGCACAGCGTGGAAATGGCTGGCAGGCAGTCCAGATGCCATAGATTTGCGAATGCTAGAGAACAAAATGAATCAACTAGTAGACGAAAACAATGAACAAATTCAAATAAACAACCAGATTGATGAAAGGATACAAATGATCACAGATACGATAAACAAAGCTGTGACAAACACTAACACAGCTAATAAAATAATACTCAGCGAGATAGAAATGTTAGCAGCCATCATTAATATAGATAGCATAAATACTATACTAGAAGACATACAGGATGCTATAGTCAGGACAAAAATCGGCCTGGCAAGTAACAAGGTGATTTCACTAAAGGAATTAATGATAATAAAAGATCTAATGACAAACCAAGGAGTAAACATAACTCTACCTGAAGAAGCACTACAATATGTGGTACCTAAAATAGCAATAAACGAAGAAACCCTACTCTTTATTCTAGAAACACCAAAACTAGAAGAAGAAACTTCAGTAACAGCAATGATTGTTCCACTGACAATCAATGGCACAATAATAAAAGAATATCCTCAGCATCTCGTAAAGACGAAACAAAAACTGTTTACAACAATGAATCATAATAATTTTGTACAGAAATATTCGGAAATAAAGGAATTTGACGATGAATGCATTAAACCGCTTATAATGGGAACTAAAAGCACTTGCAACGTGACCACAAAATCAGAAACTACAGTACGATTCATCACAGAGGATAAATTACTCATAGATAATGCAAAAGAAGAAATACTGTCATCAGATTGCGGACCAAACAACCGCACGTTAACGGGCAATTTCCTAATAACGTTCCAGAACTGCACTTTAATAGTTAAAAATAAGAAGTTCCAATCCTTTGAAATTAGAAGCGAAGCAGAGGAAATACAGGGTGCTCTACACAATCTCGAAATAACACGGAAACTGATCAAGACGGTAGATATAGATCTGATTGAACAACAAAATATTCAAAACAGAAAAAGGATAACCCACATGGACATAAAACAAGAGAACCATCAATTCTGGATATGGTCTTTGTCAGGAGGCGTATCTATCTCATCATTTGGATTAATAACACTATGTATCTACATCAAGGTTCGTCAACACGGGAAGAAATCAGTAGAAAACAACACAAAGCAATCAAAATCAGACGATCTCACTCAAAACGGAGACACAACATACTCAAATCTACTAATAAAATTAGGCATTACAACAAAGGACGAGAACGCCCTTTCTTTACCCCCGGGAGGAGTTACATTCCCACAATCAACACGAACATTTCATGATCGCACAAGAATCAACACGAACATTCCATGATCGCACAAGAAAGGTGTCAAGTGACTATTAAACAAATAGTCACACGCTCATAAGTGATGAATAAAGAACATTCCATCATTACAGACAAAAGGTGTCATGTAAATATCAAACGAATATCGCTGACCAACAAGAAATATAATAAAAGAAGAAATAGGTTAACAACAGGAAAAGTGCATGATTGCACTTTTGATAAGAAAGATATTATAAGAAATAGAAAATAAGTTTAGTTTTAAGATCTAACTCAAAGTGTACACAATAAAATAATAAAGTTAAATAAAATAAATATATTTTTTTCGATTTATTATCCGTGTAACTTATAATTATATATATATATATATATATATATATATATATATATATATATATATATATATATATATATATATATATATATATACGCCCCTTCGTTATTGAAATACTGTGTAAGTTCATTTCTGACACTCTCACCATATTTAGAGTTATTTTTTTTGAATGACCATCTGTCATCCGGTCAGTCGTTCTATTTTGGTCACCGACATTATATTCCCCAGAGTAATACTCGCTTCTAGTTATTAAAAAATTGTATAATACACAGCAACATAGCACAATTTTTTCCACCTTAGATTGGTGAAGATTAATTGATTTTTGAAAAATTTGGAATCGATTGCTTAGCATTCCAAAAGCCCGCTCAATTGTTTGCCGAGCCCGACTTAAACGGAAGTTAAAAATTTTCTTATCGCCTTCCGTTGTTGAGAATGTATATGGCGTTAAGAGGTTAACACTTAACGGGAAGGCATTATCACCCACAAATACATAGGGCAATAATCGCGAATTCCCAATAATCTTCTTAGGCGGTAAATAATTCTCTGGCTGTTGCAGAATATAATTAAAATGAGAACGTTGTAACACGCCTCCATCGCTAATCCGCCCATTACATCCGACATCGATAAAAATAAATTTACCAAAAGCATCTGCTACGCCTAGTAATACAATGCTATGGTAGCCCTTATAGTTGTAAAAGAGGGCCGCTTCTTTCTTAATTGGTCGGAACGCAATATGTTTCCAATCGATAGAGCCTACACAATTTGGAAACTGCCATTTGAGCGCGTAGTCGTCCGCGTTTCTACACCATTCTTCTTTGGAGTTTGGAAACTGAAAGAAATTATTTAACGAAATATAAAATATAGTGCTTAGATAAAATATTTAAAAAAATGTATTAATAATTATTGTTTCATTTACGTTTAAAAATTCATCCTTAAAATGTTTATTTATTGCATCGCACACATCAATAATTGCTAGCGACAAGCAAGTTTTTGAAACTTTGGTGTTATAATCCAATTCTACATATATAGCTTCCCCTGTTGCTAGGAAACGAAGAGTGATGGCTAACTTTCCTTCGGGAGATATTGCCGCCCTCATCGTGGTATCCTGTTTCTGTATGTCGAGCCTAATTTTTGTTAAAATATAATAGAAATTCTCCTCGGTTATACGCAGAAAGTTTCTATAATCCGCTAAACTCGAGGCAAGTTCTATCATCAGGCTATGCGTATTTCCTAAAGATTTTCTAGATTTTCGGTAATCTTTTACCCAACACTTCCGTTTTCTACATCGTTTATCTTCTTCTTCAAGAGCGGCTGCTATTAGCAAACACGCAGATGCTGTCGATATTACACATGCTACCTGAGCATGGGTTTGTAATTCCATATTGCAATGTTTTAATTGTAAAGCACAACAATTTAATTTAATATAAAAAATTATATATTTTAAATTATTAAAATTATATATTAGTTAATTATATATAACTCGTAATATTTCCAAATATTAAAATTAAATATTTCTATCATTGATTTAACTTTTATTTTATATTTCACAATAGGTAGTTGTTTCTTTATTAACACTCGACAGGAAAATAAAAATCATTTTACACATACATTGACAAGTAATGTAATGCAAAAATACACGTGAAAATCAGCACTGTTGTTGTGACAACAAATCTAGGTGCTGAAAAAATACACGTTAAAATAGGCCCAATGAATCAACTATAGCTGTGAAAGTTTTCTGCCGATTATTTGTAAACTCTACTTTGAACGGCTAATTGAAGCTAGTCAAATCGACCACCCATTCTCTCTCCTTACTTTAATTAAAACTAAGTAATCTAAAAACAAAAATGTATGACAATATTGCTGCTTGACACTTTAAAAATGTCATATGAAATTTTTGATGTCGACTCCGAGCTTTTTAAGCTCAAATACAAAATTTACAAATATCATAAGTATGTGCCGTAGCTCGATTTTAGAAATTATATTGTATTATCTATATTGTTATTCCATAAAATAAAGAAAAGCGCAGAAGCATCAACATGAATACTTTTTAGCTGCACGTACCATTCAAACTATATATCGGGGCTATGCCGTCCGAAAATGGATAAAATATATGAATGCAATGGCAACTGTTATTCAAAAATATTTTCGAAGATATTCAGCTCAAATTGTATATTTCCAGTTGCTTCAAGATACGTTGCAAGAAAATTTGGTGAAATATTATAATTTGCAGGCGCTTATTATACAGAAAACGTTCAGAGGCGCTCAATCACGCAAAAATATTTTCGATTATTACAGAATGAGAAAATGGATTAAACTTATTGGTAAGCGTTACCGGTGTATTACGAATGAAATTGAAGATTTTAAATTTTTTTTACTTTCTATATATTTACCAAAGAGAATAAAAATAATGAACTGAAAATGGAGTCAATCGAACATTTAAGGAACGAACATTACCAGAAGCTAATGGAAGATTGTAAAGGAGCTGAACAATTATTGGAAGAGATTGGAATCAAAGTTCATCATATGTTGCGAACTTATAATCGACCAGGAATTTATTCAAAAAACTTTTCACAGTACTCGAATAATTGTTTTCTCGTATTATTACGTTTTATAATCCATTTTTTTTTTGTCTTTTAGCGCATACTCCATAATTGAAAAATTTCTTGCTGCCATGAAATTTAGGGCGTCCGAACGGAAATCTCGTCAAAAATATTTAAAACAGAAAGCCGAATATATTGATTTGGTCAATGAAAAATATGATCGTGTTCAATGTCTTAAAACGCCATTGAAACATTGTGATCCATACTGGCGATACAGGAATGTCGATTTAACCGATTACGAGCCGGACATTGAGTTAAAAGAGCGTAAATTTAAGTTTGGCCAAATCAAACATTCGCAACCAAAAAGTATTAATGCCGGACAGCGGTATACTGATTTGAAATGGACGGATTTGGCGCGCGTTTATGGATCGAATAATAAAAAAGCTGGGGGCGGTGATGTTAAAGATTTTAATTTGAGCACGCGATTGATAGAGGAGAAATACGAATTCGTTGAGGAATTTTTGATTGTATTAAAAAATTTTTGTAGGATACATAACATTGTTATGAAATAAAAATTATTTGCTTGTAGATTCGAGAATACGAGTATAAATGTACAATAGTTGTAGACCGCCATTAATATTAATATCGATAATTTCGAGCCATAAATTTCCCAACGTAAATCCAATTATTTTATAAGTTTCCTAATCAAACAATAGATGCGACGTATAAATTTATCTTAAGTATGAGAAAATATTGATGAAAATAAATTTTCGCAATTCTTGCTAGTGTGTATGTAGCTTTCCAAGTTCGTTATTTTATCGTTAGTTTTCTTGGCAAAATTAATGATCATTTGAATTTATTTACTACGAAGCAAATACGTAGCCGGAGCTGTAAATAAATTTAGCTAGTAGCTAAACACACATTATATGTACATAAATTATATAAAATGGAATTAATATTGATGAAAAATTATTTTTCGTGCTTTGTTGTTGGCTTTTCATAAAACAAGAGAAATCTATTTTAATCTTACAAAATCTTATTTAAGACTTAAACAAACAGAAAAACAACTTTACTGTGCTTTCTTTATGATTTGTTGTTATTGTGATGAATTTTGTTAGCGGTGCTGTAATGATAATCTATCATAATATTTATTTACCACGGAGATAATGTAAAATTAATTTAGTTTTTTATTTGTTAAAAATGTATAAATCTTCAAAAAAAAATTTATGGGTTTTGGTTTATGGAAAAAACTATTTGAATGTTGTCGAAGCGTTAGTTTACAATTTCTACACCATTCAACAACGTATACTATATAATAACAATGGTAAATAGCAAACTTTTGTATTTTTATAAAATTGGTATATACAAATTCCTCACCTTACTTTAACTCGAACTTTCACTAATCGAATTTTTACTTTTATTTTGGGTATTTCGCGAAAAACTATAAAATTTTTAATAAAATCAATGACTAATAATTAAAGTGTGAAAACCATTATCTTTCAGGCTAAATATATTATGAAAATAAAGTAAACAAGTTCACTGAAGTAATACGATTGTAATTACTTAGCTATTCTATGCAGTGGTTTTCATCATCTAAAAAACAACAAGTTGCACATTAAACATAAACTAATTAATATGATGTAATTGTAATTTATAGTAGTTAATTTATCCTAACTTACTCGAGATTTTCATTTCGACACAATTATTTTTTAAACTTAGCACTAAAAATTTCATTCTTACAAATTATGCGTTGTTTTCTTTAATAATAATATCATATGATCATACAAAATTTTCTGCCGTCTAGTTATGGTCCGGGCGATTGGTACTTACAAAAAAAAAAAATGCAAAAGCCAATAAATAAATAAAATGTTTATGTTCTTTGTGTTTTTAGTGGTGAAATTCCAAAAAAAATTAAAATTTCAGAAAATAACAATAAAATTAACTGATTGATTGATTGACTAGGCCAAGCATTATAGCAGGATCTCCCGGACTCCCGGGCACACACCGTACACCCGTTTACACATAACAAAACCGAAGGATAGGCTATGATTATTAGTTGGGACAGACTCGACCCGGTTACAGACACCTAAGCGATCGATAGTTAGTAAATTATTAGTACAATATATGATAAATTGGTTAGCACAAGACGGCACAATCTAACTACATTATTAAATGATCATTTCTCTGGAATCCAGAGCCGGATACTCAGGACTCCCTAAATCTAAATCAGGACTTAAAAAATTATTAATGTTGTAATTTCACCCCTGTCCGCTTTTCATTAATTTACCTGATAAAATATTTAAGAAAAATTTAAAATAACAGCGCTTATTTCATTATTCATGGTCCTTCTATATCTAATTAATAAATTATTACATACTGCAACAAGAATTAAATTAAACGTTAAAAACCATTTAAACATAAAATTTAACTTAAAACTAATCATCAATTTCCTACCGATCCAGAAAAAGAAAATAAATAATTCAATTATTTTATAAAATATATATAAAATAATTTAAAAATGATAATGTTACAGCACCACAACAGCCTAGACTAATCAATAATTCAGTTAGGTACTATAAGTATATCAAGAATCAACAAATAAAATTAATATAAAAATTCCCAGGCAACTCTGAAAACTAAATTTAATTAATAAATCACCATAATACCAAATTTTATTACTTCCATCATTTTTTTTTTTTTATAAAACGTTGACAAAGGTGTGAATTTGTGGCTTTTAAAATCATTAATAAAACTGCATCTATAGTCCATCTAAGTGAGAAAAAAAAATTAAAACCAAAGGAAAACTTTTTGCGCAATATTGAAGCAGTATTCCCGCCCATGGGGGCAGGGCAACCATTTAGAGGGTTATCCTTCGTTGGAGCTGGTAGCGGTGTGGCCGGACGGGCCTTATAAAGTATTTTATTTATAAAAAAGAAAAACAAACTGTGAATTTTTTTTATTACTAAAATAACTTAAACTTTTTTTTTCTGGAAGTTTCTGTAAAAGTTATTTTAACGTATCGGGTTTTTTTAATTTTTGCTTTGAGTATCTTTCAAATTGTTATGTGACGGTTTGTTTTGAATTTTTTTAAGTTTTAAAAAAAAATTTTTTTCTTGACATATGGTATATATGAATATTTCCTTTATCTTCGGTTTGTGGTGGTGCACGGATTTTGATTGCCCACCCCATTCAGAGCAAATTTTTTTTCTTCTGATTTGTGCTTTTTCGAGGTCCGCTATTTTTGTCTCTGGTCCGCTTTGAAGTGGTTCGATGCGTGTACCGGTTTTTCCATAAATTTTTTTTGGTGTTATGTTTCTTATGCTCAAACAGTAAAGTGTGATAATAAAATTTTAACGTAGAGTCTGTGAATTTGTTTACGGTTAATTTGCTAAAACCTTTTATGAGCGTGTAATGCATTTGATCATAGTAAATTTTTTGTGTGCTATCCACTAAAAATGGGTGCGTAAATTTTCCTTAATTGATCGAACAGTGTGAGGCATGATCATGTTGAGGGTTGGTCTTTTCCATATTTGTTCCGTGCGTGCCGTTCGTTCCTCCCGGACAGGCTGTGCTAGAGGGCGGCACGCCATATGAGTTAGTCGCGCTGGGGTGACGGTTTCCGTGCCGGGGGGTCATCGCTGAGATTGTCATGCGGGCGTCCTTCCATCATTCATCGGCATCGGTATCCGCCGCGACTGGGAGACAGCATCCCGGTAGGTGGGCCGATGAGGGGAGGCCCGTGTGGCAGTTACGACGATGATCGCTTGGAATTGAAACTGTCAGTCACTCCGTATCGATCAATCCCGGTTTATGATTTTCTTAGCCGCTTCCGTTTCCCTTCGAATTTTTATTCTTCATGCGGTTATTCAAGCATGAGAATACGTCTGGAAAACCCCACGCCGCACCGTGAGCTCTAGCCAGCTACTATACCGCACCAGACCTCTATTCTCATGTCTGTTAACGGAATCCCCTTGTTGGGATTTCGTTACAATATGTATAATTAAAATATTTTTATTGGTTTTGGATGAAATGTTTTGGTTTTGGAAAAAAACAAAATCTTATATGTATTGATCCAATGGTTGTATAATAGGCCAAACAATTGCTGTGGTGCTGATGTGGATGCCGGGCTGATTATTCTCGAAAGAAACGGAAAATAATTGCAATATATTGTTACGTTTTTGTCTTGTTAATCAAGATTCGAATCACTGGATTTTGAATAAAAACAAAACCATTCAATTTATTACCAACGAATTTATTTATGTCACACAAAAATTATTACAACACAATTTATTAATCATAAATTATTCGCTTACCAAAAACTAATAATCCAATTCGACTTCGTTCGCCTTTTTATATAAGAATAGTGTAGAAACATTTAGAACAATTTTATCATGGAAAATTCCATTTCAGTACAGTAAAACATTGAGCTATTAATTTAACTTATTCTATTACACCCTAGGTGTCACCGTAACAATATGTGTTGTTACGTTTTTGCCTTGTCAATCAAGGTTCATATCACTGGATTGTGAATAAAACAAAATCAATTCAATTTATCACCAACGAATTAATTTATTTAGCACAAGAATTATTACAACACAATTTATTAACGATACAATTTATTAATAAAAATTCACAAAATCACTTTATATAAATTATTCTCAAAATTTACTGTACACTTATAATTTTTATTTCCACTAAAACACTTTTTAAATCACTTTTTAATTCCGTTTTAATCTTCACACTATCGCTTATCAAATACTAATAATCCAATTCGATCTCGTTCGCCTTTTTAAATACACAAACCACAACTTTTAGAAAGTTCATGACTTTTCAGGGTAAGAATAGTGTAGAAACATTTAGAGCAATTGTATCATGAAAAATTCCATTGTAGTACAGTAAAACAGTGATACATTTGCCCCTCACCTAAGTCTGTCCGTCCCGAACAGTGCCGAAATTACCTCCTCTGCAGAAGGCCAGCTTCTTTAAATGTACCACCTTCGGTTTACCTCGTTGTCCTTTCTGAATCCGATAAACCACGTTATTCATCCTGGTGATAACAGTGTAAGGTCCTTCCCATACTTGTAACGAAATCCCAAAAGGGATTTCGTTAACAGACATGAGAATAGCGGTCTGATGCGGTATAGTAGCTGGCTAGAGCTCACGGTGCGGCGTGGGGATTCTCAGACATATTTCTCATGCTTGAATAACCGCATGAAGAACAAAATTAGAGGGGCAAATGGAAATTAAAAATTACACTGCCACGGCCTCAGCGGCAAAAGGAAATAATAAGCCGGGAGTGATCGCTTCGGAGTGACCGTCTCAATCCCAGGCGAATACCGCCGTGACTGCCACACGGGCCTCCCCTCATCGGCCCGCCTACTGGGATGCTGTTTCCCAGTCGCGACGGCTACCGATGCCGTTTATGAAGGAGGGACGCCCGCATGACAATCCCAGCGACAATCCCCCGGAACGAGACCGTCCCCCGACGCGATCAACTCATGTGGCGTGCCGCCCTCCAGCACAGCCTGTCCTGGAGGAACGAACGGCACGCACGGAAAAGGGTGGAAAAAGGCCGACCCTTCGCATGACCCCACCTCACATCACCCGATCAATTATTTATTTACGCGCACATGGTGCGGCTTAGCACACGACAGTTAAAAATGCAAAGAGAAAAAAAATTGTTACGGTAAAAGTAAAAATAAACTGAAAAATTCGTTAGAAAAAACTACGTTACCACTGATTCTACGTTATATTAAAATTTTACTTTCACTACTCACTGTTCAAAAATCAAAAAAAAAAAAAATAACACCAAAGTACCTGAAACAGAATAATGGACCGCTATGTGGTCGAACCACACCCAAAGCGGACAACCGAACCGAAGCGAAGCAAAAAGAAAAATCGCGAAAGTTCCAAACGCAATCACTCAAACAACGGAGAAAAGATGAAATCGGCGTGATACTTGCTCTGTGTGGGGTTTCCACCACATCGGTGTACCACCACGAATCGCGAGTATGACCACAACCAAATATATAATATATATAGAAAAAAATAAGAGGGGGAAACAACTGTTACAATTCAAAATTCACAGGTGGTTTTCCCTCAATAGAGTACCTTTTTTGTTTTTATGGCCCGTCCGACCACACCGCCAACAGCGCCGACGCAGGATCCCCCTCAATATGGAACACTGCTCCAACATCACGACAATTTGCACCCAATTACACCGTGGCACTTTAACGGATATTTGTCTAGATTTATCGACTATGTGAAGCCTGAATTAGGTGTATTTAATTTAATCTGATGCTAGTCCAGTTGACTTCCAATCCGACGTAAAGGCAAACACAAAAAAAATGTTGCGGGTTTTATGTTTAATGCACCACTTTCACTTATAAAGAAAAGTTCTTAAAATTTTTAGGTGATTTTCTGAACACACTCAGAAAACCGTTTATTTCACGTTATTATGTTTAATATTTTTTTTTTTTTTTTATATAATTTATTTTGATTATTCTGAATATAAATATAATTACAATTTACTATTATTAAGAGACTGAATTTACTTAATATTGAAAGTCAGTTACGTACATACATTATGTATAAATTATTATTATTAAAATTTTTTTTTTTTTTTTTATTTTTTTTATTTCAAAAAAACCACACCCCTTTTACAATATTTTTTGTTTAATTTAAATTTTTTATTTTTTTTTATGTCCATTTATACAAATTCAAGAAAGAATTTACACAAGTTTTAGGATTATTTTTTTTTTTCTTAATTTGATTTAATATAATATAATATCATAATAGTTTTTAAATTCATTTATTTTTATAATCATTTATCATTGGTCTTACAATATTTATTTTATTTTTATTTTCGACCAAATCACTAAACTTGACTTAAAAAAAAATCACAAAACTTGACGGTCTATATACGAGACCATCAAAAAAACTACTCGACCGATCTTTATCAAAATTAAAACTCGACTTTTTTATTTTTAATTTTTATATAAAAAAAAATTTGACTTCTCGTCAATAACTCAAAAACTAGACTAAAAAATCAAAAAAAATATTTTACATCAATTACAAAAAAAAATCAGAAAATTTTTCCCCCTCCTATTTTTCCCTTCGCATCGTTGTTTTTTCCGCTTGCTGTATTTGTGCACACATACAATCAGTTTTATTATTATTTTTTTTTTTTTTTATTATTGTAAAATCTTTATTCATGTTTATGTTCTCTTTTTTTTTTTTTTATATGTGCACAAATACAACGAATGAAACCACCAACGACGACGAACATATATATATAATTATACCCTGTTGTACGATTGAGCGCTCCAAGAGCGATCAATGATCAATCACGGTGATGCTCACTTATACCTCACCGTGATCATCACTTTATACCATATTTCGCAAAAAAAGCACGAAAAAAATGCGAACATTGCAATTTACTTCATGAAAAACAAATTAAAGAAAGCCGAAGATTTCTTTTTTTTTTGCTTTATACTTCTCTTTCATGTTTTTAACGTGCCATCTCAAACAAAATTTCTCGATTGCTCACGCAAAGTACAACTGGGATATACTCAGTTGTACGGTCGCTTCGGCTTCATGTCTAATCAGCCGATCGGTTTTCTTCCCCACACAGAGCAAATATCACGCGTCAATTCAAGCCAATGACACCAAAAAGAAAAATGGAATATTCGAGATTGAACATTTTAGTATCGTAAACATTCCATCTCACACTACACAATACATGTACACACACCACCTCGCAAGAAATATGTATGCTTGTACATGACAATATAGAAAACAAGTAAATGCAGGGGGAAAAAAAAAAAAAAATATTTTTACATAACAATCGGTGAGAATATTAATTTGAATTTTGGGAAAGCATAAATTAGAGCATATGTATATACAACACTATGGTGGTCATGGTATTTAAAAAAAATTCAAACTATTTGAGCGTTTGGAATTTTCGCAAAAAAAAAATTATTATTTTTTTCTGTATGAAGTGGAGACATATGCCCGTCGTAACATACTGTTGTAGCTTCGATGATTATCCTTTCTTTCGTTGCGGTTTGTGAAGCCATACCAATTGCCCTTCCTGGAAGCCTTGGTTATTTGCTCGTATGTCAAATCGAGATTTCATCCGATACTTGACATCTGTATTTTAATTTTCATCAACTCATTAAGTTCCTCTTTGATCCGGTCTACGTAATCCTGTCCACATAAAGCTGCTGATGTATATGTAGATGAAATATCCGTATCTGTATGAAATTTTTTGGTTTCACTCGCAGCTAATTCCATACTTAACGCCTTAGTACATGCATTTTAGATTGATATGAATCTTTCTTCCAAAAGCCTGTGTGTACTTCAATTTAATATTTGGGGCATGAATGAACTAAGTAAGTTTGACGATTTACTAAATTTTATTGATAGTTTACATTTACATACTGAGATTCATTTGATAGTTATAACCGAAACATTTATTAAAAGCTTAAATATATTCTCCTTTAATATTAAAAATTTCTCAAACGTCTTCTCTTGTAGCGATGACAGGTCTGGGGAGGGGGGGGGGGAATTGCGATGTTCATCAGGGAAGATATTCGCTATAACATCCTAAACACTGACGATGGGACCTTGCCGTTCCAGTTCATTTGTATTCAACTCTCGGGGTTTAGTCCAATTAATATTTGTGGGATCTATAGGCCACCTGGCTCTGATACTACTTATTTTTTAGAAATATTGGAACAACTTCTATGTAGCAACAATTTCAATTCTGACTTTACATAGTAGGAGATTTGAATATACCGATGAATAAAAAATTAAAACCAATTTCTGAGTAAAATTTCACCTTATTAAGTCATGGTATGATTGTTACTAACATATTTGCTACCAGACCAGTAAGTGGTAATATCTTGTATCATGCTATTAGCAGTTTTCTTAATATAGAACGAGTTTTTAACTCAACAATTGAATCTGATATCAGTGATCATAGTTTTATTTTTTCAAAATTCGTGTTTAAACCGAAATACATAAATAAAGAATTAGAAAAGAAAACGGTAAATTATGACAAAGTAATCAATACTTCGATGAATTTTTATTTTCAACCTCATTTGACATTCACAACCCTGATTAAACCCTAAAATTAACCTTTGGAAAATATAATGAGTTGGTTGGTAAATTTTCGAAGTCTAAACAAGTACAGGTGAAAATGAAAAATGCTAGTATTTGTCCCTGGATGAATCTAGATCTTTGGAATCTAATAAAAGAAAAAAATCGCACATTCAAAAGGTTTAAACAAAGCACAAACAACTCTGCGTTAAAGGACAGACTAGATTTACTCAATAAAAAGACCAAATCTAAAAATTATACGCAAAAAAATTATATTTCAAAAATTTGTTTAATAATTTAAATCAAAAGGAAGTATGGAATCAAATAAATCAATTCATAAAGCATAATACTAAAGCGGATATCCACTCCATTGTACAAAACGATGTCGAATACAAAGACCTTCCCAGTATTGTAAATATATTCAATAGCCATTTTGTAAATGTCTTCTACAAGTAATGGTAACACTGAATTATACAATCTGCACAGTAACAGCTCGAATTCATTTTTTTTGCACCCAACCTCCGTTACGGAAACATATAATATAATTAATAATTTAGACAATAATAAGGGTGGTGGGTATGATAATATTCATAATACCGTTATAAAACGTAACTCAGCATTCTTTTCTCAAATATTGACGGATTTATTCAATGTAGTATTTGAAACCGGCATTTATCCTGATTGAAGATTGCAAAAGTGACACCAATATTTAAATCAGGAGACTGCAAAGCTGCTAGTAACTACCGACCAATTTCTGGCTTGTCTGTGTTTGACAAAATACTTGAAAAATTAATTGCAACTCGCCTGACTGAATATCTAAACGCTTTAGATTTTTTTTACTGTCATCAATATGGTTTTAGACAGGGGTCTGGCACAGATACCGCTTTAATTGAAATTACTGATTTGATATACCGAGCTTTCGATAATCAGGAGTATATATGTGGTCTATTTTTAGATCTGCATAAAGCGTTTGACTGGAGTAGTGTACTTGGCCCTATTCTATTTCTGATTTTCATAAATGATATATCCCACCTACCTCCTACCTCTGGCTGGGAAAATTAAAATGTTTGCTGATGATATCGCAATATTCTATAATTCCAAAGATTGCTCCCAAGCCATGGCACACATGGAAAACGACGTTACTGTACTTATAGAATATTTCAATTTAAATAAAATATCTGTAAACCTCAACAAAACCAAATTTATTATCTTTCAATCCCCATTCCTCCCCCATTGTGATTTCCAACCCTTGCAAGTTTCAAATGGTATTATCGAGGGAGTTGATAAACTCAAATATCTTAGAGTTTTACTTGATAAGCATATGTCTTGGAATGATCACATTCATACGTTGAGTTTAAAAGTCAGTCCGTTTATTTATTTGATTAGGAAGCTTGCTTCCTTTGTTCCACAACATATTCTAAAAATGATTTATTCTACATTTATTCACACAAGATTCTATTTTGCGATTGCTTGTTTTGGCCATACTGGAAAATCAAAGATAAAAAGGTTGCAATTTTTACAAAACAAAAGCTGCAAAGCTATCTATAGGCTTCCACAATTGTTTCCATCCGTCGAGCTGTATAAGAATGTAACTGAAGGAATCCTGCCAATAAACGCATTATTCCAATTTCATGTTTCACTATATATGTATAAATATTTGCGGTTATCGTCAACGCTATCAAACATTGAGTTTCAGTATGTAAATCATAGCCATACAACCCGTCGTTCTAATCTTTTAAAATGTTATAAAATCAAAACTGAATTTGGTAGAAAATCCATATCGTACTTTGGTCCATATGTATATAACCATTTACCGACTGTTATTACTAGATCTGTGAATGTTTACAATTTCAAGAAAACTTTAAAGACGTATTTGGCTGAACTGGTTGAAGATTATCTTTAACGCGACATATTATCTGTATCTCTTAAATTTGTTTATTCACCTTATTTTATTATTTTATTTTTATTATTATAATATATTTAACTTGCAGTTTATTACTAAATTGTTTTTTTTATATTATATTATATTATGTTATTTTATACCTTGTACATTATTTCTGTCTGATTTTTGTTTTAGAGGAGAGCTGATTAGCTTTTAACCTTCACCTTGACTGTATACACCCGGGTATAGATCTTATTTTTCACGTTTGAATATTTTTGCTGTTTTTTGCTGGATTTCAATTTCGTTTGGACTCATTTACTAAATTTTTGAGTTCTTTTTGAAAATGTAAGAATTAAAATTAAAAAAAAAATTAATTAATTTTTTTTTTTTCATTTTCACTTTTTTTCTATCACCTTGACTGTATACACCCGGGTGTAGATTTTTTTCTATATATATTCTCTATGGAAAAAATTAAAAAAACCTTTAAAATTCTAAATGTCTTTTAAATTCAGCCTTTACAAGGTTATTACAAGGTTGGATATTTTAGTCTCTTTTGCATGGGTCAATAACCTTTACGGGCTTTGTAATTTATTGAACTAAACAAACAAACAGTGGTATAGTTTTATATTATGCTTCACTTCCAATCCATTTATACAAGAATAAATTATGAAAAATTATAGAAATAAAAAAAAAAATACAAAAAAAAAATCATGCCATGTGGCAGTTATCACACTTCGTTTGCGTAAGGCTGTGCGTCTGGCCAACTGGCTTTTTACAATGACCGCAAGATTTTCGTATAGGTCTTTTCCGTTTTTCCTCTCTATAAAACATACAACATTGACCTTTTTGTAAGAGCCGACCGTCTGCACCTCTATCCATGGTATTGTCTAAAATAAAAGGACCATTCTGCGGCTGTTGTAGTTCTTCAATAGATTTTCCAAGAATGCACTCTACAGCACTATTCGTTGGAAAATAGCTCATCACTCGTGGTATTTTTGCTCTTTTTATTATAACTGGAATACACAAATGTTCGCCCAACCCTTGCAAAAACTCCCGTCGTCGACCAGTTTAGACGGTTTGAGAGGTTGATGGATTATTTGTAACATATATAATATAAGCAGCAAGTCCAGCGGTGTCAATTATATTGAAAAACATTGCCAGTGGCCAGCGATTGGTTTTCCTTTTTGTTGTATACTGAGCCAGCATTTTGTCCATCGTATCGACAGCTCCTTTGGTTTTGTTGTAATAATGAATTATGTCCGGCTTGTGTTTTGGCCCACAGGTTTTATCGTCATTGTGTTGAGTAGAGATTAAAACTACTGCTTTATTGTTCTTAGGAACATATGAACATAATAAAATTTTCTCTCCAAAACCAAAATTTGTTGATAAAACCTCCCGAGTTTTTGAGGCGTTGAATTCAGCAGGGATACAACGTTACAGCAGGGATACAACCATTGAGAGATTCCAAATAAGAAGTTCTTTCGCTAGAGAAATCGACGTAAAAAAATTGTCCATGGTTACGTTTCTGCCCGTATTTTTGTATGTACTGGCTTGGACGGAATGTACTGCGTAAACTTGGCACGCCCTCTAAATGGGAACAATTGCTCATCAACTGTTATGCTGGTGTTCGGTCGAAAATTAGCTGTTAGGTTGGCGTTTAGCATATAAAAAATTTCACTGATGGGCGCCGCTTTGTCGGTTTCCATTCTAGCTGCTCTAGTTGCATCAAAATCAAACCGAATAAATCTCAATATATTATAAAAGCGTCGCACAGACATAGTTGCTGCGGTACAAAGGAAAAGATTTTTTTTTCCAGAGTTGATCTACAGGTTCATAGTTGGATCTGTAACTTCCGATAACATTCTTCGTGTAACGGTTCCCAGACCATAGGCTTTTTATCGGAATTAAATTCGTTCAATTTTTGATATATTTTGTCAGCTTTTCTATTGGTGTGTCGACAAATTAAATTTTGCATCGAAGTGTCGAAAAAAAAAGCAAAATGTATCCACATCATTTAACATTTTTGTACTTGGTTTTGGACCTACAAATAATGATTCCTTAAGAATATTAAGGGCTTGTAATCGCTGCATATTTGGCCGAGTTTACCCCCATTGGGTCCCATCCATACCGACGTAATATTCTTCTGAATCTTCACGACCTTCTTCATTGTTCTGGGCATGTTCACCAATATAGGCATCTGTATTTAATTCTATGTCATCGCTTTTTTTTGCATTTCTCTTTCTCTCGTACAGTACAGTAAAGTACCGTTTTTTAACAAATAAATGAAAGAGAAACACAAACTATCGAAAATTAACTTGTAACTAAATCCTTTCCATATAAAATATATAAAATTTCCATATCTACACCGGGGTATTTCCTGTCAAGATTAAGGATTTTTTTTTGACGACAAAGTGAAGGTTAAAGGACCATAAATCCATTAGCTATCCGCTCTCCTCAAAACTTTTAGTTTTAGTTTAGCGTTAAAAATTGGTCATTTTTAATAAATAAATAAATAAATAAAAAAAATTTTCAAACTTGATTTCACTTTCCACTAAACGGTTTTGGATAGCACTACTACATAAACCAATCCCGTACGCGTCATTTAAAAATGTTCCAAATTCCAAATTTTATTTTTTTTAGTTTTTGGAAACATTTTATACTAAGAAGTTTTTTGTAAACCTTATGCTTTTTAAGATATTTGCAAAATAACTTTTCTGGACCAAGGGAGTGGCCACTTCCGGTTAGCCGATTTAGAGTAAAATTCACTGGGACCTCCCAGTTTGATTGGTTAAATTATCTGGGCTGTAGAGAGGACACAGGCTGACAGAGAGACACCATTTCGAAACCCACTTTTTCGGGCTCAGGCGACCTCAAAACAGAAGAATCACTAAAAATCTCAAGGTCCAAAATTTTCATCTATGTATCAATATCCATTCATAGGCCATGTACAATACGAATAGGCTTTATATAAATAGGTCTTGAACAAATAAGTATATAAATGAGTGTGGTCATGTACATAATAATATCGTTAAATAATTAAGTGCTTTACACTGTTTTGAATGTTTAATAAATAATTAAATATAATACCAATAAAATAAAACAAATGTTAATGAAATATTTTATATTCTGTAATTATTACATTAGTTTTATTAAAGTCCCCTTATTTCGCCAATATTTCGTTGAGCCTCCTTTTGGTGCAATAAGTGCCTTAATTCCTCAAGGAATGCTTTTTATGCATGATTGAATAGTGTCTTGAAAATGGGGATTATGGTTCCTCCTATGGTGAGTTTCCAGGCCATTCCAAAACTTTAATATTATTTTGTTATAAAAGCGTGTGATATTCTTAGTTTTATGGCAAGGAGCACCATCATGCATAAAAATTGAGTTGAGTACATAGAGGTGGCCTGTCCCTTTTCTTGATACCACACACCAGAACAAAGCAGAAGGTTAATGTTTCACAGTGGGGACGATGCAGTCCGGTTTATATTTCTCGCCTGTCTTGCTCCGTATAAACTTTGATTTTTCCATCAAAACTTGAAACACAGACTCGTTGGAGAAACAAACCTAGTAACAAATAGTTTTAAATTTCTGACGTGACATATTGATATTATTGATTTATAACAATAATGACATATTTGTTTACTTTTTTCCAATCTTCAACTGTGAAATTTTTATATTTACGGGCCCAATCAAGTCGCTTCTTCATCATAGTCAGATTCAACTTCGGTTTTCGCGCAGATTTATGTGCAATCAATCCATTTTCAACGAGACGCCGCTGCATAGTTCGCTGGGAAACAAGTATTCCGTAATCCCTAATGTTCTTCGTAAGCAAACGAACGGGTAATTTTCTATTTTGGATGCAGATTTTGGCGACAAAGTCGTCCCGGAATCCATTTTTTTAATATTCTTCACAGAACTTTATGAGACACCTGCCACTTTTCCAATTTTATATTGCAATAAATCAGGAGCCTTCAAAAGACCATACACTTCACCAACTTTCTAAGGAGAGAGGTTACCATTTTTTTCCCATCTAAAATATTTCAAAAGATAATTTTTTTTTAATATTCTTACTGTATAATTGCAAAAAATTAAAAATGAAAACAGACGAATATCATACTGAAACAAGAATTGCAACGCATACTTACCGTAATTAGTCAAAAGTAACCAATTTAAAATTAACAAATTTTAGATTATGTAATCCTTTGGTACGCACACAAGGCTATAGTGGCATTAATTTTTTTTTTTACTGTGTTGCAAGAAGTAAAATATTTTGTTTAATGTTACCAGAACTAAATAATAACATAATTGTTCACTAAAGTTAGAAAATTCAATTATTTTGCTTGGGTCTAATAATATGGGAAGGAACCGTAATTTTGGCCAGATCTGTCCAGTTATAGCACATGAGATAACATTTATAGCAAATTCAAACACATCTCTAATTCCTAAATGAGAACTGAGCGCATCATTTTATAGGCTCTGTTTTATAGAAATATTACTACGATAAGATTTTGATAATAATTTTAAATAATATACAATACTAGCGGATACCCGGCGTGCGCTGCAACGCCTTTTTGTAGCAAATGGTATTGATATGGATATATATATATATATATATATATATATATATATGTATATATATATATATATATACATATGTACATAATTCTAGCGGATAAACAATATTTTGAGTTTTTTTGGTAGGTGTGTAAACATACAGATTTTTCGGCATTCCAACTCTGGAGCAAGCAACATATAATTGGCCGTACGAAAAACAGAAATTTTCTTAAGTTCAAACCAGCAATAATTAGCGATTGGCCTTGAGCCTTGTTGATGGTTATGGCAAAAGCCGGACGCACTGGAAACTGTAATCGCTTGAAATCGAAGGGCAAATCGGTTGAAATCATTGGAATTCGTGGTATCAGCACATATTCTCCTTTATATTTGCCGCTGATGATTGTGGCTTCGATTAAATTCAGCGATAGTTTTTTAACAGCAAGTCTTGTTCCGTTGCACAATTTTGGTGGATATAAGTTGCGAATGAGCATCAAAAGTGAACCAACTTTTAAAGATAATATGTGTGGTGGCATTCCAGATGGTTCCAAAGAGTTAAGAAACTCTATTGGATAGTTAACAGCTTGTTCCTCATCTATAACTGTGTCAATCGATTTGTACTTGACAACTTCACCGGGTAGCTTAAATTGAATTTGGTTGTTTATTTTGTTGACATCATCATTCTTCGGATCCAAAATTGCTCGTTCGCAAAGCCAATCATGATTTTTGAAATTGTTTGTAATATCGGGAAAAACTTTCTGCACAACATTTAGAATTGATGACTGCATTTAGCAAAAGTTTGTCGAAAAAGATATTTCGCACATGTAGTCGGATCAATCGGAAGTTTTCCATCGCCCATATCTAAAAGCTGTCGACAATGTAAGTTTCTCTACATGTCTCCAAAGAAATGACGCTTTCAAACATGCATTTAGTTCATCGGCTGGTGTTGATCTTGGAATCACTGGCCAAGTTTGTCGAAAATCACCAGCAAGAAGCAATAGAGCTCCACCTATTGGTCAGTGATTTTCTCTGAAATCTTTGAGAGTACGGTCAAGAGCTTCAAGAGATTTGTTGTGCGCCCTAGTACATTCATCCCATACAATAAGGGAGCTTGGTTTTAATACTGCACGCATGTCAGAATTTTTACCGATGTTACATGTTGGTGCTTCGGTATAGTTTACATTTAATGGAAGCTTAAGAGCTGAATGCGCTGTACGCTCACCATCGAGTAATGTTGATGCGTTCCCAGACGATGCTACAGCTAGTGCAATTTCATTTTTCAATCGAATTTCAGCGAGTATCAAATTGAGCAAGAATGTTTTTCAGTGCCTCCAGGTGCGTCAAGGAAAATAATTCCACTACTTTCGTTTGCTACGTATTGCATAACTTTTTCTAAAACTATTTTTTGATCAGCAGTCAACAGTTGTTTCTGAGCATCGACAAAATGGCGTAATTCATCTCAGAATTATATTGTCGTTCACGTACTAAATCTCTATCGTCAACATTGTTTCGATCACGTGTCGGTGCTGGTAGTCCAAGCTGGCAAAGAATTTTGTTGTTGATCGAAATACATCTATCCTCAAGTAGTATGAGTGCTTCATTGAAAATGTCATCCGAAAACTGGATTTCCACATTCGGATTCGTTCTACGAGCTTGCCTTAGTATATCGTCACCCATACTTTCTTTATTCTTTTCCCAAAGATTTTTTGGATCAGAAGGCGCACAAGTCGTTAAAATAATTGCAAACAGCATGCGAATTTGTGGCGGAAGACACGTGAGAGCTGCTTCTGCTAATGTCGTGTCCCAATGCTGATCGTTTTCAAGTAAGCCGAGTCGATAACATGCTTCTCTGTACGTTTCACCTATTTGAGATGATGTTGGACCTTTGACTGTGTGAAGCAACATTCTCAAATAGTAACATTCAGCGTTATTTGGATGTACAGTATATACTCGACCCAATGCATCAGATGCACGAACACAAGCATAGTCTAGAACAACAGCGCCTCGTTTTCTCCTGTAAAACATTTTGCTTGTTGTGTTCCAAGTGTAATATTTTGGAACTGCATGATACAGCAATGTTTTAGCAAAATTATCAGCTTAACACAATTGAAAAAAGCCGTAAATGTTGTATTTTGTGGCTGTGCTGCTCGTTCTTCGGCATTTTCTTCGGTAAAATAAACATGTTGACCGTTTTCTAAATTAACAGCAATATGTTGAACAGTTGCATATCGTTCATGAATACTGAAATTAAGAATTCGCCAGACAGCTTCATTACTGCTGATGTAACGACCCATCTGAAATTGAGTGATTTCATCGATTCGATTTGAAACCCCGAACTCTGCCATGTCACCTTTGTTAACATATTTCCATATGTACTAATTGGATTTTACGGAGTTGCAGTATTCCACATGAGCTTGAAATGTTTTTGACAGTATTGGACTGTATGGAACAATCCATCTGTTATCAATGTCAATATTAACGTTTCTTACTTTAATGGTGGTGGTGAATCCTCCATCTTCTGGCTTTCGTCGTCTGTATTTCGGATATCCATCCTCACCAGTTTGAGTTTCATCATTCAAATCGCGTGGATATCTTTTCGTGCATTTGCCGTCTTTCATGCAAGGCGAACTTATATTCAATGCTCCGCTTGGGCCGTGAAACTTGTTCTTGCAGACAACATCAAAAAGTATCGGATCTTCTTGTTGATTCGGTAGTTCAGCAGATATAACACTATCGATTTGAGTTGGAACAATTTTTTCTTTCAGCCAAATTAGAATATGAGCGTGCGGTAAACCCCGTTTTTGCCATTCAATCGAATATATCCAGCATTGCACTTCGCCTTAAATACGATTTTTTATTATGAGATCCATGACTTCCATTAGTTTTTGTTTGCAAACTCTAGCTGTCAGATCATGTATGTGATGCGATGACTGACCAGGCGATAGCAAATCTTTGATTTCCGACCAAGCTGAATTGCACGTAAATGTGATGAAATGATCTGGTCGCCCGTATCTTCGAACATACATCAAAGCTAATCTTCATCATCGTCTAATCTATGGGCTTCCAGTATACGAAGCAGGAAGTATGCACATTTGACCAATGTTGTTAGCGTTTCCATCATTTGCAATTGCATCGCACAAATGAACACGCAATTTCTTTTGGTTTAAACGAATGTTCAGAAGCCGCTCGCTTTCAATTTTTGCGTACATGTCAACAATGAACTGATGAAAGAGTTTCCGACACATCAAAATTTAATTTGATTGTTGAGCTCTTATCATAATGCGATATGTATAATAATCCATAGATGAAACCTGTAATACGAATAGTTTTGTTTAATAAATTTTTCCCCATATATAAAGAGACAAACTCATTTATGTATTTTGGACGATATTTACTTCAAAGTAAAATAACAAACCCTTTTTGTTGTTGCTACATCCGTGACAGAGTTTATCTGCATGACGTTGAAATGATATCCATCTTCACCTTGCCAAAACAGTATTGGATATTGGAGAGCATCATACGATCGGTATGTTTCAGAGACGCGTTGCAAATTTGTATTTCGTCTTTGAATTATGATGCCTCGTCGATTGAATTCCGTTCCAACCATAACGACTGCCACTTCGTTTATCGTTGGAGCATTTAAGCGTCGTTCATGGTCACCGGATGGTGTTTTATCGGCTCTTATAATGACTTTGTAATCATCTGAAGGCATTTCATCCAAGGCGACTTTGAATAGTTTAACCAAATGATTATGCTGGTGAAATAAACGTTGCAAATTTGAAATAATTTCACGTCGTGTTCCGTTGATAACAGCGCAACGTTGATCAACTTCTTCTTTTTCATCTCCTGAGAAATAAATTTGCAAAAACTTGGAATTTTGATCTGGTGTTGGAAGAAGCGAACCGATTTGGTGGTAAACTTGTCCTTGCACTTTGAATATTGGCGTAAAATCTGGAGAAATATTTTATTTTTGATGTATTTTTTTATGTAAAAACATAAAAAAAAACAAAAAAACAGACAAACCTGTATTGATAACAAAGTTTGTAGCTCCGAATGAAGTCATTTGAAAGCTCGAATTGTATTTCCGAATGTTTTCCAAAAAATGTTTGGACAACGCTGTATTGATAGAAACGTAGCTTATAAGTGGTTCAGGTGGCTCAACCAGAGGTGACAACTTAACTTTACTTTACCATTCGAACAGCAAATGCCGGGTGATTCCTTTTGAAATTTCAGTGCGTGGCAGTACAAACAAAGAGTGCTCATCAGCCCAATCACAACATTCGGATGATTAGTGTAGTTTTTGTCATAATTAAATGCCGCCAACTGAAAATCGATTCTTTGTCTCGTTTGGGCCGCTCGTAATTGATTACCTTCAAGCCGGTTTTCATGCTGTTGAGGAGTTTCAGCAGCTCTTGCTGTAGTGGCTCTGATTCGATCTTGTTCTAGACGTGCTTCATATTGTTCGGGTGTTTCTACTGCTCTTGACTGCCGCTCTTTCAACCTATTTGACTCTAATCGCATTTCACGTTGTTCGGGTGTTTCGGTTGTTCTTGACTGCTGATCTCTCAGCCGGTGTGACTACAAACGCACTTCACGCTGTTCGGGCGTTTCGGCTCTTTTTCGTTTCGCATTTGCTGTATTTCTTCCAATTACAGCTCTTTTCGGTGCCATTTTTGATAACTAATATTTTTTATTTTTTATATGTGGATAGATAATTTTTGCAAGCAATTGCAAACAATACTCGAAATCACCACCAAATTTCACGAAAGCAAAATTTTTTTTACTATTTATGAGGTTTTTATCGACGCGATAACCACAAATGAGAAAACTTTCTGATGAGAATGACAGATCATTGTTTTTGTGTGATTGTACAATCACGTTTTTTCCTAACACGGCACATGCATATTGCACATTCATCAGTTTTAAAATATGTCTGAAGCTTGTGTTGCACTTTTAATTGGATTAGCCATACGGAGAAAAAAAAATAAAAAAAGAAATAGAAAACTTTGGGTGAAGGAATGGTAGAAAAAACGTCATGATTATGGGCATTCGAAATTATTAAAAGAATTAGAAAACACATCTATTAACGATTATAATAATTTCCTTCGAATGAGTAAACCAAATTACATGGCATTATTAGGAAAAGTTGAACCATTCATTATTAAACAAACAACAATAATGAGAAAACCTATTTCACCAAATGAACGTTTGTCCCTAACATTACGTTTTCTTGCAACCGGAGAAACTTTTGAGGAGCTTAAGTTTTTAACTGCGATTGCACCACAAAAAATTGGCAAGATTGTAATGGAAACATGTGAAGTGAGTAAAAGATTTATTTCATTTATATTTTTAATTCAAATATACATAATATACATGTTTTTGTTTTAAATCAAACTTCAAAATTATGTAAAAATTGTTGAACATTTTTTGAATAATTTGTTTGAACATTTAATTGATCTTCGTCTTGCAAATTTGATGCATCGCTTGAATTCAAATATATTATACTGTGTGAAGGCATGGAAGATGATAATGAAGAAGAATTGCTTAAATCGTTCCACAAAAGGGTTGATGTCTGTACTTCCGCATGACTTAATACATTTTGTATTTTTTGTGGCATGTTTTTATTTAAATGTCCTAAACATCCATGAAATAGGACGTCTGAAATTATTTTTCTTGCAATAACTTTTTGTTTACTTGACATTTCGCCATATTGTGATACCCATCCTTTGCTCATCACATCATTAGCGCTGTCTTTAAGGTGCTCGCAAGCCTATTTAATTAAATTGTCTTCTTCAGTCATATTCCGTTTCTTTTTTGCTGTTGGACCTTCACTCTGAAATAAGAAAAAATTTGACTTAATTTAATAAAGTTTAATTTTACTTGTTTAATTTCTCTAAAAACTATTTTCTTTTCTAGCTACCCACAAACCCTGACGAATGGAAAAAAGAGGCAAACTCCTTTGGTAAAATGTGAAACTTCCCCAATTGCATTGGGTCTATTGACGGAAAACACGTTAACATAACCAAGCCACCTCATTCTGGACCATATTATTTTAATTATAAAGGAAATTTTTCAATTATACTTATGGCAATTACAAATGCCAAATATGAATTTATGATGGTCGATGTTGGTGTGAATGGAAGAGCTTCAGACGGTGGTGTACTTAAGCAAACAAAGTTTTTTGAAAAATATGAAAAGAAACTTTATTAATTTTATTGAATATTAATTAATTCATGTAATATCTAATATGCTACCGGTGGTTAGACCATTTTAATTGTGTTTCGATTAACACGAGAAGTATATTAGTATTTACGAACAGTAATTCAACGAAACCGACTAATAGACGTAATTCTATTTATTTAATTATATGATCATTGCCTATGTATTAAAGGCCGTGTGAGCACAAAAAAAATGGCGTGTCCTATGTATGTGTTATAGGATCACAAACAAAAATATTTACATACAAAACGTAAAAAGTTCTATGGAAAAAAAATTTTTTTTTTGATACTTTTTCGTTTCGCATTTAATAACTTTTTAAATAAGGCCAAAAATGAATTTTCATTCCATTGACAATAAACTAGGGTATTGAATTATAAAATTGGGAAAAAAAAAATAATTATTGTTGAATATTTTGCATATTTTCATTCAACGCCGTTTCACTGTTTTCTAAAATTTTTATCTATAAAACTGCGAGAGTGACTAAAATCAAAACAAAAAAAATTAACAAAACAAAATGTATGAAAATAAAATGATTTTGTTTATTTTCTTTAGTATTGCTTTGCAACTCATAATGATAGGTTGTTCCTGTATGATGTTTTGTCCGAGGATGGGGAAATTTTTATTCAGTATGTACGGACCTACGGAGAAAATAAAAAAAACGAGATGTTTGTTTAGTACTTTCCTTATTACGACATGAGAAATGCGTAATACTCTTCTTATATATGTACAACTTTTATTTATACGATCGATTACTAGCAATTAGATAACGTAATTAAAATATTATTAGTGTCATTTTTTACGACTGAAAAATTATAAATTGATAAAACTATGTGTTCTAAAAATGTAAAAATTCATAGTAATGCATTTTTTAGATATAGTATGTAAATTAGAAAATAAATTTTTACAAACTTTTTTTTTGTTTCAAATTTGAGTTTTGTACATTTTAAATTATTTAGGCGCAAAATATTACAGTAAAAATGAAATATTATAATTCAATAACCTAATTTCTAATAATCAATGGTTTACAAAAAAAATTTGTTTATAAAAAAAGCAAAAAACGGATTACGCATTTCTTAATCGCACAATCAGCAAAAGCAAATTACGTATTTCTCATGTCGTAAATGTAATCGCACAATCAGGAAAGTACTAACAACTAAAATAAAAATCTCGCTTTTTATATTTTCTCTGTATATACTGATCTACAATTTCCCCACCCTTGAACATAACATCGTACAGGAACAACCGATTATCAGGAGTTGCAACGCAATACTAAAGAAAATAAACAAAATCATTTTGTTTTCATACATTTTGTTTTGTTAATTTTTTTTGTTTTGATTTTAGTCTCTCTCACAGTTTTATAGACAAAAATTTTAGAAAACAGTGAAACGGCGTTGAATGAAAATATGCAAAATATTCAACAATAATTATTTTTTTTTTGCCCAATATTATAATTCAATACTCTAGTTTATTGTCAATGGAATGAAAATTCATTTTTGGCCTTATTTAAAAAGTTATTAAATGCGAAACGAAAAAGTATCAAAAAAAAAATTTTGTTTCCATAGAACTTTTTACGTTTTGTATGTAAATATTTTTGTTTGTGATCCTATAACACATACATAGGTAGCAATATTACTAAAACGGCCTTTAATACACTGGCACTGATATGATTTAATACGAGTGTATGTTCCGAAGATTGTAAGAGAATGATGCTGTTCGTAAATACTAATATACTTCTCGTGTTAATCGAAACACAATTAAAATGGTCTAACCACCGGTAGCATATTAGATATTACATGAATTAATTAATATTCAATAAAATTAATAAAGTAAAAATTAGCGTACACAGAAATAGAGCTGTGTGAATATTGTGAAGAAAAATTGTAAAAGAATTCATCTGTATTAGTTATGATTCGTTAATACTTAAATGCACAGCACATTCTGTATATATAGAATGTATATTGTGGTATAATCAGTCCAGTCGCCGCGGCGTGTTGAGAAGATTGATTTTTTCATAATCATAAGCTCATCAGTTCGAAACTGGATTGAATTCTCTTACAATCTTCGGAACATACACACGTATTAAAATCATATGAAAAGAAAACTTTGTTTCTGCCAAATCATGAGGCTTTACCAGGAACAAATGAAAATATGCCATTTGTCTTTGTTAGCGATGATGCGTTTCCGTTAATGGAAAATATTATGAAACCGTATAGTCATACTACTATGAAGAAGGAGGAAATTATTTTTAATTATAGATTATCACGTGCTCGCCGTACTGTCGAAAATGTTTTCGGAATTATGGCCTCATGATTTAGGATTTTGCTAAAAGCCATAAATTTAAATCCAGAAAAGGTAACTACAATAACATTGGTTTGTTGCTATTTGCATAGTGTACCAGTACGATTAGATGATCGAGCTTTTATACAAATTTGTTTTTACAATGGAGTTACCACCTGCAGCGATTTTACCCGGCTATGGTACAGTCTGGGGTGGGGTTTTTGGTGGTATCCGTTCATGTCGTGCAAGCTGCATGTTCACAAGAGAACAGAAAGGACCCAACCATTAGTCACTCTACCTACCATTAATGAACACTCACCCGTTCTTCATCCTCACTTCACTAATATTTGGAATTTATTGCATTCTAAAGATTATTTTCTGGTACTGAATAACCAAATTGCGGAATTGTAAGTCAATAATAAAAAAAATATGTATTATAGATAATTCAAATTATAAATTTACATTTTTTCCACAACAAAAATATAACCAAAACAAACCACAAGAAACTTATTAACTATTTTTAACGAGCTAAATCCTGCTCTAACCCTAAGCTTAAATTAAGACAATTACAAATTTGTGTGTATACAAAAAAAAAATTTTATAATTAATATATTTTTATTTTTTTTGTTTGTTTATATAATAATGAATATTGTTAATATTTACGTCGTGTTTCATTAGATGATATGTTGCTTGTTGTGTCACGTTGCTTGTTATGACGTGATTGTGTATGTTGTGTTTAATTATGATTTGTTCATTATCATGATTATATCACAAACAACGAAAAGATGAACCATAATATCTTGTTATTAAGATGGTATATTGTAATTATTTGGTAATAGTAGTATTAAGCACGGTTTACAATTCTACGTGTTAATTACAAAATGTTATTGTCTGTTCTTAACAACGGACCGATACATCACAACACAAAAAAAAATTACCATCACAGTTTGTATTTTCAATAATTTATAACTTATTAATAACTTTAATTTAATTTGCGTCACACAATTTGTTTGCTTAGAACCGCAATATCTGTATTGGTTAATTTATTTCACTGTTAATGCTTTTCTCTCTAACATGTGAGATTTTTGCGATCACGCTTTAGCCCTAACTGGTTAAATTACATCAGGTTGTAATTTATGTTATCACACGATTATATTAGATTTATTCTTAAATAATAATAATTTATAAACTATAATTTGTCTTCTTTTTGTTTAGGTTTTATTTATTTATTTTTTTTTAAATCAATAATACATATTTTGAACCAAACCGAACTTAAACTTTTCTTACACAACAAAATTGAAAGGTACCTAATCTTCGTTCTCTATGTATGTTCACGATATCGTGTGTTTTTATTTTATTCTTTTATTTTTATTAGGTGATTCGGACATCACATTCACTTCAAGACTGACCCTCCTTTTTTCTATTCTATAGCGAGTGGTCATCGTTTTACCGGTCGATCAAAAAAAAAACAAAAACGTAATTTTAGGTAGCCCTTATTGTGCAACGACTAATTGCAATTAAAAGTTGTAACAATAGTTACCTAAGAAAAAAGCAAGAAACCATTTATTTAAACAACGATTTTGATAAAGAAGACATCAATCGAACAGAAATTATTGAAGCCGACTGGCATCGCAATAATGATCATCTGGATACGATTCATAGTACGCGAGCACGAAACGGAAGTAATGACGCAAAGGATATCCGCAATAAATTTTGCGAGTATTTTAATACGTCAGGTGCCGTACCATGGCAAAATAAAGTGTACGAAAAAATTATTAATCAAAAACATGTTACCGTTAAATAGTAGTTGTAAATTTTATTGTATAAAATAAAATAAAAATTACTTACCGTGGTAATGGTCGATCTCCCTTCTAAAACACCTTCCTGCTCTTCGAGGAAGCTCAATATATTAAAATACCATAGACTCGATTTGAATACATTATCCGGACTGGTCCCTGATTTTTTGCTATCTTTTACTTTTTTTAAATCGCGTCTATAGTTGCTTCGAAACGTATTAATTTTTCTCACAAGCATGTCACGATTTGCGTTTTCCTCTATTTCCTTTAGTTTCTCCACCATTTCCTCATACGCAGCATTTTTTAAAATTCGGTTGCTATATTCTGGACTTTTCACCTTCTATAATGTTGGTAAACTTTCATATAGCTCCAAAAATTCAGTCCAATATTTTCTTATATTTATATTTGACATATTTGCTTGTACTTACGACTGAATAATAAAACCATCTGAGCGACTTGCAAATATACGACGCAATTTTGCATGTACAAACAAGAAAAATTCAATAAAATGTATAATCACACAATCAGCATGTACAACCATTCAATCAATACCATACACTGTCAATCTGCAGGCGCAATCACTCGATTGCACATGCATGATTGTGTCGTGTATGAGGCCCTTTACAAAGTCTATAACGGACGAAGGTAGACACATTTTTTGTATTTTATATATATAGATAAAATAAACAAATAAACTTTGTTTTTAACATTCATTTTTATTAAGTTTGTTATCAAGCTAAAATATAAACAATTTCGAAATAAACAATTGAATCGTAAAACATTTTTTCAAGTGCAAAAGTGGATCATTTCATTTCAATGTTATTTAACTTTATAATTTTGAATTTTCCTGGTTTACATCAACTATATTTCTACCAGCGATTAATATTTTAAGCAAATAAAAGCAGCTCGAAGTAAACATCACTCAAATTTTGAAAAAAATTTATCTGAAATAGTCTTTTTTGGGGGTTGGACTACTTTTCTTCTCAGGCCCATACGTACTTACTCAATCTAGGTATAATAAAATTACACGCAATATTAAAAACTGAAACGTTAATTAAAGACTGGATACTTTATCATCTAGCTATCTATATTTTAATCTACTTTTCAAATAAAATAAAACATTAAAAAAAAATTGTTGTTGCTAAAATTGAACCTTGGAAAATTTGTTTCCATCATTTTAATATTGTCATAAAACAAAGCTTAACGAAAATATAAAATTTTTTCCCTTTCAGCATTTTCAAACGGAACAATTTTCTCTTTGGTACATTAATATATTTATGGCCATTTTCGGGTTTTTATTTATCAGTTCTAGAGATAGAATATAAATGGCATATGGAGTATAAAATTTTATTCGATTCCTAGTTACATCGTACATGTACCCATTTATCACTCCATTAGTTTTTTTGTAAATCACTTAACTTAAGTACTCTACACGAAAAAGTTTAAATTTATAACCTCCTCAAAATATCAACAACAACATCATTTTAACATACATACGTATATTTTATGGTACACAGCCGTATACGTAAATGACAAAATTCCGAACACACAAATATTTTTTTTAAATCACTTTACAAGTCAGTAAAAACATGAAAAATAAAAAAAAAATTCTAAATTTATTACTGTTCATCAACTTATATATGGTAGAACTCATATTTGTACAACAGAGTAGGAATAAAAATGATGTATCCTCAGCAACACAGAACAACAAAAAATTGGCATAGCATCTGAGCATTTCGAATAAAAAAACCAAAAAGTTGTGTGTTGTGTGAAAATAGTTATGTACTCTCGTACATTCTGAAAAAGTTTTATGTTTGACCATATGTATTCGTTCCCTTCTCAAATTTGATGATTCGAAGCATTTTATGGTGTATTCTATTCTGGTTTTTGTGCTGTCTGTGCATAAAAACAATATGATCGATTTTTCATATATACATATGTACACATACTTTATAATTGAAAAACCAATTTATTTTCGTTCACTGTTTTGTGTATACGATTTTTTATTTGGTTGTTATTTTAATAAAGTCAATTTATCATTATGCATATAATACATCCCATTTTTTTTTTGCTGTGTTTTTTTATTTGGCTGTTTTCCTTGTCGGTTCATCTTTTGTTGTTGATTTTCTCCTATATCATACTCATCAGCAATCCGTCAATCAATCAGAGGGACAAATCGATTTGATAAACTGGAGGAGATTGATATAATTTATAACTACCAGAGGACGTAATTTTTTTAAGATTTGGGCTAAAAATGAAAAATGTTAATTATAAACGGTTTTAAGCCAGCTATTCTGTACCAATGCTTCAGGTTCCTCAAACAATATTAAAGCTGGTATAGAATAACGATTTCAATAACTGTGGTGGATTCCTCAATTGTTTTGGCGATTCTCCAAAGTAAAAATTAAATTTTTCTTCAAAAATATTTTAATTTCGCTTATAATTGTTTTCTTTGGTTTTCAATGGTTTTTGTTTAATATTAATGTTATACGGCAGGTGGCCACAATTAAATTATTATTAGCTGAACGAACTCATAATTTATTTGATCAGTTTTTTAACATTTATAAGGTTTATTATTTCTATTACATTTATACTGTTCGTGTCGGAAGCAAAACTACTTGTCTGTTTACTTCATACGCTGTAAATAAATCTAAAATAAAACGGAAACATTTTCATAAAAACAAACCTAAAACATAAAGTGTGGGCGCACAATATCATCAGCCATGGTTCGGACATCTTCTGTACATCAGGAAACAGCCGCTGAAATAAATTAATTATATTATTCATTGTAACTTATATAGAGTAGAATAACATTTTGTATACTTAACCTCAAATTTCAATTTCTTGTATCAAGGAAATTCTTATTCCTTATTGTATTTATCAACCTGTTTATTTGATATTATTAGATCTAAAATTAGATAAAGTTAATAATTAGTTAATGAGATACTATGTAATTAAAACTAAAATTAACTTACCTAAATATGAAAATGTACACACGACACAAGATTCACGTTGACATTATAAACGTGAAATGTAGACGAATTCTGGTGTCAACTTTGTAATACCCCAGCAGGAAAATCATTTGAGAAAGACTAGTGACTTGTAAATGATATTCATGCATGACACGTATATAGAATTTTATCAAAAAGCGGAACTCGTTTTCATACGTGACATGCTGAGACGATTAATCTGTGACTAGTCATATTTGACAATAACATGACAGTTCATAGAGAATCGGTTCAGATACCTCATAAACTAATAGTATGTGACTTGTCCTGATTGACAATAATGTGGCAGTTCATAGACGAATCGTTTTCGATGCATCATAAGCTTATAGTATGTGACTCAACATGATTGGCAGTGCTATGAAGGTTCATAATGTAATAGTATGAGACATAACATGGATGGTAAATGACACAGTCCTGCGCCAAGCCGTTTCAAAACATAATACAATTGTATTGTACTTTAATGGATAACTATTATATTTATAAAACATTTATTTATCCTTACATTTATGTATATTATTAAATATATAAAATTCCAAAATAGTAAGTAATTAAATTAAGTTCTCCTGATTTCATAATAAAATATATTATTATTAAACTAATTAAAAATTCTTTAATATTTTTATTTTCTGTTTAAAAATTATTTTAGAAATTCAACAGAAATCACAATAATCAAATTCAATATAAAGTAGGTCTTAAGGATTTCATACGACATTAATAAATAAATTAAATAGTATCAAAAAATTATTTAAATAGTGAAAAAAAAATTCAAAAATAGTATGTATGTATTATTATGTACATAATAATAAATTAAATGTTACTTGACATAATTTAAAAAATATAATTGCGTACAAATAGGTGAATACTGACTGCACTTATTATTTAAAAAAATATCAATTTATTTCATGTTTTCTTTATTTTCTCAGCTAATGCGTTTTAAGTGCCGCTGATGAGTGCGCTTAATGATTGTTTTAATTTTGCCTTCATATAACGCCAACGATTCCTCTCCAATTGCGTCTATAAAACAAAATAATAAAAGTAAAATGGTTACATACATGTATGTATATACAGATTATATTACTAATAACCTTACCAAACAAAACTTCAGCAAATATTGCTATAAATTTTAATCCCCGTTTTCCTTTCTCCCCATTCCAGTTATACTCGAACAACAATTCGTCAGAAAATAGATGTTTTAATAGTCGGGCATAATCTTCATCGTTCCCCTGAATTTTCTTTACGTAGTCCATCTATCATAAAATAAAAATAATTTGAAGAATATATATGAGAATATAACAGAAGAGTTGTTAATATTAAATTACAAATTTAATTTTAAAATTTTCATTTAATAATTTGTTTTCCAATTCTTTTAGTCCTTCGATGGATCCTATTGGTAACAATATTTCTAAATCTATATTTTTTTTAGATTTGATCGTGTTTTCTATTCTATCAAGTCGGGTGTTAATACTTGAGAATTGCTTAATTAGAAAATGCTGTAGTACGTTTGTAAATAAAAATAAGAAATATTTGTTACAATTTAAAAATAGTAAAAATACGAGTATGTACAAAATTTATGTCATTTATAGAAATTTTAATAATATACTCATACCTGTAATATTATGGTGTGTGTTCTCTATATTGTCGAATTCCGTTTGTGTGGCCGCATTGGATGTTGTAGATGCTTTATTGGATGTAGATGGCTTTCGCTAAGTCGTACTCTCTTTAACGGCGTTCTTGCATATATTTGACTAGATATATTTAAAGAAAAAGTTTCATTTGGCTGTTTTTGATGGTGTATTGATGATATCCGTGGTTGTGATTGTATCGGAGAATTAAAAATTTTATTGCATTTTCCTGTTTGGGGCAGAATATAGATTTTGTTTAAATCTATTTTTATATCACACAAAATTTACGAAAACTTTTACTTACGAATGGGATTCTTTGATAAGGTATTCTCGTCTACTTCTGCATCATCTGATTCAACCGAATTGAATAAATCTGGTGACTCTGCCATTAAAGGGAAATTGTCGATTAAGGGTCGATAATGCTCTGATGTTGGTTTGGTATGTGATGATATTACTGGCAATAGTGGTGATGCAATTATGTGGCGATGTGTTTCAATTTTAGGACAGAAGGTCGAATTTGTTGAATCTGTAATAATAATTTAAAATTATATTAATACAATGCACTCAAATAACTACAAAGAAGCCTTACTAAAAAAAGGTTACTTACGAATTGTATATTGTGGTATTTGGCTCTCTTCATATATTACATCATCAGATTGGCGTGATGAAAACAAATTTGATGACTCTGCCATTGTTGGTGATTTTTTCTAATAATATTATTAAATTAATTGTGTAAGTGCAATAATAAATAATGTCCATAATATTATAGCTTTCAAGTTCATTACTTAGATCGCTTACTTCAAAAATTCCTAACGATGATGATGATACTGGATATTTAAAAAATCTTTTTTCGTTTGGAATCTATATCCAACAATGGTTAAATTATCGACCCGCGAAATTGAAAAAAAAATATTGCTTTTAATAATACAAAAGCAGTTGGATTTCGTGCTTCCTATATAAAATTTGGTGAAGGATTCCGGGTTTTCAATTTCGGAAAACTCATTTAATTCGCGAATTCTGTTGTAGATTTGTTGTAAGATATGTGTCGGTTTTCTAATTCTTTTCTTTAATAGTTGTAAATGGTTTTCGAATTTGTACGCAGAAAAAGACGCCAGACAACCATACTGCCGAACACAATCGCATAAGTGAAGTAGATTATGAATGTTATAGGAGATAAGATTTTCTCCATACATTGCTGCGAAGTCAGTCACAAAATTTTGAATAAATTGATGGGCTCTAAACGAATTTTTTATACAATCACTGGGATAGGATAATAGCCGACAAGCACAGAAAAAACTCAAAAAAAGCTGGTACTGTTTCACATCAATATTATCTTTTAGTACAACAACACCAGTGTAAAGTGCAAATTGTCTCAACTCGGTGGCTTTCCATCTGGAAAGTTCTTTCAAAGATCTTGGCTTCCGCTGAAACTCCTTCGGGATGAAATCATTGAAATTTATTAGTTGGTTCGACATTTTTTGTAAATTTGTTGTGGACATCTTAAATTCCGATCCAAAGTTGGTACCAGTCCAAATTTGTAAGAATTTCTTCATTATTCCCAGATCCAATAAGTGCATCGGTTCGATTGGAAATTGGGAAACCATTCCAATCATGTTTTCCAAAAATGTTTTTTTTCAATCCACGTTTGTTAACTAAAACCCCGTGCTTATTCAAGTTTGTAATATCCGATACAAAATCCTGCAAAAAACTATTCACCGACAACGGTTTACGAGGCCCTTCAAAACATCCAATTACAAATGGATGTAAATTTGGAAAATTTACTATTGAACCTAAAATTGGCCATAATGTGGTGGAACTGCTTCGAAATATTGGAATACCGTCATACCGACATCAATAAAAATTGTATCAATGTTATTTAACATTTTATCCGTTAAATTTAAATTTTGAATTTTTTTGCCTTTTGAACACCAAAATGCATGTATTTTCCGCCGGGTATTTCCTTTAAAATTGGCATATCACCTGTACATTTTAATAATGTTTTCGCAGAACTCGATTTGATGATCTTACTTGAATGATTTAATATTCTAATTAGATCATTAAAAGCAATTCTGGTTATGTTATATTTAAAAGCCCAACTAGCTAACTTTTTATTTAAATTTAATTTATCCACTTTTGATATATAATAGCCCGATAACTATGCTGATTTCAAATAAAGAAAATGTAAAATAACCCATTGTTATTTTATAGCCCACGCTGCTAGGGGCAACGTGAGTTATATTTGGTATAACAAAATGTTGAGTAGTCATTGGCAAATTATTCGTAGTCAAATTGAATGAAAAACTATATTCCAAAAATTAGTTAAATTAAAGTACACCATGACAATTTAAAGAACGGTCACTATGATAAAATACATTTCAAAATTCAATGCTCCACTGTGAAAACACAAAATGGAACTATTTTTTATTAATTTACGAAATTTATTTCAACAAAATTGGATAAAACGTTGTATGCCACTCGTGAGCAAAGAGATATTATCCACTCGGGATAATGTCCCACTCGGCTATCGCCTCGTGGGACAAACTTTTCCCTCATGGATAATATCTCGTTTTGCTCACTAGTACCATAAATAACTATTACTCTCAGGTTCAGTATCTGAGAGTGAGTTAGAAACCATTTCAATGTGAATTTCACTATCGCTAATAAAATCATAATTCGGACTATCTACAATATAACCTTCATCATGATTAGGTGCACTTTCTATTGTTTTAAAATTTTTCAGATTATTTTCAATACATTTTCTGTCGCGATTTTGTGTTATTTCACTTACACTTTCCAGCCATTGTTCTTGTATTGCACTTTCTGAGTTTTTTACTTTTCTGTAATAATTGGTTTTTGAAAATCCTTTTATGTTATTAAACATATTGATTTTGAACTACCATATTATTAAAATATTATATATCTATTTTAGTTAAATTGTATAACAAATCGATCGAACTAACTTGCACTTCGGTTCAATTTAGAATAACACAAATTAAAAAAAAGGGGGCTGCAGAATTTCGGGATAGCCACTAATAACTATTAGTTATTTATTACTAAAATATAATTAGCGGATTAAATTTTAAAATATGTATTTATATTTTAAAAGCACGAGAAATTATGTATTTTCCTTTATAAATTCTAACAAATATTAAAATTTAATTTTTAAAATAATGCGAACAAGATAACAAAATATATTTTCTAAGACGTGTTATGATATATTATGTAACATGAAAAACAAATTATACAAAACAATGTATGAACAAGGGAAGAATCGAAAAATATATGTATGTTGTATTGACTGTTTATATGTGACTTACATGATTCATGCATGACGCCGTCGCGAAATTAGTAATGCTTTTGATATGTCAAATGTATGTCCTAGATGGTGAATATTTCCTCGACATGTCTTATGTGAACATTGTAAGACATGTCATCAATTGGTAATTAAGTCAACATCATAGCAATTTACTACATGCCAATATTTTTTTTCTCTTTCAAACACATGCAATACAAAAAGGGGAGAGAAAGAACGTATTTTTGGTGTTCAAATTAAATTCACGTGCATGTTGACAACTTTCCTACTGGGACAATGTCGAAAAGTATGATCGATACTGTGTGTTGTTTTAAGAGTAACGACTCTGACGTTGTCGTCTGCCCCAGGATGAACTTCAATAACTTTGCGCATTAGCCACTTCGTTGGGGTAGATTTTTCTCCTTAATTAGAACAATATCATTGATTTTTATGTTGTTTTCTTTTTTGTGCAATTTGTTTCGATGTTCTAATGTGGTGAGGTACTCCAGGTGCCATCACTTCCAAATGTGTTGGTTCATTTGTTTTATAATTTACCATCTGGACAGCTTCGGGATTTTGAGGTCGGATAAATCTTGTGTAGGGAGTTGCGTTGTTGGTCGGCCGATGAGAAAGTGAGCAGGCCTCAAGTAATTCATATCATCACTCGATAATACACAAATCGGCCTGGAGTTCAGCATTGCCTCTATCTCGACTAGCAGTGTTCTCATTTCTTCTATGGTAAGTATGTGCCCATCGGTGACTCTTCTTAAGTGATATTTGATACCTTTTACGGCGGCTTCCCATAGTCCTCCGAAATGTGGTGAGCTTGGTGGAATAAATTTGAATGTAATTTGGTCTGCCAATAGAAATTTAGAAATTATATTAACATTCTGTCTTAGAAATTTGAACTCCAATAATCAATGGTTACGAGCTCCAATAAAATTAGTTTCGTTGTCACTATGGATTTCTTTGGGTATTCCTCTCCGAGCTACGAATCGTCGAAGGGCCGCAATGTAACTATCGGTAGTAAGATCGGATACCACCTCAATATGAATAGCTTTAGTGGCTAAACAGACGAAGATGTAGATATAGGTTTTGTATGGTTTCTACTCCTCTGGTCAAATACGTTTGGAAAGGACCTGCATAGTTCACTCCAACCTTGAAAAATGGTCTGACTAGCTCAACTCTTGGGTTCGGTAGATCACCCATCATTTGCATCAACGATTGTTATCTCGGAGTTTAAGGCTTCGTTTACAGATGATAACAACCTACTTAATAGCACTGCACCACACAACTCTAAACATGGGATAGAAATTTGTTTTACTGGTGCTACTTTCGTTTATGAGGAAAGTAGCCAAATGATCGTATCGCCGTCTTTTTTTGTCACTTCTCCGTAAACAACAGCTGCATAACCATGTCTGGAGGCGTCAGAGAATCCATGTAATGTTATTTTGCTATTAGAATTTGTGCCTATATATCTCTCTTTCTCAATTGGGGCTATATTTGGTAGATTATTACGTATTTTTAGCCATTCGGTTGCTATTTCGATAGGTAATTGATCATCCCAATCTAGATTCTTAATCCACAATGGCTGAAAAAAGATTTTTATTCATCGTTTTGTTAGTTTTGCTTGCTCGTTTAAGTTAACTTGGAATTGGAAGCAGTCCTTTGTCGGATTCCAATATAACCCTAATACTTTAATTGAAGTGGAATCGTTTATTTCCAGGATATCCATAGAGTTCGTGGCACCAGTTGTTTTAGTGAATATCATTTTCTCATTTGTTAACCACTTTCTAAGTTGAAAACCGGAAGCTGCAAGAATTGTGTTTATTTCATGTTTTAATTTGGTAGCACTTTCAATTGAGTCGGTTCCTGCCATTAGATCGTCAACATACTTGCTAATTTTAATGTGTTTTACGGTGTTTGGAAATGATTTTTTATATTTTTCGTTGCTTTCAATTAGGGTTCGGGATGCTAAATATGTTGCGCTTGCTGTTCCATAGGTGACCGTCTGAAGTTCATACGTTTTTAGTGGTTTGTCTGGGGTATCTCGCCATCATATCCTCTAATACTTTGTGTCATCTTCAGATACAAGAACTTGTCGGAACATTTTTTCGACATCGGCGGTAAAAGCTACTTTATACTTTCTGAAGCGTAACAGGATCTCGAATAGTGTCGATTGAACTGTTGGTCCAACCGCGAGACAATCGTTCAAGGATTTTTCCGTAGTGGTTTTAGCGGAGCCATCAAAGACAACTCTTAGCTTGGTTGTACTACTTGAACTCTTGATGACACCGCGGTGAGGTAAGTAGAAACCGCTGAACCTTTCTTCATTTTTGGTTATCTCCTTCATGTGTTCTAGCTGTATGTACTCCGACATGAAGTTTTTGTACATCGTTGCGAATTCTTTGTCTCTGGTAAATCGTTTTTCCATAGAGTTCATTCTTTGGATCGCTGTACGATAGGAATCGCCTAATATTGCCGGAGACTGCTTGAATGGAAGTCGGGCTTTGAATCGACCTGATACATCTGCCAGTTTAGTTTTCTCGTAATGACTTTCACAGAATTGCTCTTCTTCTGATAGTTTGGTACGTGGCAATTCAACTGATTCGAGTTCCCAAAATTTGTTTAGTAGATTTTCTAAGTTATCTTCAGCAATGTTCAAAGTTACCGCTAATGATTGTTTCGCTGGTTCTCCATTTGATTTTCCTGCTACCACCCATCCTAAAAGCGTTTTTTTGCATTATTAATTGGTTCGAAGTAATTGTCTTACCCTCAGAAAGCAATTCAAAGAAACTGTCAGCTCCGATAATAATGTCTATTACTAAACCTAAACCTAAAGCTCCGATAATAACGTTATTTCTAAACGTTCTGCTGAAGCTTGTGCCCATAGGTTGAAGACCTCGGATGGTTTCGTCTGACGTATCTAATAAACGGCGTACGTTTGCGCTGTTTGCTGTGGTAATTGAAGGTTGGTACATATAATTCTTGATAAAAGCATAAATGGTATGCTTTCTCCAGCTGCTTCACCTTTGAGTGTTCCCTTTAAATATTGAAGTTTTTGCTATGGTGGCAATCTAGGATTATCATGAATCATAGAGCAAAATAAGTCATGGAATGATTGCCACTCAGTGTACTCTCCCGAGAAAGCTGGGATGCAGATTTTCGGTAGTTTTACATATGCGTGTGCACCTATTATGGATGGGTCGATAAATGTTACGCTTTGGTGGTCGTCTTAAAAAAGGGAAGATTTTTATTTTACAATAATTTTTTACAATGGTTTTTGTTTAATATTAATGTTATACGGCAGGTGGCCACAATTAAATTATTATTAGCTGAACGAACTCATAATTTATTTGATCAGTTTTTTTAACATTTATAAGGTTTATTATTTCTATTACATTTATACTGTTCGAGTTCGATGTTTTCATCAGCTGTCATTATACATAATAAACTTTAACAAAACAAAGTGTAGGTAATTAATTATTAATTTAACTAAATTATTTATAATATAAATTCTAAATTCAATTTTAGGTAGACGGTAAGATATGTTATGAACAATTCAATATGTTAAAGATAAGTTTAAATTTAGGTATTGTATAGTTTATGAAAAATTCTAATTAGTTTTAATTTGTTTTTATTTTTAGGTTACGTTGCATCATTGGAGCTTCAACACCAGCTAAATTCGGAATACAATTAAAAAACGTAAGTTTTAATTAAAAATATTTGTTCGAAACCTTAACCCTCCGAGGACACACCTATTTTATGAATCACTGATAACGCTCTTTCCCAATACAACCCTATACACTTTTTGATTGTTTACCATATTAAATTGGTATGCGATTAGCTTGAACAATTTTCAGATGTACTTGAAAATTTATATTTTAAATATTTTGTATTACCTCCACTTGCTCTTATACAAACATCCAGACTATTCCTGTTCTATTGCAAGTTTTAGATCAAAGGGTCTCTTTCAAAATTCCCTTGGTATTTCCCTATGTATGTTCCACTTGCAACCAAATACCCTATTCTTGAATCATTCGAAGTTTATTATTCACCACTCTGAAATTGTTTGTCAGTGAGATATAAAATTTACAACATTTTGTTTGTTTTGATCGTGATTTGTTATATTGCTTTGGTAAAGTTTTTGGTTTTTGTTGTTTTAGAATTGTCCAAATCAAAAGCAATAATTTTATTTATTTGTTCTGTGTGGGTGTGCTTTATTGGTTTTGTTATCGCTAAAACATGTTGTCTTTACTTTATACAATGCAATTATTGTTTGTAAATTTACCAAAGCAATACAACAATTATTACTAAAATTTTTGCTTTATCCGTTGTGCCAGTCCATTTTTTTACGAATTCTTTTTATTTTATTACTAGCCGTACCCGGCCACGCGTTGCTGTAGCTCAGACTATATTCTGGTTAAATGGAAAAGAAAGAAAAGAGAAAGCATCCGTTTCTAATATGTTTAATTTCACAATACTTGTGGATATATAATATTTTTTGTTGTTCCATTATGCAGATATAGAGGTTATATGGTTTGCCGACTCGAACACGAAACATATAATTGTTCATGTGAGAAGCAATCCGTGTCTAGATGTAAACCGCACAATTCTAAAAATTGGCCCTGAGCTTTGTTGATGGTGATTGAAAACGCCAATCGAATTGGGAATTGCAATCTCAAGATTGTTGCTTCTACGACGTAACTCATTAATTTTTTTACTGCAAGCTGCGTCCGTTGCAAAGCTTTGGCTAGTCGATATTTCGCAACATGATAATAGGCATGCCGATTTTCTAGTGCAGTACGTGCGGTGGCATCCCTGGCAGATCGAGTGAATTCAAAAATTGTAATGGATAATTAACCGCTTCATATGCTTCCATAACAGTGTCGACCGACTTGTATGTGACTGCTTCGCTTTGAATTTTAGACTGAGTAATGTTGTTAAGTTCGTAGACGTCTTTCTTATTGGCGGCAAGAATAGCTCGTTCACTCAGCCAATCATGATTCTTATAATTTGTTTGTATATTGGGAAATATTTTTTCAGCCAATTCTTCTTTTGAGTCACTAAATTGCAGAAGTTATGAGGCAATGAAATTCGTCCTTTACGTCCTCTTGCTGTGAGAATATTTCAGCTGATCGGTCATTTTGCAGCTGGATACGCATATTTGTAGTTAATTTCAGCATCTTTACGTGTCGCCACAAAGTAGATTATTTCAGGCAAGCATTTATTTCGTCTGCTGGTGTCGATCGAGGCACTTCCGAACACAGCAGTGTTTTCGCAATCGCATCATTTTGACCTAACGTGAAGAAAGCATTTAACGTTGTAGCCGGTGGATTCAGGGCAATTTGTTGCACATTTGCAGCTGTGAAATAGACGCGTTGCCCATTTTCTAGATGTAATGCTAGATGAACAACAGCTGGACTTCGTTCATGTATGGGAAATAAAGGGATTCGCCATACAGTTTCATTGCTGCTTATATATCTTCCAGCCTGATACTGTGCGATTTCATCAATATGTATGACTGCATTCCTAACACTTCTTTCTGCTTGAATACCAAATCATGTGCTGGAATGTCATGCCTATCCACCGGCGATTGCCCGGGATATAAGAGCTGTTGTGTGTCGTCCCAAGCTGCAATGGATGTAAATGTAATAAATAGGTCTGGGCGCCTGTAGTGACGAACATACGCAATTGTATCTTGGCGTACACATGCATATGACGTGGACTGCTTGTATATGGCAAAATCGTTAGTCTTCCAACGTTAGTTGTATTACCGTCATTTTCAACTGCATCTCGCAAATGAACATAACAAAATTTGATTGTCTTCATTCTCTCGAATCATTAATCGGTATGAATAATAGTTCGCTGCATTTCTTATTTGTTTCTTCGCCACTGACTGGATTTATCATCTTAACGTTGAAGTGATATCCATCGCCACCATCCCAAAAAAATGATTGGATGTTACGGGGCATCGTAACATCGATGAGTTTCTGCAACTTTTGTCAATTGATCATTTCTCAGATGAAGAACAATATCTCTAGGTTGGAAATGATCTCCGACTAGGCGTTTTGTCAGGATGAACTGACGTATTTTATGTGAAAGATCCACCAATTTCAGGACCATCAACTCCCGGCCCATCAACAAGCGAAGAAAGCGATGCCGGTGAAATAATAATACCAGAAAGAAAACAAAAAAAAACACACAGGAGCTGATGTGTGTAAAATATTTCACTCGTAAAGAGCAGAGGCAACAGAAGATGGACGAGCACTTAAATAAAAAAGCAAAGGAAAAGGCAATAAGGTTAATACAAGGAAGATAGTAAGAAAAGACAACATGACGTCATTCTTTTCTAGGCATAAATTGTGTAGATCCCAATACCCCAGAACAAATTTGCATATCCGTTCTTTTGCAAAAAAATCCCACCTCATGAGTTGACGAAATCTTTGTTTTAATAAACTGAAGCTGTTCTCTACTTTGACTCGGGTTTGGTAGTGTCTTTTTTGTACGAGAGTGCAGTAACCTGTGCTTTCGACGATGATTGTTGGATTTAAATTATATAAGAAAATGATGCATTGCACAAATCGTGTTGCAATTTTCATTGCACAACGATTTCTCAAATACAACACGATTTCTGATGAACACGTAAATGTTTTAATGATATTGTGATCGTTTTTTTTACAAGTTTTGTTGATCCGTACAAGTTTGTTATTTTTTATGTTGCTAATTATTTATTATAGTATAAATTGTACCTTGAAAATGACGAGATGTGCCTTCGAAACGTCGGGTTTTATTTTAATTTAAATATTAATAAGAAATAAAAATAAATTATGCTAAAAACCAAAAAAAATCATTTAATTATTTATAAATTATAAATATTACAGGACTATTGTATCGCAGAAAAAATAGCGTGTATAACCAGAGCCTTCTAGAGTATAGAGCCATAATCTTAATGACGTATTTTTTAGAAGCTTTTTTAGTGGTATAACTTTTCACTGATTTCCATATGAATCCATAGTAAAAATGGTGTTTTTTAGCTTCAAGTTTTTCAATGAAAAAATCAAAAATATTATAAAACGTTTATATAAAAGGTTTCTACGTATCTTTATCAACAATATACTAGAAGGCTACATTGGAATTAAGTAAATATTAATTGCAGAAATATTAAAATTAAATTATTTCTAAAATATATTTTTTCGAACTTTCATTTTGAAAAATACATCAAAGTTGGCTCTGACAAATTAAAATAATACTTGCTAAATTTATCTTTAGTTTTACTAGTGTACGTAAGATGTCTAAATTGGTTACAGAAAAATACGAAAAAAAATTATTTAATCGCAAAATTATCACCCGTTCCTATATTTTGTGAATAGGTTTTGCTTTTCCTACAATTTTTGAACTTGAAATTTCCCCAGGTGGTAATTTTTGGTACAATTTTTCCAAATTTTTACGGCCATCACTGCCATCTATGTAATGTACATTGACTTAATGACCAAAGAAATCGTAGTAAGCTTTTATTTTAATTTGACCAGTACCCTGATTCTCTAAAAAATAAGATAATGTCTAAATGGGTATACTTGTGAAAAGCAAAGCTTACTTTTATGAGTTTGAGTTTTGTTTGTTTTCCGATATTATTTCAGTAACAAGTCAAACCGAGAAATTGCAAACTCATAAAAGTAAGCTTTGCTTTTCACAAGTATACCCATTTACACATTATTTTATTTTTTAGAGAATCAGCACCAATGATGTTTATGAGTGCAATGGGTTTATGAGTCGCAATGGATAAGCCGCATCCCCCAAAATATGATACTATCCCCCCACACAGTTTTGGAATTTTCTCCGATATCGACGACAATGTAAAAACTCTAGAATCGTGGATCTTACTTGGGGATCCGATGAAGACGTCTGTAAATTTTTTCTCTGCATAATCGCTTGGAGAGTAATTAAGATCAACCCATGCTGATTTACGTATGTTACCTTACTTTATTGTCGGGCTTCCGGATGTAAATATAGCATCCATCTATGCAGCCAATAACATTTGGAAAACAAGCGAGCAGAAATTATAGGAAATCAGTTTTCTTTCAAAGCAAACAAATAATTTTATCGTAATACATACATACCTCTGAAAATGCTCTGAATTTCTCAATTTTTTCGGAATCGGTAGCTGGAAATTTAATATTTAATTTATGTTATTATGTTATGTTAATTTATGTTTTGTCGAAATTTCATAAAGAAATTCCAAAAAATGTGTCATGAGTTTATGAGCCGCCGACATTGTCACATTGAATAGATTTAATACTTCTCGATAGGCCTTTTTATTTCCTGCAAACCTTTAAGAATTTTTTAGTTATAGTTATTTAAAAATATATTATAGGGAATACCATAGAAAAACCAAACGCTGTGATTCTTCAGTTATAACTATTCTTCCGCCATTAATTGACTCGAATTTGTGTACCTAAGGATTAAGGCATTGGCTGTGTTCCTTGATAATCGCAAATTACGACGAAACTGTAAATATGTAAATCAATACATAAAAATATGGAGATACAACAAGAAACATTGCGGTTTTAACTTAACTCATTTTCCGTGTAATTATTAACTACGTCCTTAATAATGTATTTAACTCTGCAATTCGGTTCCCCTTTGAACAACATTCTTCTAAGTAGTGTTAGTAGTAAAGTAAGGGTAAATATATGAAAAAATGTACATTTCAGAAAATCGATGTACATCAAAAATTTTTGATGTTTTTGCATCAAAAGAAACCCATGTAAGAAAATAGTCAAGAATTGTATGGAAAAAAAATATCAACAACAGATAGTGTTCCCAAGCAGTCACCCTATTAATTCAGTCGATTAGACTAAAAGTTGGTAGAATTGTACATTGCCATCTAATTAGCTTATCTCTTAAGTTTCAGTGAAAATTTAAGAAAGATAAAAATTTTTTAGTGGGGAGTTAAATTCTTTTAACACTATTCCTAACAATAAAAAAAATTATTTTTGCTTTGATTTTCATAGTAAAATAAAGCACAAAACAAAAAATATAAATCATTGTAAAAGTGCTCTAGTTTAACCCTTAAAAGCACACATTGAAATAAATCAATAAATTTTTGAAAGATGGTAAAATATTGGAATATAATTACTAAAATGAAAGAAAAATATTTTTTTCTTAATTAGGAAAAACCTTATGTATAGAAAGAAAGAAAATTAGGAAAAACCTTATGTACAGAATTCCATACATTGTGCAATAAAGGATATACAATTTTAAAATTTCAGCATGACAAAAGAAACTCGATTTTTTTTACTGTAGTTAATTTTTTTACTTCATTATCTCAATTTATCACGTTTCTTAAAGAAAAAATTTTAAAACACATACATAAAAATATAAAAATAAGAAAAAAAAATATAAAAATTCGTTCGGTGAGTAAATTCAATCAAATCATCCCTTTACTAATTTAAATTAGCAATGTGAAATTGTAAAAACTAAAAAGTAGTTTCTGTTTTTATTTAAGCAAATGAAATTCATGCATTTCCAGTCTGTAAAATATTTAGAAGCTGCATTTTTGCACCGGCTTTGAGATTTAGAGATTTTTTAGCTGTTGTATGTTGGCAAATGTTGAAGTTGGTCAGATCTCACATCTAGCGGAGAAATAGCACAGGCCGCAGGCTTCTTTCTCTTTTACTCCAGAATCTTTTTCATACTCCTTAATAATATTGGGGCAATTAATGGTAACACGACGTTTCTTCCTTCTATCAGAACGGGTTGTTGTTTGCACTTGGTTAACTACTACGAAAGTCTTTGCAAGTGTTGCAAGTTTGTTATCTTTTCATGAAACAATGCGAATTTCTAAATATTCTACAAAAGTGCTTCTCTCTATCCATATCAGGAATTTTATTGATGAGAATTCGATCTTTCCTTATAATTCCTGAACATCTCATTCCTATTTTATCTAGCTCAGCTAGAAGCGGAATAGATGTATAGTTATTATTAAAATAAATTTGATGATTGACGTGTTTTAGTACATCATGCAACAGTTGCACTACTGTGCTTCCAGAAGCAAACTACTATGCGAACACTACTATATTCTTAGATTATTATAAATAGCCCCATTTTATTGGTTTTGCTGGATTTTATTGGCGCTAGCAATCTTTGGCTTTAGTATCTCAAATTTATTCATCAACAGAGAGATATTGTTCACTGTTCCCTTAAATTAAAAAGTGTTTTTGAATTATAAATTCACCGTTAGCTGTAGTCATTTTCAACTTTCCTATTTCGTTGTTTATTTATTTAAATTTTGATCGTTGCATTTATAGATTAGTTTATTTTGGTGTTGGTAATTTCCCTTTTCGGGTCTATGTTTTTCTGTTATTTATTGAATCTCGCTTTAGCAAGGATTTGTAGCGGTTCACCCAATAAACCACTACAAACTTGGCGGCGCACATTCCACCTCGAATGTGGATTGGATTGACTTCCTCTTCATGCTTGGCTGGACCAATCATAATACAATGCACACATATACACAGACACAAAATAAAATTAAATTTAATTAAAAAATCAAAAATTAGCTTCGTCTCGGATTTTTGGTGTCGAATAAACGCGCGCTCGTCATAACAATTTAAAGTGAAACACATAAAATGGTGGTGAAATAAATAAAATAAAAAATTGTTAATCAGAAAAATAAACTAAATACAAATAAAATTTAAAATAAAAATATTAAATTAAATTTGTGGGGTGCTAAAATTTAGCATTGGTATAGTACACGCTAAAGTGGTGGCAACCGACGTCCATTTTTATGGAACGGAACACGCGGTTATACATACATACATACATATATATATTTATATATATATATATATATATATATATATATATATATATATATATATATATATATATAATATATATATATATATATATATATATATATATATATATATATATATATATATATATATATATATATAAATATATATATACATATATATATATATATATATTATTTTTTTTGGTGTAAAGATTTTATTTATTTTTTGGTCTGGAACACGCAGCGTCAGCGGTTTTTTGTTTAAAAGAAATATCGGCAAAAAATTTTTTTCATGCAAAAGAAAAATTGTGGATATCTGGTACGATCCCGTACCAGGTAAACGAGTCACACCAAGTCGCACCTAAATAAAATGGACTCAATGGGCTCATACAAATACAACGCCTTGTGCCCCTACGCATAAATATCAAACACACACATTGGTTCAACTGGAGTCACACCACAATCTCACCACCAAGCACAATGACGAATTCCACTTTGCACATGTCCCCCGCTTTCATCATCGCGGACATTATCATCGAACATATCACCGGCATAATCGACAGCATGGCCGACAGCAACAACAACATCATAATAACCACCATTAGCGTCATCATTATCGGCCGGACATAGGCAGCAGCAACGTCGCCATCGGTGGTAACGCCATTATTGCCATCATTGCCGCATTTGATGACATCATCACTAACGACAGATATGACCACATCAGCTAAAACACCAACGACAGCCGTATTATCGCCATCACCCCATCAGACGCAAACATTATATCGCTGTCATCATCGCCTTCGTGACGGTCATCGTCGTCGTAATCATGGCAACCATAAGCGAGCAGTATCACCTTCACCAAATAACAACAACAACAGCATCAACACCGCTGTCATCACCATTGCGACCATCAACGGCATTGCGACCACCATCGGCAAGCAGCGGTATCAACACCATCACCGCCAAAGCCTTCCACAGGGACACCATCAGCACCGAACAGAACAAAATCACAGCCATCACCGCCTTCAGCAATAAAAACAACATCAACTCATTTTTTTTGATACAAAATTGTAAATTTATCACCACCATATTTTATTTAAAAAAAAAATGTCGGGTTCATTTTTTTCTTAATTTTTTATATTCAATAAATTAATCTTGTTTTGTGTTTTATTCAAATGACTCGCTGCAATGGTCGTATATCAAAACGACCACCCAGCCATTCCCTACCTCGCCGCGCCCCGCCTTTTATACGGCTAAAGTCGAGACTCACTTCGACTGCCGCCGTATAACTTTCCATGGCACTGGGACACAGTCGAGACTCACTTCGACAGTCCCACCCTCACGAGAAAGTCGAGATTCAGATAAACTTTCTCCGGCCACAGCCGAGTCCGTGGACTGGCCTCAAAGCGGCCACTGCCAACATCTCTTGGCAGGCCCCAAAGCTGACTCCAGACTTCAGAATTCATTTTCTGGTCTGCCATGTCACATCTTTGCCAATAATGACATGGAAACTCGGTCACTGCACCATTATTATGTCGGGCTGGTATGGTGTACAGTGAGGGAAGACTAGCCGAAGCCCCTTGCTCCCAACCTACCTGGTGTGTTCTACGACGCTTCCTTTCACCACTGCCCACCTGCCTAGCACGACACAGACTGCACACTCATTCACTTGCGTCACCACATATCTTAAAACAGCTCTGTCTGCAGCACAACACACTTCAGTGAACGAAGATAAGAGATACTCATCTCGACGAATATCCTCCTTTACAGCTACTGACGCAAACTTTGATCGACCACAATCTCCTCCCTTTCACTCTTTCTCGGCCCATCGACTCCGTTAATGTAACTTACGAGATAAGACATTCCAACGGAGCGATCGCCACTCCTGTTCGGCTCTTCAAATATCATTCTCTGAGTACATAGACAGATCGAAACCAACCATGGTTCGCAGGGAGAAACTCACTTGCGGAGGAGTCCTGTAGCGATTCACCCAATAAACCACTACAAACTTGGCGGCGCACATTCCACTTCGAATGTGTATTGGCTTGACTCTGACTTCCTCTTCATGCTTGGCTGGACCAATCATAATACAATGCACACATATACACATACACAAAATAAAATTAAATTTAATTAAAATATCAAAAATTAGTTTCGTCTCGTGAAATAAATAAAATAAATAATTGTTAATCAGAAAAATAAACTAAATAAAAATAAAATTCAAAATAAAAATATTAAATTAAATTTGTGGCGTGCTAAAATTTAGCATAAATATATTATAGTACACGCTAAAGATTTAATTATACTAGTAGTATACGGTTTACACGGTTTTGTTTCGAAATTCATTGTCTTTGCCTATTCATTTATAGTAGTGCATTAGGTGTTTAAATTATTTTATTTATTTATTTATTGGTATTGAGGTTAGGGTTTATTTAGTTTAATTACCTTTTAAAAATTACTGGATATCTATTTATATTTTTTTCTTTCCTTAAAATTATGTAATACAAATTTTCATATTTTCCTTCTTTGGCTAAAATGGATATTCAATTGTTAGAACCAAATGAGCTTCAGGTCGAACGCAAAATTCGTTTTATCGAAAATGCGCCTGCCGCTTTAGAAATATTACAAACCAAAATAGTATCAAAAAAGCAGTTTACTCTGTTGGTTCCGACAAGACCTCATCTCATGAAACCGCTTTAAGTAACCAAATTCATGAAATTAAAATATGTGATTTAAAGCTCAATCAAATCATAGTAAATTTCTCTATGCTTCAGTCAAGACTGATTCATGTGAAAGATCGTCTCACGCGGTTGTTAACGTTAAATAATAATGCTGATGAAATTCAAACGCTCTGAGCACGATGCGGTCAATTGCACGAACAGCTTCGCAATTGGCACGGCACTAATCTATTCTCGACTCAGCAAGATTTACTAAAACCGATGCAACCGGATGATTGTACATCTGACCATTCGTATCAATCGACAGACGGTGAATAGACATATGCAAAACCGTCCAAAATCGCCGTCCCAGAGATGTGTTTTCACTGACCCGCCTATAGCTACAATTATTTCACATTGGAATCTTGAATTTTCAGGTAGTCGGAGCGATTTACCTATTGAAAGATTCTTGTCCCGGGTTGAACACGTGGCTAATAGGTACAGAATTTCTATGGAAAACCTAATAGAAGACATGACGTGTCTATTGAGTGGTGAGGCTTTAGATTGGTACTGGGTACTTTTGGAGAGGCATCCGCGGGAGGAGCTTACATGGGATTTAATTAGACGAGAATTGACTGATCGGTTTAGCCAAGGACGATCCGATGTGTAAATTATAACCCTGAAGGACTCATAACGGCCATCACAGATAAGACATCTACGTGTAAAACAGTCTTATTTGTTATGAAAGGCAAACACGCTGCTAATCTGGACCGTCATATTAAACGAAAGCATCCTAGTAACTATACGAAAATGTGTGAAAAACTAGAGAACACAGTAGCAACTGCGACATTTTTAAAAAAATGCAAAGTGGAAGAAGCGCCATCGCTTTTTTCGCCCATTGACAATTATTGCAATATCATAAAAATTCGAATGTCTTCAAAATGTTTCGTCGATGCTTGTGTAAAAATAGTTACCGTGAATGGGCTCCCCTTAACAATTCTTAGAGATTCTGGGATGAAACAAATTATAGATCCAATAATGAAGGCCTTGAGACCTACCGTTAATTCTGAAAACATTAAAGATTTGGTAAACAAAAAGGCAAATGAAATCAAAAAATCTATTAAAGATGAAATTGCAAAACAATTAATTTCAATTAAAATTGATTCAGCGTTACAGCTTGGTAGGGGCGTTATCGGCATTAATGTTCAGTTTATACGCAACGGAAAAATTATATTAAGAACCTTAGACATAATTGATGTCGTTCACTCGTTTGTCATAAAATTAATTTACTCAATTACGATCGTCTGACAACGGGCGTAATATGCTAAAAGCAGTGGAACTATTAAAAAATAAGTTGGATGAAGATTGATGAAGACGAAGACATAGACAATTATTCCGACCTAACACAAGCTGATAGAGAGGAAGACCTAGAAATGCTACCTACTGCCCATTCAAGTATTATCCATTTTAAATGTGCGGCTCATACTTGTCAGCTGGCAGTGTCGGACACACTTAGTTCGGTTCCGTTCATCAAAAAATCATTAGGAAAATGCAGGACGGTGTCAAAAAAATTACGAGCACCTAACAGAGCTACACTAGCAAAAAAGCTTGGTCTTAAAAAGGATATGCTCGATTGTCACACTAGATGGAATTCGACATTTGACATGATTAAACGCCCATTACAGTATGTATAGAACATTTTGTACCGATGTAATGGATCCAGAATTGAGCATGGACGACATCATAAGGGAATTTTGAAATGTTAGGTTTTATCGTTACTTGACCAAATAATTATTTTTTACGAAGGGATAAATTATCGAGAAATTTTGCAAGTTTCTCCCTTCGTAAAAAATATTTATTTGGTCAAGTACCGATAAAACCTAGCATTTCTAAACAGAAATCGTATTTATGCGTCAAATAAAGTTAAATTGAAATTTATTAAGAGTTTAATATTTGTGTTTGCGTATAATTCGCTAATATTTAACTGCACGGTTGTTTTCTATATATAGAAAGTAATGTAAAGTGTAATTAGCATTTTCAGTCGGTAAAAAATTAAATTTTTCGTTATTCTCACTCAGATCGAAACTTTGAACTTGCAAAAATTCTCGATAATTTCTCCCTTCGTAATAAGGGAGTTTTGTTTAGATTTTGGCGAAACGTTTGAGCCGATGAAAACATTAACCTTAAAATTACAAAACGAACAAATGAATTTAGGAGACTTTTATGGGCTCTGGCTCAAATTTAAGTTTGAAATGGAATCATTCAGTAAACGCAATCGATTAGCCATTGATTTTTATAAAAACATTGTCAAACGCGAAAATAATTTCATCAGTAATGACTTGTTAAATGTAGCAATTATTTAGATGCCAGATTTTGTCTAATGCTAATCAATGACAATATTATTAAAGCGCAGAAACAAATTATAAAAACAATAAAAATTTTGAAAGATTTGTAAGTAGCAATACACACAGAAGAAGAAACTGCAGCGGCAAGTGTTTCTACTCTAAATTCAAATACCAGCTCATCAGAGAGTGATACAGATATGCTTGAACTTATTTTAAAATAAAAGGAAAGATCAACAAGCGATACATCGTCGGCCGGGCTAACTGTAAAGTAAGTGTGAAACAGGAGTTTGCTGTTTCTGAATCCTTCTCACGGGTCCAGAAGGAGAAAAATATTATGGAATGGTGGGAAAACCATAAAATTGAAATTCCACTTTTATAGGAAGCTGCGCAAGTTGTGTTAGCGGTTCCTGCAACGCCAGTCAATGTGGAACGGGCATTCTCGTCTTTAAAGTTTATTTTAGCATCACAAAGGGTACAATTTAAAGAAGAATCATAAAGAGATATCCTTTTCGTCAAACTAAACAAAAATTTTTTAATGAAGTAAATAAACATATTGTTTAGAAACTAAAACAAAATATTTATTAATAATCATTAGTTCACAGTTTACATATTAAAAACATTACCTAACATATTTGTGTTCAAAATAAACAAGAAATGTCAAATAATTTAGGTGGCGGATTTACAATCCGAAGTTATTTCTTGTCGTGCAGTTGGTAGTAAAACAATTTAAAGTATTCATTTAGGCGAATGTTATAAATTTAAGCGCCAAATGTTGTACAGCGCCAAATAGATCAACTAAAATAAACTTTCGACAAAAAAACAAAAAGCTACTAGTAATGAGTTAGTTACACACCAGCAATCACAGAGTAATGACCAAGCAATAAAGCGTATTGAAGCCATTTTGTAAAAAAATTAAAATTGTAAAGTGTTGAAGTCATTTATAAAAAATAAAAAATAAAATATTATTATAACGTGGTGAATTCAGTATTTTTTTGTATTCATAATATACCGAAAGAGATATAAAAATTAATCGTGTTCCCTTTCATTCATTGTCTTATATCAAATTTGTGTGAGCGGATGAAAAAGCAGATAAAGATAATAAGAAGGGAATACGCAGCTAAACACATATAGTATACATTTTTTTATGTAATACAATACATACTTGTGAAGTTTTATTTTTTTAACCCGAACCCAATTATTTTCTTGCTTTGAACCTGACCGATAACTGCTTTTCGAGTCGCAAGCCCCCCATAATTTGATTCCATATTTCGTCGGTTTTGATGGTATACTATATATTGGGTGAACTTTGTTCGACCTCGGAATGGATATAATTGTTCATCAACCGTAATATTGAAGTAGTGGCCGGTACCTCCGACGCAGGCGGAGGCGGCCTTATCAGACGCCATTCGATCCACTCTGGTATTTTACTGGTTGAACCGAATAAACCGGGTTATATCTCGAAATCGTTTAGGGTAAGCGTTCTTTCTCCACAATAATTCTAGGCGTTCGTAATTTGACCGTTGGCTTCCGATGAATAAGAGGATTCCGAAATAGGCCAACAGTTCTTCTTCGTCTACTTTTTTCCATAATAGTTCTGCCTTGCCCGGGTTACTTTCAATAAAATTTCGTAATTCAAAATATGCCTTTTGATTTGTGTGGCGGCATATCGTCGTGGTATTTGAAGAATCTAAGATTGAGCAGAACGTTTCAACATCGCATAGATTTTTTGTTGCGGGATTGGGACCTTTAAAGTGACGGGCGCGGAACACGTTTTGCTTGGTATTACGTTGAAATGGCGGAGCTTTCTTTCTCCATCGCGTACCATCTTTTCCAATGAAATACCCGTGGGACACTTCTTCTTTTCCATATTCACTCGATTCCGTTACACCACTGTCACTTTCATCGTCACTGTGACTATCGTGATCGCAATCACCAATTTTAACTTCTGTCGCTTCAATTTCATCATCTGATTCATAGTCGCCTGGGTCTGACATACCGCCAACTTCGTCGTCTCCACCGTTGTCCCCCATCTGGCCTCGACATTTTTCAAAAAAATAGTATAGAAATCACTTACTTAGACAGTTGGGAGGCAGACAAATTCTTAAAAACGCTCATTTTATAATTTTATTTTATAAGTTAAAATATTCACAAGAAATAGACGATTTAGTTTTATAAAAATCTAGGCAATACTGACGACAAGTGACAAAAAACAACAGAAATGTTAACAGTTTTTTTTCGATATTTTTTATTATAAAGAAAAACAAAAAATCTTAAAAATTTTCCATACAAATCAGGCACAGAAAAATTAGCTGTACATTTCTAAATCCGGTCTACGGGCGTAAAAAAAAAAATTGCTGCCCATGCGAAGGTTAACCTAACTTACCTTAGTGGTCAGGTTTTGCGAACGAAGAAGATGTCCCATTTTAGCCTAATCTTACGTTCAGTTAGAGGAAGTTTTTGGATGTGTTGTGCTGTCGTGTCGAAGAGGATGTGGTCGAATTGGTTAACCGTTTCCCGTCGTTTGAGTTCCATGTGACTTTGTGAATGCGTTTATGTGGGAAGTATGTGCTAGCAACCACCAAGTTGTAGATTAAACCTGGCTCGGTGGTGCGTGTCTTGCTGTTGTCATTTGAGATAAAATGCAAGGAGTTTGGGCCAATGGTGCTACGATATATTGCCCTCACTGTCACTTAGAGAATTGAAGTCGCTCAAAACTTTTTTCTCGTCTTGTTGGGGAAATTTGCTCAAGACCTTGTTGAGCTGGTCGTAGAAAGCGAATTGAATTCAGGCTTCTTCCTCCTTACAATCCGATGTTGAAGTGATGTACTTGAAACAGTATACAAATCAGTGTACAAATCCGATTGATGACAGCAATGAGATCAGTCACGAATTGAATGGTTGCCAAACCGACACCAAATTCATGTTTATACGACGTCACTAACTATTAGTCTTGTTTTTTGCAGCGCCATAAGGTCTAGTTTATACGTAGATTCTTGTTCGAAGAGGTGGTGGAGGTTTTACAGGTGAGATAGGCCAAGTACATTTCATATTCCGAATTTAAAATTGTTGCATTTATCCTACTCCACATATATACCAACCGTATTTTCCAGCAACCTGACCACCCAGATTGTCGTTGCATAGTGGATATTGTAGGATTAACTACTTTAATTATTTAATTGTAAATTTACAGTTTGTGATTTTATTTTGTTTACTGACCTTTTAGGTTATAGGTAGGGCAATGTATTAGGTACCCATAAACTAAATAAAATTGGTTATTTTAATTTTTTGTGTGGGTAACAACAGTAAATTAAGAAAACAATTTTGACAGCCGAGAAATGTTCAAATAATTTTTATTTATTTAAAATTTTCTTCATGTTCTATTTATCATATTTATTTATGCCGAAAATGAAGTCTATCATGTTTGTTTAAATAACAAGAAACCCAATAAGGTTTTATGTCAGTGGATTAGAGAACTTTCAATAATTTTTTATAGCAGCATTTTCTGTATGTTAAATAAAATTCAACGTCAATGTCGTCAATCCTAAAGATGTATTCCTTACTTGGTTTATACTTATTATTTAATATACATCTACGTAATATATTTTGTATGAAAATTCACAAATACAAAACATGAAGAAAAGAAGTTGTCTTGATCGACAGGAAGATAATTCTTAATCCTTCTTCTTCTTTTCTACATTAGTACATGAAATGGTGTGCGTTGGTACCGTATACTATAAACGTACTTCTATTTATTAGTAGGCACTGTAGAAAAATATTTCTACAATATATTTTGAATTATTTTACGTTTTTATCATATAAACAATCATGAAAATAGATTTTCATCTTAGTATGGTATCTTTTTGAAAAGAATATACGTAGACGTATTGCATACTAAACTATGGATTTTCAATAATCAATTCATCACGATAAGCTTTGGAGCATGACTAGAACGTATTATAACGTATCATGAGCGCCCACGATCTAATACGCTACCAATCAATGTCTTCTGTGCTTGCTCGTCTTAATTGCGGACACAAAAAATTGTTAGGAACTTTGTTGGGTAAAATTTGTCGATTACACCGTCTTGCGAATTGCGATTTACCAGTTTGGTGGGGTAAAATGGGCATTTTCATTTATGGTTAATTACACACAAAAAATTTGATTAAATTAAAAAAGTCTGTATTTTTGAATGTTATGCTTTGGATAATCAATATTTTTTATTTTACCATTCGGTAGAAAATAAATAAATATTTTGTCGGTCTCACTCTGGAGCAAACACTCTTGGGCTTTGTTAATTGTCTTAGAGACAATTAGCGATTCTTAAGGGTAAAGTGGTAGCTTTAGTTAGTTTTTAGTTATAGTTCTAATTATCCTACAATTACATTTGATTATGACTTAGGTTTATTGAGTCAGTGGTTCGATGTACACAAACGGGTATTAAGTCCGAAAACTCAAGCAATGTTGTTTTTTTTTTTTTTTATATTTAAAATAAATTTTATTTATTTATTTTATGTAATTACAATCTAGTCTCCTGGACTAATGAGCAATTTGTTTCTGACTTAATTTACTAACTTAAATTAATCTATGGATTCTTCCCATTGGCGTTCCATAGTGTTTGGTAAATTGAAGTAAACCACATCTTTGTTGTGGATTTTAGATCAGCATAATGCTGCTTAAACTGACAATCACACCAACTCAAAAGGTTTGGTTCTTTTAAGTCTGCGAACTAAATTCGTGATGCTTAGGAGCTGAGTTGCCTCAATATTCACATGTTGGCGGAGCCTTTCTTCATGTCTCCGTGCTTTTTCCTGGATTTCATTTAAGATGAGGTTCATTGTAAGGTCCCTATGAAGGTCATTGTTCCTGACATACCAAGGTGCATCAACGATGTTCCTTAATACCATATTCTGACATCTTTGGATGATATTTACGTTGCTCTGTTTGGTACAACCCCAAAGCTGAATACCATAAGTCCAAATCGGTTTCAATATTTGCTTATAAAGTAGAAGCTTGTTGTATGTTGATAAAGAAGAGTTCCTTCCCATCAGCCAATACATTTTTCTGTATTTAAGTCTTAATTCTTCACTTTTCTTCTTGACGTTTGCTTTTCATCGTAGTTTAGCATCCAGGGTCATGCCGAGATACTTAGCTGTGTTCGCATGCGGTATTATTTCCCAATTTATGGTAATCGGAATATGTTCGATTCGTCTGTTTGTAAAGTTGATGTGAACTGATTTAGCTTCATTTAGTTTTATTCTCCATCTTTTTGTCCATTTATATATTTGAGTTATAGCTGATTGTAACTTCTGTGTAGATTCTTCGTTGCTTTTTCCAACAGCTAAGATCGCCGTATCATCTGCAAAAGTTACCACCGTGTTGTTTTCTAATGTAGGAAGATCATAAGTGTATAGTAGGTATAAAACCGACCCTAATACACTGCCCTGTGGAACTCCTGCATTGATTTCTTTCAATTCAGAAAATGTATCATCTAACTTAATCCTGAAGAACCTATCTTTCAAGTATGATTCCAGTATCTTAGCAAATTGCATTGGTAGAAGATTCCTTAACTTGTGGTTAAGTCCTTCATGCCACACTCTATCAAACGCTTGTGCAACGTCTAGAAATACTGTTGAACAGACTTTTTTCTCCTCTAATGCTTTCTCAATTATACTGGTTATTCTGTGTACTTGATCAATTGTTGAGTGTTGGTTGCGAAAACCGAACTGATGATTTGGGATCAAGTTTTTACTCTCGATTATCGGATTTAATCTTTTTTACCAGAAGCTTCTCAAAGAGTTTGGACATGACTGGCAATAGCGAAATTGGCCTATAAGACGATGTTATGTGCGGTGGTTTCCCAGGTTTTCGGATCATAATTACTTCTGCAATTTTCCATAAGCTTGGTACACATTTGATTCTAAATGCTGCATTTATAAGATTGGTGAGTTTCACCAGAGCTTTCCTTGGCAGTTCTTTTAAGATTTCTGCAATAATAAGATCGTACCCAGGAGCTTTTTTCGTATTCATATTAGCTTTTATCTCACGCATGACTTCTTTTGGTGTTGTCGGTAGGATTTCTTTACTTTCTTGCACAGCTTGTTCAGTTATTATCTCGTGTGGCTGGAATATTTTTTCGAGGTGTTCGGCAAATTCTCGAGCTTTGTCTTCATTATTTCTAGCCCATTTCTCACCTGCTATTTTTATTGGGGGAATCTGCATTATTGGTCTTTTGATTCTTTTGGTTGCTTTCCAAAGAGAATAATCAGTACTGTTATCACTAGTTAATTTTCTTAAATAGTTGCTGATTGATTCATCTTTTAATTCTTTGATCTCTCTTCTTAATTGTTGAGTGAGATTGTTCAAATGAGTTTTATCTTGGGGGGCCCTTGTTTGTTGCCATACTCTTCTCGCTCTTCTTTTTTCTGCGAGGAGTTCCCTAATTTCTATAGGGTAGTTGTTTCCCTTGATTTTCGTTTTAATTTCAGGAGTATTTTCCCAAGCTGATTGCTGTATATCTTTTACAAATTTGTGAACTTCTTTGTCTAATTGTTCTTCAGTCTTTAACGGAACCATTAAGTTAGTTTTTTGTTCTAGCGATAGTCTAAAGCATGCCCAATTAGTGTGATTATTTACTAGGAATGGGTTTCTTTCTTTCTGAATGATTTTTTCACTTAACGTTAGAAGTATTGGTGAATGATCAGAGTTTAAGTGGTGGCTTTCATCTACTTGTACATAATTTACAGATATGTTCTTTATTATAAAGAAATCAATCAGATCTGGTACTTTGTTTGGATCAGTTGGCCAGTAGGTTGGTTTTCCAGTTGAGAGGGCTTCACAACTGCATTTTCTGATAGCTTTTAGGAGTTCTTTACCCTTAGTCGTTGTTAATCTGGATCCCCAGTGGACATTTTTTGCATTAAAGTCTCCTCCAAGTACAAATCGTTTTCCTAATTTACTGAGGAACTCAATGGAACCACTCAATGAATGAACCACTCAATGAAAGAAAAAGATTATCTCAAGCAATGTTGTTTAATTTATCATGACCGTCGTTGTGCTGAGTGATAATTCCCTGGCAAACTGTTTGACGATTGATTCCGTGAATAACATTAAATATTTGGGGTTAAACGTAGATAGCCGTTTGGACTGGAAATGTCATAGAGCTGACCTAAATGATTCACTACATTTTGCGTTCTAACTGTTCTTTTTCGGTTCTAAAAAATTTTTATTATGCCTTAATTGCGTCCAGATTGCGCTTTGGTATTTGCTGCGGGGGCGGTACTTGCTATGAGACAGTCCGGCCTATAGTTATTGCTCAAAAGTTCATACTCAGATTGATGTTTTATGATATTGGCCTTTATTTAAAATGAGTAATATTCTGCCACTTAAAAATCTTTATATTTACAAGGTCATGAATTAGCGTATTTTGTTGACCAAAATTGAATTCGAGTTATTTTGGGTTTTTTTGTTTTCCAAGAAAATAGCCAATTTGATTTAATTGACAAAAGCCAACCTTTCCAAATAAAATATAAATTTAATATGTATTATGACTCTGGTGGCAGGTATCATAACCAAGAATTAGAATTATGTTTAAATAAACCCAATTTTTTTTTTGGGTTAATGTTATTCTTGCGGGGATTTATCCTATGCAATTGTTGTTGTAAATTTGTCAAGAAAATAGGCTAAATGTATACTTTGAGATTTGTCAAAGTTATTCCAAAAACTATAGTAGATTTCATAAAGACGTCTCGTGTCGAATAAATAAAAATTCAAATTAGTTGGGTGTAGAAATTATATTTCGAACAATACAGTGAGCCCCTACGCAATATACTTAAAACCATAAAAACATAATTCTCTCTTTGAGCAAATTTACTCTCCAACTAATGCGAGATTGTTTTGAGCGAGGTCAAAAATATGTATTCAGAAAAATTTTCGTGTGTTAAACTAGTTAGTATGCGCTGGAACACCGATAAGCATGATTCAAACAAGGTTAGCTCGATCTTTCGAGTCACGCGTTCGTGACGTCACACAATTCTGCCACGTGTTTCTAAATAAATAGAGAAAAAGCAAATGAAACATTTTTGTATTTGTTTTTATTTTTCGTTTTTTTACTTGTTGTTGTAATTTAAAGGTCTTCTTTAATACCAGAGTTGAATGTCGTCATAAAACAAAAATTCGGCGTCATAAAGCAAAAATGGTCAGACTAAACTGGTATTAATTGAATCACGACCGGTGAATAAAGGGAATATACATATGTTTATTTGTTTTTTCTTTATTAACAAATTAACGAAGGGTTTTCATTGGGTTTGGGTTATTTATTGTGGCCAACCAGGAATATACATTTGAATACGATACTGACTAAATGTGGGATTCTAAACTGATTTTTAGATGAGATTCTGGAATATGGCCAAGTAGGATGGAACTTGGCTATTTCTTAACCAGTTATGATGAAATTCAAGTTGTACAATGGAAATGGGATCTTCAAATAATTTTTAGGTGAAGTTCTGGAATATGGCCAAGTAGGATGGAACTTGGCTATTCCTGAACCGATTATGATGAAATTCGACACGTTAACCAACACATAAACAACCCAAAGTTAATAACCAATTATGATGAAATTCAGGGGATCAATTCTCGTTCTACGGAAAAAATTATTGAAAAAAATGTTTCCATTTTGTTTCCATCAAGTATTTTTCATTTGTAAAGAAAAAATTAAAGAATAAGTTGTTTTCATAGTAGGCTACACTGTAAACAGACATTTTATCGAGTTTCATATAAGTTTCCGTTAGATGATACAGTAATTGGTTTAAATATTAGCTAAATAAATGATAAAATGGATTTAGTTAATCAGTGTTCGTCATTGCCTGTCAAAATATAAAATAAATTATAAAAATGACTAAACAATTTTTAAAACTTAACTAAATTAAATATTTGGAGGCTTTTCTTAAATACGCGGAATATTTTTTAATAGGTTTACCTATTAGTTAAGTTTAATGCTCAAAATACAAATTTAGTTTTTATAGAATTTTATTTTCTTATTTATGATGTTCTCACCGCCAAAATGGTCAAAGAAAGTTTTATTCATATGAAAAAATGTTGACGTCTTTTGTTCCTTCTCAAGGAAGATGAATCGGAAATGTGTGTTTCTCACTGAAAATACTTTTCATTATACTTCTCACGGAAGGAGAATTGACCCCCAGCATATACGATGGAAATGGCATTCTAAAATATTTTTTAGAAGGAATTCTGGATGCGGCTAATTCGAAAGGGAGTCGACAAAAACAATTAGAGAGGAATTTAGCCACATTTTAACCGATTATAATGAAATTCAGCATATAAGATTATAAAATAAATTGTTGATGTCCTTTAAGGACCTCTTCTAAAAATCATTATAAAATCAAGTTTCCAATTTACTACGTAAAAGTAAACAGCGAAAGAGTTGGAAGTGCCTTGAGCCCAGAACAGATTGCATAGATTAAAACCCAAAAAAAAATCATTTTACAATCCCATTTCCTTAGTCCACTGAATTTCAATTAAACAGTTAAAATGTAGTCAAGTTCCTTCCGAATTAGCCGTGTTCCAGAACTTCATCTAAAAATCATTTTAGAACGCCATTTCTATCATTTATGATTAATTTCATCAAAATCGGTTCAGAAATATCCCAATTCCTTCAGAAGAAGCTTCAACTAAAAACTATTTGTAATCACATCTCGATCGTACATGTCGCATTTCATCATACTACGTTAAAAAATAACTGAGTATCATCTAAAAATAATTTTAGAATCCCATTTCCATCGTACAAGTCGAATTTCATCACAATCAGTTCAGAATTAGCCAAGTTCCATCCTACTTGGCCATATTCCAGAACTTCATCTAAAAATCATTTTAGAATCCCATTTCTATCGCACGTGTCGAATTTCATCATAATCGGTTAAGAAATAGCCAAGTTCCATCCTACTTGGCCATATTAAAGAACTTCTTCCAAAAATCATTTTAGAATCCAATTTCGAATCCACAAACCGAATTTCATCATAATTGGTTGAGAAAAAGAGATGTTCCATCATACTTGGCCGTATACTATACCTTTTCAACTTCAAATTGGAAGTTATCATTTTCAAATTGGAAGTAATCATTTTCAAATTGGAAATAATCAATATAAAATTGGATATAATCATTTTTAAATATAAAAATAAAAAACTCATAGGGTACAACAATATTTATGATCAAAACTTTATTAACATACACAGTAAATTAAAAAATCATATCGACTAAATTTAAAACATCTGGTATGAATTTTTGAATATATGCAACATATTTAGCACAATTTCCAACAGATAAATTTGTCAAATTCCGTTGTATAATATTTTCAAGCCTTTGTTAACGAAATTCGGGTTGGGTCAAATCTATCCTATTTTCACCTACTGAAATTTGTGGTATTTCAGTTGTTAAATCTCGTTTAATAGAGGGTTTAAGAGCCGACCAAGCAAATTCTATGGGGTTTAACATTGGACTGTATGGGCCTAATCTTAATAACCGATGATTGATAAATTCACTTTCAGGAAACACAGCTTCAATAGACGCATGACACGGAGCATTATCAATTACCATTACGACTGGTAATTGATATTTGGTTGGAGCATTGTGTAAACAATTGCGTATGAACTCATTCGCTTGCGGGGTTTTAAATGCTCCTCTTCTTACTTCGTGATGAATAAAGCCCACATTACCTATTGAAAATGATTTTTTCCAATTTGGTATTGATTTGTAGCGGGTAGTTTCTTCCATTATAAGAAACACCGCACAATAAAATCAACAGCGGACAATCCTCTGCAAGCTCTAATTTTTTATCTACGGACAATTCTCCAGATAAAGAATTTTACAAAATACATCCCAAAAACTTGTAACGAACAATTCGCATTTAATTGTGACTTCATTTTTTTCTTCATTATACAGGGTGTCCGGGTTTGGGATGCTGATCCGTCATGGGGTGATTCCTTGGTTCATTCTGAGAAACAAATCGTATGTGGAGGGGGGATCCATTTTTGATATCCTTTGAGATACAGGGTGTTTAAAAAATTTGGTTTAGAAAAAAGTACACCCAAATATTAAACTGTAACTTCCAAAATATTTATCGGAGAGCAACCAACTTAGTCTTATTTGGTTGGTAATCGTATAGGCTATTATTAAAGTTTAAGTTGTTATCTTGTATCTGCATCCGTTTGAGAGCTATGGTGATTTAAAGTAAAAAAAAAATATTTGTTTTTTATAAAATCGAGTTTTTCTCAAAAAAAACCGTTATAATTTTTTCTTTTGTTTATTTAATTATAATTTGTCATGATCTCCTCTACAATCGCCCAATACATTACTTATACCCACGTGCCATAGTTTTCTTCGTATTCCGTTTATTCTCAATCTAATTAAGAGATGTTATAGTGTTAATATTTTACCAATTTTATTTTGATCTGTAAAACAGTAGGCTATTATTATCAACTCATTTGTTAAAATGTTGAAAAAACAAAAACTAAATATTTTCAGATTCAGTCATTAGTTTCGAGATATTATCTAGTGTTGTATCAGTGTTGTGAATCAAAATTTTAATTAATTTAATAAAATTAATATTATAATGGCACAGTTCTCAGGTGAGGAGTACATTGATATCCATTTTGTTTACGGATTTTGCGATGGTAATGCAGCACGAGCTCGCAATGAATATCAACTCAGATTTCCAACTCGTCGCATTCCTAACGCAAGAGTACTTATAAATATTCATAGGAGACTGCCAAATATCGTAACAAGATTGAATACCCGGGTGGAGCCCCATTCAGTCTCACCAAACCATTTGAATGTCGACGAAGGTATAATCCGTAATGTAACAGCAAATCCTTCTATTAGCATAAGGAGGCTCGCTTTACAATTAAACGTCTCTCGCTATCGAATTCATCAAGTATTGCACAAGGAGAATCTTCATCTATACCATACAACACCCGTTCAACAACTATTACCGATAGACCGCACTACAAGATTAGAGTTTTGTAATTTGTTGATGGAAAGGAATTTGGACAATGCAAGTTTTGTGAAACGTATCCTATGGACGGATGAATCTCAATTCACAAGAGATGGCATAATAAACTTTCACAATCTACACACGTGGGCTGCTGAAAATCCTCATTCGAAAAAACAAATATCATTTCAGCACCGATTCAGTGTAAACGTATGGGCTGGTGTAATTGGCGATAAATTAATTGGACCATTCATATTACTACCTAGATTAAATGGTGAACGTTATTTACAATTTTTACAAAACGATTTGCCACTTCTTTTTGATGATGTTCCCATTTTAAGTAGATTCTCGCATACATACCAACATGATGGTGCACCTTGTCACTACCATAATAATGTTAGGAATTTTTTTAACGAAAATTATCCAAATAATTGGATTGGAAGAAATGATCCAATTCATTGGCCTGCAAGATCCCCCGATCTTACGGTATTGGATTTTTATGTATGGGGAAGGATGAAGGCGCTTGTATACTCCAAAGAAATTGAAACAAAAGAAGAACTTATACAACGAATACACACAGCAGCACAACAGATAAGGGAAGAATTACCAAGAATTGAAATAACCGAAGGCATACTTAAACGAATATTAGCATGTATTCATCACAAGGAGGACATTTTGAGCACCTTTTATAACTCCTCGACCCAAACTTTGTATTGAGGGATTGTAGAGGAGATCATGACAAATTAAAATTAAATAAACAAAAGAAAAAATTATAACGGTTTTTTTTGAGAAAAACTCGATTTTATAAAAAACAAATATTTTTTTTTTTAATTTAAATCACCATAGCTCTCAAACAGATGCAGATACAAGATAACCACTTAAACCTTAATAATAGCCTATACGATTACCAACCATATAAGACTAAGTTGGTTGCTCTCCGATAAATATTTTGGAAGTTACAGTTTAATATTTGGGTGTACTTTTTTTCTGAACCAAATTTTTTAAACACCCTGTATCTCAAAGGATATCAAAAATGGATCCTCCCTCCACATACGATTTGTTTCTCAGACTGAACCAAGGAATCACCCCATGACGGATCAGCATCCCAAACCCGGACACCCTGTATAACAATTCTACTTTTGTATACAAACATACAACATAACTCGTATATACAAATTTCGTACGCAAAATATAATTGAAAAATTACATTTTTGTGACACACAATCATTTTGTTAGCTTGACCTCCAAATCACCTTATTTGGAATTACATTAAAATCCTATCGATTTTCACAAGACAAAATCAATACAATCATACAACGACAGTATATATGATGCTCTTTCAACAGCCTGCGTCATAACATTAACATCACATAATACAATCATCAATAACATGATTACCCGAACACGAAGTAAAACTAGTTACTGATTTTAAGTTCGGTGGTTTTCAAATGCACGAGGAAGAAAAGAAGCCGCACATTCATTCTAGTCAATTTTGGACTTCGCAGCAAGCAGAAGCAAACAACAAAAATAATATTATTAATAAAAAAAAATATTTCTGTTAAATAAAATTTAATATAATTAACCAAAGTTTAGTTTTCATTTATTCCACCAAAGGAAGTAAATTACATATTTAACATTATAGATTATTTCCAATTTGATATTGATTATTTCCATTTTGAAAATGATTATTTCCAATTTGAAAATGAAAAGGTATAGAACTTTATCCAAAAATCATTTTAGAATCCAATTTCCAATGTACATGTCAAATTTCATAGTTATCTGTTAAGAAATAGCCAAGTTCCACTATACTTCGTCATATTCCAGAACTTCATCCAAAATATGGTACATTAAGAATCTCATTTCCATTGCACATGTCAAATTTCATCATAATCGATAGAGAAATAGCCAAGTTCCATCATACTTGGTCGTATTCTAGAACTTCATCAAAAATCATTTTAGAATCCTATTTCCAACGTACAAGTTGAATTTCATCATAATTGGTTAAGAAATAGCCAAGTTTCATCCTACTTGGGCATATTCCCGAACTTCATCTAAAAATCAGTTTAGAATGCCATATTTCGTAAGTACCATAATCAAAATATCAAATGTATACTCCTGGCTTGGCACAACAAATAATCCATAACGCAATGTAAACCCATGTTAGTATCATAAATTCGCTTTCTTTTCATATAATACATATGAATGTATACAATCCAGCCGAAATATGTAATTTTTTATTCAGCCGGTAAAAGGTTGTTTGTATAAAGGTTAAAAAATCAAAAGCCAATAACATAAACTTATTAGGAAACTCAAGAAGCGTTTATTTTCTATTTTTCTAGAATAATGTTTTTTATTTATTGGTTGCAAACAATCACAGATTTTGCTTGTATGTACACTCACACATTAATATTGCAAACACAAAAAATAAACAAAAATAAAAGTAGGGGGGAAGATATTTCTACTTTTTCTCAGTAGATATATTATGAGCGATTGGCCTCTGTATTTTTCTGATTTACCAAATCGAAAATATTGGGATTGCCATGAACAATTAATATATTTGTCTATAAAAAATGCCGAAAAATCAAATTGTTTACATACAGACAAATTAAATTCTTAAAAAATATACGTGTGGGCATAATACACACACAAATGAGGTTTCTCCATGGGTTTTTATATTTGATGTAGTGAATAATAATTCGCTATGTCAGTACGTTCTGGCCAGATACTTAATGTATGTGGTTAGAGTGGAATTATTTGTAGTTTAGTCGTAGCAGCCTGATGAGTAGAGATGTGCAGTTTCGTTACTTTTAGGTAATCACGGGTACTCGTTACTTTTGATGTAATACTCGTTACTTTTTATTCGTTACAAAGTAATCACTACTAAAAGCAAAAAAATCTTTTTTCATTGTTTGTATGTAAAAACACAAACGTAAGGAGAAAAAAAGACAGAACTAGATTATATACGTTGGATTCAACTCAATGAAGCGAACCATTTTTTGTTTTGTTTTCATTTTAGTAGGTATAAAGTAACGAATATTTTTTAACCGAAGGAATCGTTACTTCGGGTAGTTAAAAGTAACGAGTATTAAATAACGAATAGTTACTACCCGCACATCTCTACTGATGAGTAGACCATACTGTTCAATATGAAACCAAACTACCAACAGAAAGAACTCATGGAGGGTTCTCATTTTTGCAGAGTGGTACATTGATATAACTCTTTGGGCCTTCAGCCAAAATTACGGGGAGGGGGGAAGATATTTCTACTTTTTTTCAGTAGATATATTATGAGCGATTGGCCTCTGTATTTTTCTGATTTACCAAATCGAAAATATTGGGATTGCCATGAACAATTAATATATTTGTCTATTAAAAATGCCGAAAAATCAAACTAAAAATAAAAGTAGTGAGAAATACGAATTTTTGTTCGATATGTTTTTTGTATTCTTTATACTCGTCGAGCAAACTCAATTCAAAGTCAAACGCAAATCAAGAAGAAGTAAGAGGTAAGGATAAATTAACTGCAGAGAGTCTGATTTAAGGAGAGTAAGAAGATACAGTTATTACAGTTCTATTGTATTTTCCATTTGTTGTTGTTGTTTTTTCATTTTTTGAAAATAAATGTTCTCGAGACGTCTCGGTATTATATCGTTTTTGGTTATACTTTGCGAAAGAATACAATGCATTTTCGTACGATTCCTACATTTTTAAAAACACATTATTTTAATTACTTTTCAGTTACAGCTCATACAATTTTAACAAGCTTCCCACAGGTATACATTGCTTAAATTCAAAAAAATCTACATTTTTGTCATCTTTGAAATTGTGGCTGTTTCAGCACGCTACGATTGATTTTATTTTTGAGCGTATTATTTCATGTGTTCAAATTTGACTATCACTTTTGCCTTCGAAGTAATCTGCTTTATTATTAATAATGTTTTGTGTACTCATGATTTTAATTTAATTTCACCTCAAGTTAATAATATTTATGTTGATTTTTTTTTGTTATAATTTATATTTTTAATATTGGTTTTTTCTCCAATTTGATTGACCAAAAAAAAATTATATTGACAGCTACACCAGTGCAATTTCGACTACTTTAGTTTTTTGGTAGTTTTGCCTTTCTTTTTCATACACCAACAAATAGTACTGTCATTGTGCTGCCATTTCGTATTGGACAAATATAAATTGTGAATAGTTTTTCATTTATGATCTTTCATTTTCATTATTATCAAATGTTTATGATTAAAATATTTTTGTTATTAAACGATAAAATGCGTGTTATACTTAAAAATAAATTATTGTTATACTTATTTTGTTTACTCTCTAAAATAACTAGGCGATTGTTCATTTCCACATCCCCGGCGGGCGTCAAATTTAAATACACGTATATGTGCTTTTGTATTGATTAAAACCCAGAGTTTATGCAAAAATATAAACATTTTTTATAGTAAACTGAAAGAATATGCTAATTTGTATAACTAGTTTTTTAAATATACATATATGTATTTAAATATGACACCCGGGTGTTGGTTGCGTCTCAATAGGGTAGGGGTTGACTGTCTATACCCATGATTCTCGTGGTCTATATTCCAACGCTGGAACTATGTAGAAACCACCAAATGTGTCTAGTATACTTCCACGTGGTAATACAAGGGCAACGATGTGTTGCATCGGCTAAATACTAGAGGGGCGTGCAGTACACTATAAATGAGCAATAAGCGGAACAAATATGGAAACTAATACCCCAGGTGGTACACCTGTTGCTCAGGTAAATCCACCCTCTTTGGACGTCGGTCTCATGGATTCTGGGGACACCAGCCATTGCCTTACTACAATTATTTTAACCAGTCCCAAGACATGTCGGTGAATAAATCAGCAATAAATTGAGTGCAACAGAAAATGATAATTCACATCCCTTCCAGAGGAGTAAGAAAGTATCGTATTTTCCGATAAGAGGCGGTAGTCAAAATAGAGTGTGCTAAAATCTTAAAAAATTTCTATGTAAATAAAAAAATAAATAAATAAATAGTCCCTCCATTGGGGCCAGCAGCCACAACACTCGTGCTACAAACGAAGAAACGCTTAACAATGAATTGTGTCAAGTTAATAATGCATTAGTTGAAGCCAGAATACAATTCCACAAGAGTACCACATGGATGAAGAAGAACTAGCTCGAGAAACTGAGTGAATAGGAGTTAAAGGCGAGAGAAAAAAAAAAGGCACGGAATAATACGCCCTCCCCAGCTCAATTAAAGGATCATGTTCCAAATATTATCCAGAAACAACCAAAAAAATACTTCCACCACCGCCAATAGTAATAGATGAAGTCAAAGACTACGATTTACTAAATGAGCAAATAAAAACAATAACTACTACTAATAATTTTAACGCAAAGATGATGAATGGAAACACCATCAAAATAAACTTGAAAGATGGTGAAACTTACAGAAAAGAAGAAAAACATGCTTGGCACACGTTTGAAGACAAACAAACCAGACCAATTAGGGTCATGGCTAAAACCTTACACTCTACGTATAAACCATAGAAAAAATAATTGATAACCTGAAAGCAAAAGGATTTAAGGCAACTGAAGCATCAATTAAGCTAAAACGGAGAGGCAAAGTACCTCTCAACATGTTTATGTTGACTTTTGATACTGATGAAGTATCGAAAACATTTATCAAATTAAGTAACTCTTGGGATGCAAGGTGGTTATTCAGCCTGTAAGAAGATCTAAGCTTATACCACAATGTAAACAATGTCAAGCCTATGGACATACACAAAAATATTGCTTTAAATGTTTAGGTAAACATTATACCAAAGCTTGTGTAAAAGCTAAAAATATTCAACCTAAATGCGTTCACTGTGGAGAAAAACATCCGGCTAACTAAAGAGGATACAGTATTTCTATTGAACTGCAAAACATCAAAAATAAGAATGTCATTGCTAAAAATCCAAGTTTATTCAAGAAGCAAGCGGTTAAGATGAACTAACCCGAAGTAAATCGTAGAGTGTCGGGAACTACTCAAGGACAATTTGGTAAAATGACTTATGCTCAAGTAATGATGAGCAACGGAAATCTAGGAAAAACTGCTTAAAATGACGATGAGTACAGCACTAAAGGGAGCCATCCCTAAACAGAAAAATGACCAATGATTTTAGAATCTTATGTTGGAATGCCAATAGACTGATGCAACATCAATGAGAACTGCAAGTGGTTCTGGACCAGAAAAAATCGATGTATGTCTCATTACGGAAACAAACTTCACTAGACAATCAATCATTAAATTTAAAAATGATCAAACATATCACACTATTTACCCTAGAAACACTGCTAAAGGAGGTAGTGTGGTTATAATTAGCCATAGTATTCATCAATATGAAGAGTTAAAATATGATACAAGAGGAATACAAGCAACTGCTGTTATTGTCAAAATCAAAAGTAGTTCTATTTGTATTGCTAGTATTTACTGCCCACCGCAACACTCAATGACAACAAAATATTATTTCTAGTTCTTCAGTATATTAGGAAAACGATTTGTACTTGCAGGAGACTTTAAAGCAAAAAATGTCCACTGCGGCTCCAGAAAATGCAGGTGTGAAGCTCTCTCAACTGGAAAACCAACCTACTAGCCAACTGTTCATAATAAAGAACATATCTATAAATTATGTACAAGCAGATGAAACCCATGGCTTAAACTCTGATCATTCACCGATACTTCTAACGTTAAGTGAAAAAATCTTTTAGAAAGAAAGAAACAAATTTATAGTCAATAAACACACTAAATGGGAATGCTTTCGACTATCGCTAAAGAAAAAATTAACTTAATGGTTACATTAAAGACCGAAGAGCAATTAGAAGAAGAAGTTAACAAATTTGTAAACGAAATACAGCCAATCAGATTGGGAAAATACCCCTGAAATTGAAAAGAAAATCAAGGGAAACAACCACCCTATGGAAATTAGGGAACTCAGCAGAAAAAAGAAGAGCGAGAAGAGTATGGCAACAAACAAGGGCCCCCCAAGATAAAACTCATTTGAACAATCTCACTCAAGAATTAAGAGGAGATTTATTTATTTTTTTAAATAAAAAAAAAAAAAAAATTGACGCCCGCCGCCGAGCTCGGAATGATAGAACCTTAATAGTTACATTAAACATTAACATTTTTGAATTTGGCGATTCACTTCAAAAAATATTAATTGTTGGTTGTTTGTCTTTTCTACAGTGTATTTTGGCAGTAAACAGAAATACGCATAAAAAGTGTAATTCGATTGTATTGTTCGATTGACGCTGAAATCAAGATTGCACTTCCAAAGAGGGGTAAAAATCAATCGAAAACGCCATTAGAAAGTAGGTATTTACATTAGTTTTCAGATTTAAATAATGATTATTTGTCTTGAGATCTGGATAATTATTTTTCATTTTTATCGAATAAAATATCAGAATTAATCATTTAGATTTCTATTTTTTAAGGTTGTTAATGTATGAAATTTTAACAAAATTTTATTTACCATCGCACTCGGTTTTGTTTGTTTTGAAGCCGACATTTTTTAACGAAATGAATTGTGTTGTTCTTGTTATTGGTACGTAAATTTATGTTTATAGTATGGTTGATTTTGAAATAAATTTGCCGTAATTGTTCCTAGTTTCGTTGGTCGATCAACATTAGAAGAAATGTTGCTGCCTGCGCCTAAAATTTTTTTTCATATAATTTTACTTGTGACAACCAATTTTTGCCATTTTCAATTTTAACGTAACTACAAATAAAATTATTTAAATCTGATGATTGACGCAAACATATTGAAAACATGATGACCTCTTTTCATAATATAAACGTTCGAATGTCATTGAAAAAGCATTTTTTGCATTGCCATGAGCACGGCTAGCGTTTTCACCAAGTGACAGCAAGGCTCGAACATTGGTACAGCTGCAAAAACCTACATGCACTTTTGGGTGACTTTTGTTGGAATTTACAAAAGGAAGAAGATCCCGAAGACGATACAAAAAAATTAGAAAATTAAAATTGAAAAAGTTAAGAAAAATGTTAATTTTTTACAAAAAAATTATCAAAAATCAGGGGCCTTGATTTCGATCGTCGTCGTTTTCTGTTGTTTTGTTGTATTAGTGCTATTGTTTTCGACCGTGTAAAGGCGATTGTTACTTACCGACTGTGGTCGAAAATTTATGATACATGTTTCACCACTTTTTATTTTCGACTGTCATCGTTTTTATAAAACTTAATTTTATGTTTACTATCCTGAAGTTTATTAAAATAATTGAAAGTAATAATTTTATTAAAAAAAAGCAATATAAATAGTGTATTAATTAAAATGTAAGTAAAATTTTATAAAATTAAGTAATTATATACTTTATTTTTATTTACAAGTTAGTTTTGAATTGTTAGGTTATGTTAAATTGGTTTATGTTCTTAGGACTACCAGACAAAAACATACAAATTTGCGACAATACAAATTATTACTTGAAGTTTTGTAAAAAAAATCCTACAATAGCAACAGCATCGCCATTATCAGCTGAAGGGAGGGTAACAGTAAACAATTTGTGGGAGAATCGCACCGTGATATTAAACGCGGCTGGGGCACCGATAAACAGCGCAGACAAATGGAGAAAAGTAAGTTATTAATTTTATAAATAATTTCTACAATCTATGTTAACGTTAACTTACATTTAGGTTTTCAAAGATTGGAAAAACAAAATACGGAGTAAAGTAGCTGCCAATAAATTAGCTCGGCAAGGGACAGGCGGAGGGCCTAGCACCGAGCACTGTTTTAATGATTTGCAGGATAGATTGATTGAATTAATCAGTGTACGTGAAACCATAGACGGAGTAGGTTTAAGCTTTGGAGCCCCAAGTGAACCAAGTGATCGTGATGACATAATTCAAGTTTCAGCAGTAATAAGCGAGGTCCAACCCGACATGGAAGATATACCGGACAACTTAACCAGTCTAGAAATGGAAGATGCACCAAATAATAACGATGGAATGGTACAAGACCCACCGAATAGCACCCAATCTTCCACCAGCAGTATCTACTCGTAGGAGACCGTTATTAAAAAAAATCCCTACTCCAAAAGTAAGTGGACATTCAGAAAAAAAGGATGAAAACTATTAATTTAAAGTTAAATAAAATTTATCGGCAAAATCAAGAAATAAACAAATACTTAAAAAAAATGTATTTATTGAAATCGATGGAATTTAAGTACCAAAAATAACGGGACATGAGGCAAAGTACCGAATATTTGAATTAATTTTTTAATTTAATTATTTTGTGTGAACATGAATTACTAAGTACAACTATTATTTTTATTATTATTTTGATTTCGTTATATAACTTAGAAAATAAGGCTGAAATAAAAAATAATACTAATTTGAAGTTTTTGTTTATATGTATGTTTATTAGTCCAATAAATCTAAATTAAATTACTACATCAGAAAAATGGTCCAGTAATTTGGTTTCGGATTCTACGAGCTTCACTTTGATGTGTAGTGGTTTGTGGTTAGTAGAGTCGAAATTTGATCTGTAGAATCAATTTCATCTCCTAAATCAAGAAGGGGTTCATCAAAATCCACAGCTTAATGTATTAAAACGTTATGTGGCAGACTATACACATTAATAATTTGGCATACTTTCTTGGGAGTATAATGCAGCTCCCGCGCTGCTAACAGGCATCGAAATCTAGCCTTGAGTACACCAATGCATCGTTCTACTGCATTCCTGGTTTGTGAATGAGCAATGTTGAATCGCGATTCTGGTGTGTTTTCACTCACCGCCCGATGTGGTGTAATAATCCACGGCTCTAATGGGTAACCTGAGTCTCCTAGAAATGCAAGTTAATACATAGTAATAACGATTTGCAATGTGATCTTCATTACGTACCTAATAGCCAAGAATTTGTGTCACTATTCCATTGTCTGGACAAATAAGATCTCTCTGCTGAAAGATTCCAGATCATGGAATCGTGGCACGAATCACCATGAGTAGCATTGACAGCTCTTATACGTAGTTTATGTATTATTATAAATCTGAAATAAAGCAAATGTGGCATAAATAAATAAAAATGCCACTTCAATTCGGCATTATACATACAAATATTGCGTTGGCAGCATGGTATCCTTTCCTGCTGTAATAGATGTGTTCTAACTGTGTGGGTCTAATTATTTTGATTTGAGACCCATCAACACAACCAATTACGCCTGGAATTCCACTTTTTCTAAAAACTCCGTTTTTATCTGAGCTTTTTCGGTTTCGGTCATCATCATGGTTATCCACTTACTGCAGTGATTGCTTACCAATATACTTAAGGTTTCGGCAATAGCGTTGCTTGTACTTTGTTGCGATAATCCTATGTGTAAATCCTGTCCTACACTTTTCTGGTAGCTGCCCTGTGCCAAGAAGCGTATCGTTGCGGCAAATTTTATAAGCGGCGGTATTCCGGCCGAGTTCGATGTAACGTATTTTTCCTCTATTTGCTGAAAGTAACATTTTGAATGTTTAATATTATTTATGTGTTATAATTTGTAAACAATAATTCTCACTCTGTCTCACTCAATGAGAATATATTAGAACTAGCTCTAATATTTCTTCTTTGGAAGTTTATATTGAAATCGCTCTCATCACCACTACTATCACTATCAATTAAATAATGGCCTATTAAATCCATTACACTCGAAAATTAAATAATTTGAAACAAAAATATTTTAAAATGCGAACCGCGAAATGATTAAAAAATGTTTGACGCTTTGATAGTTTTGACACAAGGATAGTGCTAAAACATTATATTTTATGCTGGTAATACTTGATATATATAGTACTAAATTTTGGTTGTTGATCGAAATGAACAGTACGAAAATTTTCGACGGTCGTTCAAATATAGACGATAACAAACGAAGGCGATATAGCAGCCGTCGAAATCAATAGTTAGACCCCAGCATAAAATCGGCTGAATCGACTCAATTTTTTTTAAATAGTTTCTAAATATATGCGAGGTTTATTCGGTCGATTTTGATCGATTTAAATTCAATAAATGATCAAAAAATGATAATAAAAAAAGTGTTTTTCGTCGAAATGAAAAGAAAAAAAAAATAGCACAAAAATGTGGATGTGGAAGTGGTTTTTCTGTCTTGATATGTTCGGCAATATTGTTTGTCTTGACTTGCGCAACAACTTTGCTGAATAAATAAAGCATAACGAAAATGTTAATGGTTCAGCAGCTATCAACGTGAAAATGAGTGTATATTTTGCCAAACTTTTCACTCTGAGCCAAAACATGTCGAAAGCAATATCTCAAAAACGAGGACTAACTTTGAAATGGTACTAGCACCATTAGATTCAGCGTACTCGAATTAGGTTTACCTTCTGGGTGCCCAGCTTGTCACTTTTTCCAACTAGCAGAGTGTAATCAAAAGAAAATAAGGGAGATTAAATTAAAAAACATTCTACAACAATAACACTTTGTATTAAAAAGAGAAAATTCAATTTAATGACGTCATGATTTGTCCACATCTAAAACCAATGGTAAGAAAAAAGACAACACGTGTCCGCTCAACAATCGAATTTAAAATAAATCAAAAAGAGCCAAACAGAAAAAATTAAATCAATACAATGAGCGTGAGGAAAACGAAAAATCAAAACAATCTAGCAGCTTTGCAAATTCAAAATAACAATTCAAATTTGAATGGAGGCAATGAAACAGATGATTATTGTGTTGCTTATAAATTTCGAGTTATGAGTTTATGACGTACATATATTACAAAACAACCACATTTTAAAGTTCAAAAATACCTTATTTTTTAAGACGATTTTCACCAAAACCATCTTGATGTAAATAGAGCCGGCATGTGAAAAATGAACTTAAAATAAGGGATATAGAAACACCAAAAATTCATTTATTTTCATAGAGTTTGTATGCAAAAACGCGATTTCGATTGACGAAAAACATGAATTAAAAGTTTAACCCAGTTAAACCTTTTTTTCTAACCTCGCTATAAAACAACTCAATGTCTTACTCATTTAAAACACAGGTTCTCAAATTTCTTGATTTTCCAGCAATAATCAAAATAAAATAAGGGAATTTAAATTAAAAAACATTCTACAACAATAAAAATATGTATTTAAAAAAAAAATTCAATTTAATGACATCATGATGTCCACATCTAAAACCAATGGCAACAATCGAAATTAAAATAAATCAAAAAGAGCCAAACAGAAAAACTTAAATCAATACAATTAATGTGAAGAAAACAAAAAATCGAAACAATCTAGCATGCTTCGCAAATTAAAAATAACAACAGAACGATATTCAAATTCAAATTTGAATAGAGGCAATGAAAGAGATGATTATTGTGTTGTTTGTAAATTTTGAGTTATTAGTTTATGACGTATATTACAAAAACAACAACAAATGAAGCAACAACAACATTTGATTCAAGACTCATTTTGGATCACAAATGGTGATCTAAAAGTGGTTGAATAATATTTTGTAAAGCGACAAAGAATATGATGAATGCAGTACGAGTATGAAGAGGCAGATTCTAAACGAAACGAGACAGAAGATTGAAATTTGGTGTTTTTTTTTTACGCATTTTGTTTCATGAGACATGATCTGATCTGGATTAGATCAAACGTCAAGAAAAGCGGCTAATATACCTAGTTGGTGAGGATATGCAAACAAAGCAATTAAATCGTGCAGTTTAATCGAGGTGATACAAAAATGTTAATTAATTTGGAAAAAACTAAATAAAAATTGTGGGCCAACGAACCATTCTATTGGAAAACTGCAGACAATTGGGAAAATATGGTGTAATTTAAACAAACACAATGAAACTGTTGATGAAACTTTGATATTTCGGAAGTTCAGAAACATCATCGTAATGACAATAGAATTACTGCTGAAACGAATGATTATGATGAATCACGCGAGTCGAATACTAGTGCAGTAAGTAATATTAAAAGGAGAAGTGATTACGATAAGAATATTCAAACACCCAATTTTACGATTAGAATATTCAAACATCCAATAAACCGGCAATTTCATCTGCTTCATGAGCTGACATATCCGACAGCAAAATCCACATTGGTTTTGGGAACTGTTGCCACAGAAATGGGACTCCAGCACAATGAAGTTGTAGTCAGCAGATCGACAATTAGAAGGACGAGAATGCAGTGCAGAAAGGATTACGCTCATAAGATTAAAACCGATTTTACCTCATCTTGTCCTTTAGCTCTTTATTGAATTGGCAAAATATTACTCAATATTACAGGCCATTCAGCTATTGACCGTTTACTGGTTAATGGAACGGGAAATGGTAATACTCAACTCCTAGGAGTTAATAGCAAGCCGCAGCTATTCATAAACTCATAATGGAATCAAATCTCCAAAACAAAAAAGAGCACATGCCTTGCTTGAAAAGAACATGGTGAAAAATGATTACATTTTCCTTAAATTCACCATATTTCCGAAATATTTTTGTCAGCTTTATGTCAGGAAACCAGCGATCCTGAAATTTTTGTTCTTTAAAAATTTCTAAAAGCTTGGGCAGTTATTAATAAAAATCAGTTCAGAATTGGAATAGCTGATAGCTTTATTTCAAATAAAGTAAGGACATCAGTGGACGATACGATAGAATTCGCCAAAAATCAATTTTCGTTATAGCAACAATTTAACATTTTTAATTAACTGTCGATAAGCTTTATTATTAATTATACCTCATTTACAATTTTAGATAGCATACCCACGATAGGATAAAGTACAAGGAGCTTTTAGAACTTACGATTAAATTTCTTGGTGGTGACAAAGAAATCCAGATCCAATTTAAGCATCCAGGTGCCTTGCATCGCGCTAGTTGGATGAGTAGGGCAATTTATTGTTTGAAAACCTGAATATTCAAACATTGAATATTTTCAACGAACAATGTTCTTTTTTTGAAGTCTACAAATAGAAAAAGATTTGATTGATGAAGAATTAGCAAATTGGAATCAAAATGGTCGCTCCGTTGTAGAAAATTTAAGACTGACGAATGATGTAGCAGAAAGAAGTGTCGCTCTTGTAGAAGAATTTAATTCATTAACAACGTGTAATAAAGAGCAGAAGAAATATTAGCAATAAAATCACTGAAAAACATAATTTTTTTTTTTTTTCAATTTTAACCCTTTGGGACCGGACTTCAACGAATGTTGACATAACATTTTCGCATATCTCTTTAGTAAAATTTAAGAAAAAGAGTTTTAAATTACTCCTACTACTCTTTGAGAGAGTAATTAAATTTCTGTTTTTATTGTATTGGGTGTGTGAATATGACTCCGCCCTTTTTTGTTAAAATAAAACACATTTGCATGTTTAGAAAATGAAAGAATTATTTATTGAAAGTATGTTCCATTTGCAGCTACCACTCTCCCCCATTTTTCAGGCAGTTTACGGATTCCCCCTCTGAAAAAATCTTGGTATTTGGAGGCGATCCAATCATTATGCCGATTTTCGATCTCTGCGCGAGAACTGAACCTCTGTTCAGAAAGAGACGACTGCATCGACCGGAATAAGTAGTAATCTGAAGGAGCTATGTCTGATGAATACGGCGGGTGGGGTAGAACTTCCCAGTCCTGTCCTTGTAAATAATTTTCCACAACGTTTGCAACATGTGGTTTTGCATTGTCATGCTGAAAAATTAATTTGTTAAAAATTAATCTAACCCATTCTGGTCGTTTTTCCTCTATAGCTTGCTTCAAACGTATTAGTTGTCGTCGGTACACATCGTCATTGCTAGTTTCACCTGATTCCAGCAGTTCATAATATATCACACCTTTCTGATCTCAGCAGATACAGAGCATAACCTTATTGCAATGGATATCTCGCTTTGGTTGCGATGGACCAGCTTCACCACGCTTCACCTAAGATTTTTGGCGTTTGCGATTCTCATAATAAATCTATTTTTCCTCTCCAGTAACTATCCGATGCAGATAACCTTTTCTTTGTTGTCTTTGAATCAGTATTTCACAAATGGTTTTTTGACGTTCGAGGTCTCTTTCTTTTAATTCATGTGGAACCCAGTTGTTAGCTTTTTGAACCATTCCGATTGTTTGTAAACGTTTTGCAACAGTTGATCGATCAACATTTAATGCTACAGCCAATTCTGATTGTGTTTGAGAAGAATCTTCAACCAATAATGTTTCCAATTCAGCATCTTCAAATTTTTTGGGTGGTTTTCCATGCTCTTTATCTTCAATGCCAAAATCATCATTTTCAAATCGTCTAAACCATTCTTTGCACGTTGTATTCAATGGAGCATGCTCACCTTAAATTTCCACAAGCAAACGATAAGTTTCCGCTGCACTTTTCTTTGCAATAAAATAATGTAATAAAACTTTCCGTAAATGATGTTTATTTGGAATAAAATTCGACATTTTGAAAGAGTTAAAAATACTATACGTTTACACTTCAACCAAATGTCGTATACTGCGTTTGATAGCTGACGACATCAATTACTATAGAATACAAGTATTGCGCTTACGTAAGCAGTAAAAATAACGACGCCAATTGAGAAAGGGCGGAGCCATATTCACACACCCAATAACGCAAAATTTGACACTCTGACAGAAGTTTTTGTATGAATGCTGCTGCTTTGCAAGGTAATTGAAAAACAATTTTTTTCTAGTATATGCGTGATTGTTGTAAATAAACAACAAAGTGAAAATCAGTATCATTTTGGGAATACTAATGCCATTACGGCAGTCGTAATTGTTCTTAACGTACGTTGACAAATCGCCTCAAAGATAAGTAAGTAAGTAAGTAAGTGTAAGTCGACAAATGTTGACAAATTGTCTCAACGGTTACGATTGTATTAGTTACACTTGAAAAGTTTTGGCAACAAACGTTTACCTAACAACAGGTGTATTATTATATTTATTTGATGCATACCAACACATTGCGGGACAAAAGCTAAAAAAAATCGTAGAGTTTTATAAAATATAAACAAGATAAACTTACTTAATTTATGATTTATTAAAGCCTACCTTACCTCTATTTATGATATTTTTTTAAAAGAAAAATGAACCCCGAAATATAAAATACACGAATGAAGAAGCGGCGGAGCTTATAATGGCCGAGGACCCGGTCTTCGACGATATAGACGAGGGTGAAAGTGAAACCACTGAATCACATCAGCAAGACGTCGAAGTGGCGAGAAAGAAACTATTATTTTGGGAAGAAGTGGAATTGATAGACACGCATTTCGCTGAACTGACGAAGACAACAGATACAGCATGGAGAAAACGTCCCTTTAATAATTTATCTTTTAATTTCGAATATTCTGATTTGTCTTCGTCAGTTTATGCATGCCGAAATAGCTGCCCATACGAATCGGTATGCTATGCAAAGCGGTTTAGGGGTTTCCCACATCATAATGGGAGTACTAGGGTTTTCCCCAGGTTAGAATGTATTGGAATCAATACCTCGAACTATAATGTATTTCAAAAGTAATGCCTCGTGATCGATTTTTTTGGTTCAGGCGCAATTTACACTTCGTGGACAATAACATGATTCCTACAAACTGTCAAGATAAATTCATAAAGGTATGGTATCTTATTAACGTCATTAGTGGCATGGTATGGTATCTTATTAACGAGGCATTAAAGCATTAAAAGTTAGGCTTGTTTGATCAATAAGCCTGGCCATTCAATATTCTTTGACAATTACTTCAGTTCCTCCCAGATTTTTGAAATTTTGTTACAAAAACAACTAAATGCAGCCGAAACTATTCGTTTCAATCGATTTAATAGTTCAAAATTCAGTACAGATGACGAGATGAAACAAAAGGGCCGTGGATCATCGGAGGAATTAACTAGTCGAGATGGAAAATTTTTCTGGTGAAATGGCAAGACAACCGATCCGCCCACTTGGCCTCTAACTTTGTTAGTGAAGGCCTTAATTCTAAGAAAAAATTGCTTTTATGATTTTCATTCTACCAAAATAAGGATTAAATATTGAAATGTACTAAACAAACCTATAATCTAGCTACTGCTAGATATACATACATACTTATAAATTACTATATAACAACGTCTTGAATAAATTATATGGAGTAAATACACTCAAATTTGTTTGATTATTAAACACGATGAGTCAGATTTTCGACATATGTTGACGGAAGCTGGCACCGGAACCGTTGACCGGAGGTCAATTTGGTTAACGGATTAGAACTCAACATCCTTAAATTAGTGAAGTACCCTCATAACTGATTTAAATCTGATACTTGTTTGGGGCCTCGTCTGAAAGAGTTAAGTAATTTTGTTCGAACTAAAATAACAAAATAAAGGTACATACAAAATAAACTTAAGGGTAACATTTCACAGATAATTAGAAAAATATAATTAATTACTCGGTCTGTAGAAAATTTTTTTTGGAAGCTCGCTTACTTAATTTTGCATTAACGAAATTTTACTCATTAAATTTGATGTTTCAATGGCTTCAAAATGTAACCTAACATCTGAATTTTTGTTTTTAGGGAAATCTCTAAGACATTCAGAAAAGATCCGCATTAAAATATTTCTTTTCTAATCACCACTTTCAGAACTACACGCCAAGTTTTAGCTAAACTGTCTCAAATTTCAATACACTCTTTGGTATTCCCTTTAAGCTCATTGGGCTGGCATTATTAGTTTAAGGTGTGAATCTTTCAGAAAAGTCGTACGCACCAAAAAAATCCTAATTATACATTTAATAATTGTATAGATAAACACTCTTGCGAAAAAGGTTTTATACTTAAACAAATAAAAGCTTATTCTGAATTTTAAATCGATATTCAAAATTCTGAAATTGTGTGCACAAAATTTCGATCAAATTTTATTTTATGCTGATTGAATTCGCGATCGAATTAGTTTATTCAAATTTTATTTTTATTGAATTCAGAATTGGAATATTTTGAATAATCGATTATTTTAGAAAAAATAATTCCGAATAGAAACATCACACAATCGACCACTATCTTGGCAGTTAAATTGTTAATGAAAAAAATTATATATTATCAACTATTTACTGATAGCGTGTTATTTATTTTTAGAGGTTGTAGAGCAAAATGGAAGATGCAATAAAATAGCCTTATCAATAATTACTGTACTGACGTACTGAATTAAGATTATAAATGGCAAAAAAAAAATAGTATTGTTAGTTGAACAATTAAACGACTTTCATAAATTTATTCATCAGTTAATTTATTAACAAAAAAAGATGAAAATATATTTAATTTGTTTTGCTGTAATAATCACTAGTTTGGTGCGATTGGGCGCAGGTGATTTCAATGTAGCTAATAGTGAAAAATACGAAAATGCTGCCGGTTTAGCTAACGATTTAGATGGTTATCAAAACGATGGCAGTGAAATTGTTTTTCCATCGTCGAATGAAATAACGATCGATGATCGATCATTATTCACGGCGCCGATACTCTGTCCACCTGGTGAACGTGTTAACGAAAGAGGACGATGCTATTTCTATCATACATAATTTGCCCCTTGTATGATGTTGTCATGTGTAAACTAATTAATAAAATTGTGCTTTGAACCTAAATATGTTTCTTAGTTTTATTGGAATTCTGTGACAGCCTATAAGTGACTTTCATAATCTAAATAAATGTTTACAAAATTCTGTGCTTAATCAATTCCGATTAATTTGAATTAATTTTTAATTTGAATAATAGTTTATTACTGCCTTTTTTGATTATATTTTGGAGTTGAATAATTTGGGTTGTTTGTGGCTTTGTGGAAAAGGCTCTTAATTTTTTTGATACATCCGAATCTTATCAGTATTCCATTTTTTTGCTGAGTGATTCATATCATTTGGCCAACGCCAAACTTAGCATTAAAGATTTTTTTTATTAATAATCAAAATCCTAGTTATCTTTGAAAATTCTATCCCAATTGTTTGGCTGTGACCAGAGTATGCGAGATAAGCGAGGCGTATATTGACAAAAACTATACGTTTTGCTTTATTGTAAAAAATGTTTGATAGGATTCAATACACAAACATACTATTCTGAATTACGACTACAGCGCCCAATCGGAATTTTAAACTTATTGCAAAATAGCTAGCGATGTTGCAAGCTGTTAATTGAAAATCTCTATAGAAAATGGAAAACCAAATTTAAAAATGTTTGTGAAATACTTCCCAAAAATAAAATTGTAAAATTTTCATATGAGTATATTATATGATATAAGGAGAGAAGATGTGATATTCCGCAGATAAAAATAGCCAACAAATGAGAGCCATTTTATACAGTAAACAAAAAAAAAATATTAACACAATGGTGAAGTGGTGCACTACGTACTACATTCTTTCTTTTTAGTTCTGCAACACTCGCAAACTCCGAATTAATTTCGCTGCCGTGAGCACAAAAGCCGCAAATCTTTGATTGCTCCGAAATACAGGCATCTCTATTGATTGTATAGAACGTTGCGTTGTTAACTAGATAAGTAGTAGCAAAGAATATCTATACTAAGAAGCGAAAACAAATACAACATAGTATATACACTAAATTTTTGAAATCTAACATTCATTTTTTCTAAATCCATCTATTGAGTAACTTTGAATTCAAATAAATGAACTTACTACAAAACTTTACTGCAAAAAAAGAAATTATATTTTTTTCATTCGTTTTGTGCACAACCACATGCAAAAAATATATTTTTATTTATATGAAAACACCAACACATATATTTTTTGTTTGGTTTTGTTTTAGAGCGTGCGCGATCGACGATCATATATTTTTTATTTTCCTACCTTTCTAGTGTTGCATTCATATATGTACATATAGCAAAATAAATAAAACAACAACAAAAACTTAATACATATACAATATATGTACATATGTTCATGCACAAAATTTTATTTATACCATATGGGATCGATAATGAAATATTGTTTGATTTTCTATTTGAAATTAATAAAAGGAACAATTTATTGTTTTTATTAATTGTCACAACTGATAAATACATCATTACATAACAAATTTTTGACAATTTTTAATGATAAACAACTTTTCATTCTAATTGAAGAACAATTTTATCATTTAGTATTTCCCAATTTTTATTTTACAGAGAATGTTTTCAAGGTTAAAAGGAATACAAAATTTCATTTGTTTTGGTTTTTCAAAACAAACAAAGATCATTGACCTTGTGTGTGTGTTTTAAATTTTAATGAATATTCTGTTCGAGATCGCGATAGCAAAAACTCGAATTTGGGTAATTTAAATTTAAATAATGTCAAGTTTTTGAATTACATAAGGTAGATCTAAAACATAAGGTACAAAACCTTTAACATAAAATTTACAACAACAAAGCAATGTAAATCTGTAACACATAGAAAAATAACGACAGTTTTGAGAATATGTATACATGAATGTTATTAATTTATATGTATTGCAAATATTGCAATAACTTGCGTGCCATAGTAAGTTTTGTCAGTTTAATTTTTAATTTTGGGGCCCAAACCCGATTAAGTTCAGCCAGGACTTGGGACTTGGAGCCACTACTTTAGTTTATACTCTTCTTTGTATTTTATACATTTGGCCCAGAATATTTAAAGTATTTTTAAAAATTATTAACAATTTATATTCAAATCAATAATAAAAACGATAAATGCTTTTTAAATCTTTATTAGTTTATTTGAGGAAAAGCCATATGGAATTTATTTGATAAAAACAACAAATTTTACAAATCCATTAGGCATAAAAACCTCGTCTTAACTAAAAATAACATAAATGATATAGAATTAAAATATAAATAATAAACAAAAGTAAAATATAAAATTATAAATAATTAGATAATTCATTAATAACAATAAAATTTATATAAATATAAACACATAATAACAAAATATAAAATAATCCATTAATAACAATAAATATATATATATATATATATATATATATATATATATATATATATATATATATATATATATATATATATATATATATATATATATATATATGGCTATAATAACAATACAGGAACATTGGTTGCTATCACGATACTTTTTGAAAATCACAGTACAGCATGTCAAATTTGTGTTGCGGTGTGTGTACATGAAAAAGAATTATTTCAATATTATATGGTTACATTTTAAATATATCTTATATGATTGATCAGGTATAGGTATGTTACTCTGTTAAAATTCTAAGTCTTCGGTTTTGTTTTTTTATAGGAGTACGTGGATTTGAAGTTACGCATCTTTTTTTATTCTTTTCGGATTTCCTTTTATTTTTAATCTTTTCTAATTGCCATATACAATTTTTCCGAATTAAAACCAGAATTAAAAATTTTAATGTATTTTGCTTGTGGTTTCTACAAGCTCCTGTAAACCATGTAGAATGTCTTTCATCTGCATTAGTTTCATTTATACATTTATTGTATATGGTTTGCAATATTTTCGAACTGTGCATGTTCGTTGAAAAATATTTTGCAAACACTGTCACATGAATTGTTGTTATTTCTAAATATAAGTCAGTCGGGTTTCTTAAATATAAATCTTCCGAAGAATTTAAATAATTCTTGCATTTTATCAAATATTCTGATGGCAAATTTAAACTTTCATCTTGTTTGACCATAAGTTCTAAACAAGATTCACAATTAGACTTTTTTATTAATTTATAAATCACATATCCCAAAAAATATCGTAAACTTGGCAAGTCAATCTCAAAATGTTGATTAATAAAGCTACCAACAAATGCTATCTCATTAAAATCCGAATCCTCAAATTCCTCAATGGTTTTATCTGTTCTCGGCACTGTACTTAAGTTTTCATTGTCCATTAGTTCATCTTTTGAATTCTCAATTTCATGTGGCAACCTATTTGAATTAAGAGCCTCTGGTTCTAACATAAATGAACAATTGTCTGGTTCGTAATTGAAATTTGAAGTATGAAAAATAAGCTTGCTTGATATAATCTTAGCGACAATAAAATTAAAATCATAGACAGACGGATTAAAATTGTTACCACCTTTTGAACGAATTTGTGAAAATAAATTTTCCACAGCGTCGGTTTGTAACTTCGATGTTAAAATATATAGTATATTGGGATTCTCTTTGCACACCATGCTAGTTAATTGTAGTATACCCATAATTGTCTGACTTAAACCATCGATGCAAAAAATTTTATTTTTAGATTGAACCTTTATCTTTTTTAAATAGTCAATCGTGAAGTTTAAAATTGTATACGGTTCATTACCAGCTTCCAACGACAGTGCTGAATTGGCTTTATTCGAGCAAAATTGACTTTTGCTATTTAAAGCGTCAAATAATTTATCAAATTTTTCTATAAATGATGCAGTAGCAGAAGCATGTTTTACTGCTTTCGCAGTTTTAAATTTTTTTAAATATTCAAAAGTTTTTATCCCGTTTGCACAACTTCGACTTAAAATTTGAGTTGCCAAGTTAACTCTCATTCGCTCAAATGCGTTGGGATATATATGTCTTCCAGTTAACTTGGGGCAAACCCTTGTTACCGATTGGCTGTCCATTTTATATAGTTCAACTATTACACTCCATGTTACCAGACCTTCGGGTGTAATTATATCATATGCTAAAAGTGTATTTCGAACTGATTTTAGCAAATGCGGAATATCGTACAATGCAAATATCTTCTTATTCTGAAACATAAAGAATGGCTCATCTGATTTTACTCCCAATAGTGTATAAGCATTACGATTATTTGTACCTTGGTCACATACAACTGCTCTTATTGAAATACCCAGTTGTTGTACCACTTCGATATTCTTTAAAATTAAATCCTTTAATTTCGTTCCACTTATAGGCCCTTCAGTTGCGACATAGCTTATTACAAATTTATGGGTATTAAATAAGCCTCTTGACATAAATAAACAGATATACTGTGCCACTTTTGGTTCTTTTTCACCATTACCAAAATCAACTAATCCTACGATTTGGTCACTCACCCCATTATATTTTAAATCAGGCCGAATTTTAATTTCATCAAATAACAATATATGTTGTTTGTCACGATCTGATATATTTTTTACTTTGATCCCAATCTGTTCTATCAGTTTCTCATTGAATCCCGGTTGTAGCTGACTCAATATATTCCAATTATTAATTGACCTTGCTGTAGGCAATTGTAAATTTAAAGTATTTCTTAAGTACTGATATGTTGTATGTGAGCGAAATTCAATACTTTGTGCCAATCGTCGTTGATTCGGTGTATATTTAGAATTTTTATGTCTTTTTTCTAGTAACATTTTGCAAATTAGCTTAGTGTTCTCATTCGGATATTTGAGATCGTCAATTAGATCAGAGATCGATTTTCTTCTTAAGTTTTTATATTTGTTCATAATTTTGATTCTTAATTTATTTGTTACATTAAAATTTCGTAATTTATTTTTCAATTTTTTATTTTTTATTTCTAAAATATTATTTTTTTGTTTTAGTGCCGTATTTTGTCGTCTATAATATAGAGTATTTTTTTCATTTCTCAGACAATTTTCACAATCAATATCGTTCGTTTTACTAAGAGTCGAGTCAATTTTCTTAATCATATTAACAGATCTTTTCCCGGGAGCGGGAAGATAAGTTTTTCGGTTCACATTTTGACTAAAACATAAATCATTCGATATATACTTAACTGTATTAATAGTATCGCAGCTTACATCAGGAACAAAATTATCGGTGCATTTTATTTTTTTATCTTTAAATGCTGAATACACTTTAAATTGATAGCCCAACGTTTTTCTGGAATAATAATTACTGTTACTTAATAATAACGTGGGTATCGCACACTTTGGCAAATTTCTTTTTTTCAGATATTTGTCTTCAAAATGCAATTCACAAACAAAATTTTTTTTATTGTCACTAGTCACTTTTATTTTGCATTTTTCTACCCATATTCGAAATCGAACGGGATCTTTTGCAGGAAAACCGAATAGTCTGCAATTACTATCGACCCGTTTATTTCGACCACAAATAACACATTTATTACAAAATTTAATATTTAAAGACATTTTTTAAAATTTAAATGCTTTAGCCACAAAATTAAAAATTAAACTGACAAAACTTACTATGGCACGCAAGTTATTGCAATATTTGCAATACATATAAATTAATAACATTCATCATAGTATAAATACATATAGTACTACCATCATAGAAAAAAAATATTTAATCGGTGAAATTCCAGATGTCGCGTCGATCGCATATAAAGTTAATATACAAACTTTGGCCATCGCCTAAATGTTTGTATGGTTAATTGAACATACTACAACAGAAATTCGAATTGTTCACGTGTAGTTTTATCCTACTCTAACACTTAGTAACGAATAAACATATGTTCATAGCCGACTAGACATCCTTTTAAATACACATTTTAATTGTGTATTTTTGTTGTACGTACTACTCAAACATAATTTTTTTTTTTAAATACTGAAGGTCATTGCCTAAAACTGACCAAAATGGCAATAAAAATCAATTTGTCATTTTTTAATTTCTCAATTTTTTATTTTATTTAAAATTTTCACTAATTATTTTTATTTTTATATTTTAATAAATAATTGAATATGTAGATATGTAATTTCTATTGAGCAAAAAATTGTTTAGGAATGAGAAAAGATAATTTTTATTTTTGCGGTTCACACGGTCATTGACCTTTTGTATTTTGTTTTGGTAGCATAAACATTTTAAGTAAATACAATGAAATCCATTTCAAAATAACAAAAAAAAAGTTAAATATTAGTAGAATTTTAGTTTTCGTTTTCTTCTAAATTGAAAAATTTTATTTTGATGCCTTTTCGGTTGCTTGAGTTCTGCATTTTTTTTGCTTTAAGCTTAGACGTATAAATTCAGCAATTATATATTTGGTAATACGAGCAGTGTCCGCATCACTTAATCGATGTGGATATTTCCCGTGAATAAACTTCGTAAAAAGTTTGTCAAGAATATTTTCTTCGCAACCCATATTTTAAATATTTTTTTTAAATGTATTTAATATGTTTTCGATGAATTCTTCGAATTCGACGGAGGACACAAATTTCCATATGCATGCAGCTGATTTCGTATTTTCAGTTACATGGGTCTTTATTTTTAAAGAGCGTAATTTTCTCGTTCTTAATTATTTGTATATATTGTATATGTACGAGTATATAACCGCAAATATTGAGCAATTGTTACAATTAAACTGTTTAGTAACTTTGTTACTGAAAAACCCTGTTAAATATACTAGAGAGCAGATCTACATTGTCAACTTGCAGTACTAATAATAATTTAACATCTAGGAACAAAACATATGTTAGCTTCCTTTAGCTGTTGTATACATTTTTTTGTACCTTTTCTTGTAATATATTTCTTATATAACTATTGTAGTGTTTTTTTATTCGCTCCGGATAGCTGCTATCGAGAGCCGTCATTTTTATACGCCTAAATTTAAATTTAACGCGCTATTTATTGGTAAATTAAACTTATTTAACATCAAACTATCATTTTTAATTCAATTGTTTACCAAAATCTTCATATAAAAAATATTTGGCTCTAACTACGGAGCGCTATCGAGAGCCAATTTTTATATGACATCTCTCGATAGCAGCTATCCGGAGCGAATAAAAATACGCGACTTATTTAAATTAATTTAAGTTTTTCAAAAATATCGGGGCAAATGTGCTTACGAGTGAGGTCATGTAAAACTCTCACTGACCCATGCTCCATAGAATAAAGTGTTTGTAGTATCTGCCACAATATTGTCTTTTCGCAGTCGTTGGTTAATATGTTATCAGAATATAAACAATTCTGAACACTTTTAAAAAGGTGAGGGATGTCGTAAAAACAAAATATTTTCGTGGACCAAACCTCGCCCATGGCTCCCTAAACTTGAAAATGCTTTTCTGTTTGTACTTCCTTGACCATATCTGATACCAACTATTTGCAAACCGGTTTTGTGAACTTTGTTGACAACTGTTTCTGTTCCGTTGGTCGCCTTTTGGTGAACCCATGTAATAACCGACTACTTGTTTTCAATTGCGATTGAATGCACGTAGCATAAATACAAATGCTTTGTCGGAAATCAAATTGCCCCTTCCAAGTCCACCAAGGTCCTGGTATCCATGGATTAGGTCATCTGCTGTATTATATTCCAATTCTTTTTTTATTGATATTTTATCCATCACAGAATGCAACGTTGGTCTATTTCAATCATGCCGTCACATTTATTTTTTAAAAGACTAATTATATTCTTGGATACTCCACTTTCAAATCTTGTTAGCCAATGCCAACGCAAAATAGTCGATATTCCTAAGTAAAAAAAATATATTACTGAGTATTAAGTATACTATAATTTGGTTTTCATTTTAATATAACGTATGGTTACTGTAGTAGGTTGCGAAACGGCAGATTTTTCATAACTAGATAAGAAATGAAGAATATATACAGTGTAATACCACAATAAAACCTATAAAAGTAAAATTTAAATTGATGAAATTCATGAATTGAATATAAATAAAATCGCATGAAATAAAAATCTTTGCACCTACCGCATCAAAAATTTATTTATTTTTTTTATTTATTTCTTACATTTGGACACAAAATCGGTCATTCTTAATTTTTCTTAATTGACAGATCTAATTTAACGAAGCTTTGTTAAATTTCTTAAGTGACGTCAATTTTTCGCTAGGCGAGAATACAGAAATGCTATCTACCGCATTTTTAAGTTTTGTTAATTCTTAATTAGTTTATAATTTTTCGCTGGTTACCACTTATTAAACTTAAAAATTAAGAATTAACAAAACTTAAAAATGGGGTAGATAGCATTTCTGTATTCTCGCCCAGCGAAAAATAACGTCACTTAACAAATTTAACGAAGCTTCGTAATTTTGCATCCAAACTTAAGGAATATGTAAGTGGCTTTTTAGTTTTATTTATTTATTTAAATTTTATTTCTCTAGGCTTAACGGAGGCATCAATTTATTTGTTAATTTGAAAAAATTTGTCTAGTGTATTTTTTTCTAAAAGGTAAAAAATGTCAACATTTTGTGATTGGCGAATTATGTAGCCCCATTTTGCTTTGCACATAAACAATAACAATTTGTAGTTTAATAGTTTTTAATTTTATGCCACAGTAAAATAGTTTAAAATATTCAAGTTTATTTTATTAGAAGTAAAGAAAGTTTGGTTTGAAAACAAATATCGAAAAATAATGGTTCCACTAAAATTCTTAAGTTTATAATTTTTTGTCGTGACGTTTTTGTCAAGTTCTTTTGCTTTGAAATTACCAAGTTACCGTTGGTAGATTTCAAGTATGCGGCATTAAGGCAAAAATTGAACATTGTTCAATTTTGTACACAGAACGTTTTTTTGCCTTTCACGCAAAAATACATGATCTTAAAAAAGTAACAGCTATTTCAACAAATCAGCATGGAAACACGTTGCACGTATCACTGCCTTATTTCACAACTGGTGATGAAATATTCACCAGTTTGTGTCTACTTGATTTAAAACAAAAACAAAAAAAAAATTAAATTAATTTGGAATTTTACGACTTTAAGACTTTTTTGCCAAAATTCAATAATTTACTGTTTTTTTTACAAAAATTAGAAAAAATCTTTGTAACGAAACGTTATGAATAATCATTTTGTGTAACTTGTGTGATTTTCGAAATAAGCGAAGCGAGCAATATCCCACTCGTTACACAAAATGAAGTATTTCCTATCTGGTTGCACAGCTATTTAAATAAAAATAAAAAATTAATTTTAAATTAATAAAATAAAATAGCTACTTATGTGAAATATTACAAATCATATTTTTAAAATTTGGTATACAAATCCTTATTCTTAAAAAAGCAGGTGATTTAAAATAAAATCCTAGAAATTAGTTTTGCTCTGTTTGTGTCCATGTCGAATTTTTTTTGTGGAATATTTGTTTAAACACAAACGTTTTCACTTCTGGCCGTTCTTCAAGTAAGTTTCTAATAAAATCTTTTACCACAATATCCACGGATGCGAGCTTCTTTTTAGGCGGAGTGTTTAAACGGAACCTCGACATTTTTTCAGTTGCTTATTTTCTTGATTGGTTTCGGTCTTCCTTCGGTGATGTGGACTGAGGAACTGACAGGGCGATATAGGACACGCTAAAGGAACTTGTGGAATATCATAATTCCTTAGATACGTTTTTGGGGGCCCTGCTTCATATTTTAGTTTGAGTGGTGGCGAGTCAGCCCTACTCAGAGTACTGGCTCAACCTCAGAATACTCTGTGTTATAAGTAATGGTTGGCGGCAAAGGTTTTTTTGAAATAGGAGTTGTATAAAGTTTTAGATTTATTAATCTTTGACAAGCAACGTCGATGTAATTGTCTTTACATTTACAAACAAAACTATTAAATATTTTATTTAGCGCCGTTCTTTTCAAAACTTTTGTATACCCAGTTATTTTAATCTCACTGACACAGAAGTGTTTTTCACAAAATGTAATATATAGTATTTTGAACACTCTTGGAGTTTATCCCACACACAACCATGCTTCAACCAAACTTTACAGCGATTGCCCTGTGGCACAATAAAAAATGTTCTTGTGGCATTGGTGCCGTTTTTGTTTAAATAAGTTTTATAAACACACACTATTTTAATATTAATAATTTAAAAATGTAAATAAAATTTATACATACGAAACTAGTTTCAAAATACCTTTATAGAAATATTTCAAACTATATAGCGACAACTTGTTTTGGTTTGTTTTACACGAACATTAATTTAGGCCGTGCCTGAATACCTTGTTAAATATTATACTCATCCAAATTATTACAGTCGTTCCCTATGATACATTTTGACAGATCCATGTGAAATATTTTATTACTGAATGTGATTTGAATATTTTATTAGCAACAGCAATCAACAAGAGCGAGAACATATTATTTTTTACAATATTAAATAAAATATAATTTGGGTATTAACAATAATATAATTTGATATTAACAGCTCCCATCATTCTATGCCTTGTCTCACTTTTAAGCCACAAAAAGCCATGAGTTGTAACTAACGTTGCCATCCATGCGTTTTGCGTGGTAAAAAATCTGTGATTTCGTGAAACGAATCCCCAGAAATCCTTACGTATTTATTCGTTTCCTCATCATTACAGGATAATATTTCACCAATAATCGGGTTGTGGAACCGCGGAGTATAATGTAGTCGTATTTTTTATTATTATTTTCAATTTGATTTTATTAAAAAAAGTAGGCGAGAAAATTATCACGTACAAATTAGGCTGTGTTTCAATGGATAAAAAGTTACATTTGTTAACTGTGGTGAAAAATATTAAATTTTCCTTACTTTTTAATCGCTTTGGTGTTTTAAATGGAACTGGTTAAAATTCTAACGTGTACGTTTTTTATTTTTATTTTGCGTAGAGAAAAGTAAAATACAAGCTAGAAATTTTTAACTGGTCCGTGAATAAATTGTCAAAAATTTAACTTTTTAACTTTTTATGCGGATTTTTATTCGTTTGAAATACAACAGCCTTATTATTAAATTCGGGCAGTAAAAATAACAAATGTCTGCGAAGAGGAAAATTTCTCAAGTAAATGTCACAAATTAATATTTATTACGGTATTATCACAGTATTCGGGCACGGCCTAGGTAAGAATATTAAAACAATACTAGACATTTTTGATTTTGATTTTTAGTTTTACTTTTTATACCAATACTGAAACAAGAGCTAAGTAGGTCAAAACCTGGGGCCCTATTCTCGAATTCCACATCCATTTTCCACATGTGGACATCTGTCAAAATTCATAAAAATTGAATTTTTTTGGTACTAAAGGAATATTTCCGAATGGGTATAAGCAGGTGGAAGAAATTCTCCAAAAAGAAAAATGTTCATGCCCCATGTGTTTTATATATGAATTAAAATTTCAGAACGTTGTGATGAATTTTGACAGATGTCCGCATGTGGAAAATGGATGTGGAATTCGAGAATAAGGCCCCCGCACAAGTTTTTTTACAAACCGTCTATAAAAACTAGTTTTCACATCAAATGTTTTTCTCGTTCCATCATAAGGGAAATAAATGCTTTGGTCCCTTGTTCTCTCTAAAGATGAACTAACACGAAAAATCTAACATCAGCTGATTTTGTTTACAAATATTATTGTGTAGAGTTGATATTCATGGTTTTATTAGGATTTTTCATACAAATAGAAATTAAAAAAAAGAAAACAAAATTATGTTTTGTATATGGTTTTTATGGGGAATTTGATATTGTACATATTTAATCAAATAGCACTGCCAAGAATTTTCATCAACATTAAAATTTACCATCAGTGCATAAATAAAAATTTTTATAAATAATATTGTTTTAGTGTTGGTTGAACCGAAACGAAATAAACAAATATCTATGGATATGTCTATATTTTACACACTTAACTATTCAATGAACGGTTAGAAAAATATGATGACATTTGGGCGTATTAATTCGAACATATATTTGGGCGGATTTATATACAAAAATATTTTCAAAAATCGAAAACGATATCAGTATCTCCATCTAACACTTCACCGATGAAGTTTGCATGGAAGTACTACAGGTAAACCTCGTTTAACGAACCCTCGAATAACGAATCTTCGAATTAACGAACATCCAAAATTGTTGTAAAATCTCGTATTACGAACTTCAAACCTCGAATATTATTATAAGTACAGTTTATGTACATAAATGGTAAAGTTTTAAAAACCATACCATATATTTTTTCGCCAAAAATAGCACATAAAATTATTTACCTCGCACAACGAAACCTCAATTAACGAACGGTTCAGGGACACAATACATTCGTTAAACGAGGTTTGCCTGTATATGTATTTATACTATGCATTCATGTATACATATTCTCAAAACTGTCGTTATTTTTCTATGTGTTACAGATTTACATTGCTTTGTTGTTGTAAATTTTATGTTAAAGGTTTTGTACCTTATGTTTTAGATCTACCTTATGTAATTCAAAAACTTGACATTATTTAAATTTAAATTACCCAAATTCGAGTTTTTGCTATCGCGATCTCGAACAGAATATTCATTAACATTTAAAACACACACACAAGGTCAATGATCTTTGTTTGTTTTGAAAAACCAAAACAAATGAAATTTTGTATTCCTTTTAACCTTGAAAACATTCTCTGTAAAATAAAAATTGGGAAATACTAAATGATAAAATTGTTCTTCAATTAGAATGAAAAGTTGTTTATCATTAAAAATTGTCAAAAATTTGTTATGTAATGATGTATTTATCAGTTGTGACAATTAATAAAAACAATAAATTGTTCCTTTTATTAATTTCAAATAGAAAATCAAACAATATTTCATTATCGATCCCATATGGTATAAATAAAATTTTGTGCATGAACATATGTACATATATTGTATATGTATTAAGTTTTTGTTGTTGTTTTATTTATTTTGCTATATGTACATATATGAATGCAACACTAGAAAGGTAGGAAAATAAAAAATATATGATCGTCGATCGCGCACGCTCTAAAACAAAACCAAACAAAAAATATATGTGTTGGTGTTTTCATATAAATAAAAATATATTTTTTGCATGTGGTTGTGCACAAAACGAATGAAAAAAATATAATTTCTTTTTTTGCAGTAAAGTTTTGTAGTAAGTTCATTTATTTAAATTCAAAGTTACTCAATAGATGGATTTAGAAAAAATGAATGTTAGATTTCAAAAATTTAGTGTATATACTATGTTGTATTTGTTTTCGCTTCTTAGTATAGATATTCTTTGGTAGTAGTAACTAGACAACAGTAATTAATCCGCTCAATTACATTAAATTACATACAATATACAGTACACAGTTATGTTATGCTCTTATATATTTTTATATATTTACTTTGGCAACACTAAAGTAGTTATTAAGCGCGTTTTTTTATTAGCTCCGGAAATTTCTATAGAAAGTTTTGCTATTATACCCAAGTGTCGCTAGTAAATAAAAAACCAAAATGTTTCCTAACTTCACGCAGTTGTATGACATTTCGACTATATACCCACATATATATATATATATATATATATATATATATATATATATATATATATATATATATATATATATATATATATATATATATATATATATATATATATATATATATATATATATATATTATATATATATATATATATATATATATATATATATATATATATATATATATTTATATATATATATATATATATATATATATATATATATATATATATATATATATATATATATTATATATATATATATATATATATATATATATATATATATCTGTACCTTGGTAGAACAAGGGCCAATATCCATATTTCTTGTTTTGAAATAATCAACTTTTTATGTTTCGGCTGTACAAAAGCCATTATATCTTCTATTTATGTGCAGGTAGTCCAAATATTTTTTTTATAATTGCAACATGAGCACACTGCAGTTATTAAAAATCTAACATTTTTCTACAGCTTCATAGTTGTTGACATTTTTGGGAGGATATTGGCTCTTGCAAAAATATTTAAATTGGACATTGTCCATAAGTAATAAAAGATATACATAATTTCTTTTTAGTTTTTATTAATATTATAAAAAAATTGATAAACATTTTATTGTTGTGACCATTCTTCGTCGGAATTTGATTCAGTTCCAGGTCCATAGCGAATTCTATCACTCTGAGCTGAGTCTGACATTTTCAAATTGCGATAAAATGATCTGTTATAATCGCTTATAAATTCCTGAAGACTCATTAAATCTTTTATTTTTAAGGGTCCAAGCACAAGCTGTTCGGTATTAATTGGTTTTAAAGCCTTTGGTTCATTAAAAAGCTTTCGCCTTCTAACGGTCCCTCTTCTTAAGTCAACAACATTGAAATGGTCTTCATTTTTTGATTTGTAATAAAATTTATACTCATCATGTTGTAAGTACTTCATGAATTTGATATTAGCCCAATTCACTGCATTACCATTTTCATTTTTTTTTCGGTGAATAAGTTCTGAATTTAACAAAGATTTGTAATTAAGGAAGTCTGTTTGTGCCATCTCTGTAACTAATAATTCTGGTTTTCTAGATATTGATTTAATAAAGATGCACCAGTCATGTGGCACTTCAATATCTACGTTAGTTGTTCTTTTTTCTTTTTCTATTAAAGCATGTATCGTATCGGCCTCCATATGAGAATGTCCAGGCTCTAAAAAAAGATGGTGTATTTCTCTTAATTTGCTATTTTGTTTTTTCAATACGACCATCAACTGACATAGCAAAAGAGGCAGAAACATGTTTTGGATCAATTTTGCTCAACATCTTATCTTCTCTTTTTTGTTTATAAGCAACTTCTGCGAATTTTAAGTGTTCTTCTCTTCTTTTTATTATTTCATCCTTTTGTTGTTGGTTTAAGTCTACAGATTTTAAAGACATTTTAAAGGAATCACATTTGGCACAACAATCATTTTTAGGTGAATGAAAAGATAAGTTGTACTCCTGGTTGAATATTTTCCTGTATTGGCATTCATTAGCAGGTTTCTTATTTTGGTTTTGGCAAAAGTTAACATAAAGTCTATACATTTTAGCAACCGAAAGATCTGGGTTCAAATAGTTTTTTGAAGTTCTTTCACGAGAATAATGACTTTCATATTTCGGGAAGCATTCTATGTGATCCCGTATCAGTTGTTTAATTTCCTCATCAAGTTTTGCTTGATTCCCGTGTTTCCCACGACCATCAGATGGACAGATATTTCCAGCAGAACGCCTTTTTTCAACAATTATTCTCACTTTTTTTAGGGTTAAAACAAAAGTATTCAAGTACATTATTTGGCAAATCTCGATTCTGTTATTTGCACAATTTAAAAAGTACTTTCTTGAGAAAACTCTTCTGGAATCGCTTATACCGGTGCAATTTGCCGTTGCTTCATCCATTGTCGTACTTGCTTCAGAATGATCTATTTGTTTATTTATTCTTTGCCTTATTTTTTTAGTTTCTAGAATTGTATTTGCTATGAATTGATCTTGTCCATCTCGGGAAAGACGATAGAACTCATCACACATAGCTTGTCTTTCAACAGTAGTTATTTTATTATAGCATTGCCGACGACACTTACAAGCATCGATCATTTTTTTTAGCTTTCTTTACAATTCCTTTCTTTGACGTAAATTCTTCACCCCTTGTTTTTTTCTCCCTTCTAACATTTGCTTGCCAAGATTTTTCATTTCGCAAACGTTTTCTCGTTGCTATCTCATCAGGATTTTTCGTTTTTCTTCCACCACCTTTTTTCTTCCAAGTATAAATCTTCTTATTTTGTTCTTAATTATCTGACCTATTATCACTATTTGACGTAAAAGATGATGACTCATTATTAGGAACCTGTGCTCCAAGTTGTTTAGGCTCTTTCTACGAAAATCATTGGAATCACTTGATGATTGGGATGCCTCAATTTCGTCAGAAATATTGTAGTCAGGGTCATCATCTAAATCGTCAGTCCCACTAAACGAAAACAGAATTTCTCTCTCTATAACTTTTGAAGTATTATTTAAATCTGAGAATAAGTAATTAATGTGTTTTAGAAAATAGTTTGATAAAGATTTTGATCTGAATGTTTTAAGCAAATTACCTTCACTGCTTTCCACACTATTTTGCTGATTTAATCGCTCTATAATGCTATCTGTTTTACTTGTAGTATAGTATAAAACTGAATAAGTATTAATAAAAATATTAGTTTTATTACAAGATATAATTTTACTTAATTGTACATAATGGATACATTTATGCTTACCAAGTTGTATAATACTACATCAAAACTTTTTTTGGTTTCATAGTTTGTTTTCTTATGTCTTTCCACAGTTTGACCCAATAGTAAAAACTGTTATTTAGGGAGACTACCAAATTCAAATTAGAAAATACTGAATATTTTATTGAAATTAGTGTGAACGTAATATATTATTTAAAACAAATTTAATTATTCATTTCATCAAGTTCAAGGTAAATATTATATTTAAATTATTTGTATGTGAAACAAACATTAATTATTATCGTTGCACCGTTGGGAAAAAAATAGGATTACCCGTTTCTGTTTTTAAATAAACATCGTAGCAATCGGTTTCATTTATATTTTTAGCTACAATAAAATTCATACGTAGGACCAAAATATTTGAACGTTGGCCTTTTTATGATAAACTAAAATTACTACAACAAACTACAAAAAAGGCCAATGTTTTCATTGGCCCTTTTAACATTCAGCCCAAATTGACGTTGGCGCCATTACACACTTTGTATCTTGTAAAGTGGTAATTGT